>NW_011626951.1:3105267-3245896 GCF_000204515.1 Acromyrmex echinatior
CAAAAAAATTATATATGCAAAGAAAATATATAGAAAAAATACTGCAATAATTTTCTTACCTTCTCTATCGGTACACTCAATTTATAGATATTTCATGCCAGAAAGAAAAAACAAGAGCAGGAATACCGAACCTATACCTGAATGATAAACATTACAACATGCTATGTGTGTGAAGGACATAGGTTCAAGCCTCAAGTAATATTACAATGATAGGATTAATTAATTAATGGCTCCTATCTCTGAAAATTCCGGACACAATCAGAAACAATACGACGCAGTGATAGGATTGGATAAGGATTTGAGTTCAGGCACGCCCAGTGTTGCTTTGCAGTAGGGCCACTTTTTTTAGCTCATGCGCGTGGAGAAAATAAAGTAAGAAAATCACCATAAAGGTGCCTTTTCATGCTAACGTTTGGCGCTCTGGGTATCAATCATAAAACTTTATCCCTAAGATGAAAAGTGAAAAGTGAAAAAAAAATTTCCTCATTAATTTCAATAGTAAAAATTTTCCCCAGGGGTGCGATTCTGTAAGGGGCTCTGCACAATAAAAGAAACAGAGAATAGAGAATAAGAATTTCAATCTATCAAAAATTATGTATTGTGGAATACACAGTTTCTGATAGGTTCAAATTCTTATTCTCTGTTCTTGTTTCCTAGTCTTTTTATTGTGCGGAGCCCTTAATTGTTTTTACACGCCTACCGACAGTTATTGGTATCACTGTTGTGTGTTTCGCGGGTTTTCTCCGTGTCTAGATCCATTTTTGGAAATTATCGGCATCATTGCGCAGATATTGAGTCATCTAAAAAGTATCCGCGGTATTTTGTCACTAGATATATGACCATCAACACACATCTAGTGACAAAAAACGCGGATACTTTTTAGATGATATTAAAGTAGTGCATTTTTTTATCTGAGTTGAAATGCCGACAATTTTCCTATTGGCTATTTCGACCGCCATTTCGATTTAGTCTGTAGTCCAATAAGCACTTAATATTGGTATATAGGGTATAGTTAGTAGGTCCAAAATGAAGGACCTATGCTACTTTGATATAGAATGTTCCAAAATAATCGCCAAATATTGTATTTCATGGGCAAGTAAAGCGGACTAAACTGAGTCGAAAAATCCTACATCATTTTGCAAGTTTTCCCAATAGTTAACGAGATATTAATTCTTAAAGATAGCGAATACGCGCGCTCGCTTGGTCTACTTCTGAGAAGAGTACGCCTATATCAATCGCTTGGCGCGCGGGTCATGGGAAATGGGGACTACCTGACAAAAGTACATCGCCGCAAGCCATAGCTCAGACGACGCGCTGGACTATCCTTAAAGTCACTAGATTGACAAAGTACAGCCATTGTGATACCGCGATAAAAAGATTGATTGAATTAGCATTTGGAGCCAAAATTGAAGTTGAAGTGTTATCCTAACCTGATTCTGTTATTATCAAAAATCTGGTTGCTATGTCAAAAATTGCAAAAGAGACTAAAGTTTTAAATAACTGCGCGTCATGGAGCCAAAATGGCAGCAATTCGCAGTACTTTGTTAATCTAGTGACTTTAGCTATTCCCGCTTCCTATGATCTGCGCGCCATGCAATCGGAAGACGTATAACTTCGCAATAGGCCGAGCGGGCGCGCGTATTCGGCTATGTTTAAGAATTAATCTCGTTAACTATTAGGGAAAGTTACAAAATGGTACAGGACTTTTCGACTCAGTTTAGTCCGCTCTACCTGCCCATGAAATATTTGGCGATTATTTTGGGACACCCTGTATAGAGCTTTTGTGAAAAATAGCGGAACGGAAAAAGAACGGAAAAGACAATGACTGCGTTCAGCAAGCTTAACAGTTCAGTTCAAACAGAACGCTCGCTGTTATTGGTATATTCTTTTAAATCATCCAATTGGCATTTTAGATCTGGAAGAATACATGAGTTAGAGTATAAAGTAGTGTCAAATCGCCATTTGGTGTCCTACATCTGGAATATCTATATGTCACAATTTCTCATCTTAACCTCTTCTTTCTTTAACGTTGTCTTTTTTCTATCTAACAGTAAGGATGGAATAATACTTCATGGCGGAACCAATCAACATTAGGCACATGCATTGGCGCTATTCTCTTTACACCTACTCTAACATGAATAACAGCGAGCGCTCACTCAATTTGAGTCCTCTGAACACAGCTAATGATTGATTATTCTTCTCACATTTGAGAAATTTGAAAAATACAGCAGTGAATAGTTAATTTCTTACAACTTAGGGAGCGTTTATATTGGCTGTACGTATGCTGTATGCTGTATACCACAATTTATAAACGCTTTCTATATTATGAAACAGTGCTTGCACCAATTCACTACCACATCGAAAGTATCTACAAATGGCGGCGTTTAAAGGGGCTCGAAATCTGACTAATCAGGAGTCGGTGCCCCTTATGACTTGATTCTTATTAGAGGTACTCTACAGTTGGACAATGTTTCTCTCTAAATCTCTGTCCTCTCCGTCTAGGACTGTTCATAGGATTAAGGAAGAAGTTACAACTGTGAAACGCTAAACATGGGACGTTATTATTCATAGTCCATTGTTATTTTAAAACTGTCTTAAATATGTCTTAAGATGCTAATACAGGTTCTCCGGATTGACTTACAATATCTTAAGATTGTATTTAAGACAGTCTTAAATGTAAGAATCGACTATGAATACTTGTTTCGCATCGTGAAGTTGGTACTGAATCTTTCCTTGCACAATAAATGTTCACAGCGATCGGATTTATAAACGAAATATTAATACAGTTGAATTAAAATTTAATTTTAATACGTAACATTATTCAAATCTTCAAAAGATAACTTTTACTTAAACGAGTTTAAACAAAGATATCGAAGACATTTTTTCTGATCACATTAATGCCCATTTTCACCAATGTAGATTAATTTTAATCTCGGTTCAACTTACTCTTCATCTTTTTCTAATCTCTTCATCTTTTTCTAATCTTAGAACTAAAAAAAGACGAAGACTAAATTGAACTGAGATTAAAGTTAATCTACATTGATGGAAACGAGCATTAAAACTCATCCTTAGGACCGGACTCACCAACTCTAATTAACCTAGGCTGCGTTCCGTTTCACGCATAATGCGCATGATGCATCATTTATCTTTGTTTAACATTCAGTGAATAACAAGGATAAATAATTCAACACGCGCATCATGCGTGAAACGGAACGCAATCCTAATCGGTCGATTAAATTTCAGTATTGTCAACTACAAGACTTGAAAACATTCTTTTCTGGCGGAACGTCGAGTACTCACGTGTGTATAACTTTTTCGTGATTGAAGAAATTTGCGACTAATAAGGACCCATGCTGTTATTATCGTTCTTCACAACTGCCAGATAATTAGGTCATGTTTTCAGTCTTGTAGTTGGCAATACTAAAATTTAATCGACCGATTAACTTAATCGGACCCAGAATCCAAATAACATTTGAACGGCATGGTAACCGTATATTGCAAAGTCATGAAGCTCTGAAACTTTCCACCGTACGCGCATGTTATACTCATGTGTTGAAATTCGTGAAGTCACGTGAAATAAATCATGTAAACAACACGTTGACTGCGCATTACCAGCACGTTACCAGCACGTTATGTTACGTTACAATAGAACGTTGACTGCACGACGAATTATACAAATTTTGTCTTTTTGAAACAGCACACTAAGTGCACGATCCTATTACGGCGTGCAAAATTTTTATTAATTTTCATCTTGAAACCAATTATGGGAACTCATCTTCAAGGCATCATCATCATTGACTGCGTTCAGCAAACTCAACAGTTGAGTGAGCGCCTTGCTGTTATTGATGTATTCTTCTAGATCATCCGATTAGATTTTTAAATGTTGAGTTTGCTGGCTCAATGTACCACGTTATTACAAAGAGATATATACTTATTACAAAGAGATATTACTTTATTTTTTTATTCCAAATAGTTCTCCAAATAAAACAAAAGAAAACATTTTTATAGTTCCTCTTTTTTTTTTAAAAATCAAACGATTTCTTATGGCTATAGATTATTTTAATTGTTGTTTTAAACATTATTCTAAAAGAATAATTCTATAAGTTAAATTAGAAATCTAGAAAAAGAAAGCGTTTTTCAACAAACCGATTTTCATAAGAAAATCCCAAGAGTAAACATACACTTTTTTTCGTTCTAATCAGAGAACTTTTTATTCTGAGTTGTTCTAGCCTTATGAATGTATTAACTTTTGTGTAACTTTTTCTCTAGAGTGGAAACGTGAAACTGAAAAGTGAAAAATTTTTGTACGTATATATGTACATACACACACACACACACACACACACACACACACACACACACACACACACACATATATATATATAAAATTATCATTTTTCTCTTTCACGTTTTCGCCCTAGGAAAAAAGTTACATGACCTTTTACAGATTATCTGTGACTATACTAGACGCAAACTAGCAGTCACATACATACACGTACATAATTTCTTCGCAACATTGTACCTACTCTCTAGCATATTATAATATTTTCACGTAAGATAGGTATGTAATATAATCGGAGTAATATTGAAGTGCATACATTATTATCACTGTATTTTAATTTTTTAAAAACGAGACTTTAAAAAACAATATTTTTCTTTTGTTCTTAATATGTGTTTTAGATATGCGTGTTGTTTGAATTGCCTTCTCTTTTTTTTTATTTCTTTTAATTGCTTGAATTGTTGAATGTAGAGATAATATACACGAAAGAACATTCTCCTTTTTTCCCTGTATATTTTATAAATCATATTTGCTTCCCTGTACATTTTATAAATTATATTGCGACAACTTGTTTGACAGCAATATATACAGATCTTTTTGTTTTTGTCAGTTGTGAAAATCTCGTTTTAGGTCGTGAAACGTACGAGCAGAACACATTGATGCTTGCCGGCATGTAATCGTCCAATAAATCTCGTTAAGAGACAAGTGATTCCAACGTGCGTGTTGCAATCGTATCACTACATATAATTTATAAAAGCAACTCTGTAAACAGTTTAATCTTCATGATTGTATCTTTGTATCACGATTGTATCACATACCCCTCCCAGTTGTCTACTAATCATCTATTTACTTTCTTCTTCTTTAGTGTAGATTTTTAATCCACGAAGTTTCAACGTCATGACTATTCTTTACGTTTTAAATTGCCTATAATACTTTATGAGCCGTTACATCATTCGTGGAAATTTTTCGATTTCACAATTTATATATGAGACGTACATTACGAGAATATACAAACGATATATCGCTAATATGAATTACTTAATGTAATGACAAATCTGATTATATTATACGCTTCGTTATATAGCAGATAAATTATTGGAGCACACACACGGTGTACATTCATGATACGTTCGAGAAGAAAAAAGAAAATACTTGTGCTTATCATTTACTCGTTGCTTTATTTCTTTTTGGTGTTATCAACTTGAATATCTTTTCTATTGAAATATTTTTTATAACTAGATAAAAATGAATGGGGGCATTTTACGTCGCACGAAATCCGTCATTTTAATATTATATAAATAAAATTTTAATTTTTTTTTCACGATGAAATGAAGTTGAAGAAGAAAGATTAATCAGTAATGAAATGTATTTTACTGTTAATATGTAATATCATAATTTATATCAATTTCAACATCTTTTACATCGAACTTTCTTATAACTAGATAAGAGTAGATGGAAGCATTTTACGTTTCTCGAAATCCGTCGTTTGGATATTAAATACGTTATATTTTTAGCTTTTTTTTACAATAAAATAAAATTAACAGAGGAGAGACATTAGTCAGTCGTGAATTTACTGTTAATGGATATATTATATAGGCTATTATAATTTATAATAATCACTTCAACACATCCCATATAATATGTCTGAGCGTGTCACGTCAAGAATAATCAAGAATAATTTACATAATAGAATATTCATTCGCGACATGTGCTTTCGGCGTGCAACAGCCGATATCTTTTTTTCGTTGTTTTTTGTCTTTTCTTTTTTTTTCAATTGCACGAGAAACCTTTGTGGAAAGTCATGCAATTTTTCCATGAAAGTAATGCAACGCTAAGCTCTAAACTGTAAAAGGGTATCATTTTGCGCGTTTTTTCAGCGATATCGAGGATATCACTCGAAGCGAATAACAAGTCTGGCTCGACTGATACAACATCCAGACGGGAATTCACAAAAATTGAATTGTGACGACTAATATTGATCGCTCATATTTTGCGTTTTGCGATCATCACTCTTCCATCAGTGTACATCTCAAGAGACCTCGGAAAGTTACACGTCGAATGTTTTAGAAATTGTGTTAACGTGACTCGTATACACATGTCGTGCGGGTATCGTTCGATGAATCAATGCCTTTTGACCAATGGCGCGACCAAATAGCACTTTAATCTTCTGCCCGCGATATCTTTTTGCTCATTTATCTTGTATTTCATTAGGGGAAAAAAGCGAAAAAAGAAAAAAACATATGCTGCGGATAGTAATAAATATTATTTTCCACGGCTTGTTTATTCATTCACTCTAATGTGTCTTCTCCGCTAATTACAGAGTATCGTATGGCGCTTCGCTTCGCCGAAGACGAAATGACATACCATTACACAATATTTAAAATCAATTACACAATAATTAAATGTAAATGTTATCATTTTCGCGAAAATAAATATTCCAAGTTGTGGGATAGAGAGAGAGAGAGAGAGAGAGAGAGAGAGAGAGAGAGTGCTTCACTGATAATCGGCTCGGCTGTTAACGCTAAAAATATATTCGCGCAAGTCATCATATCCAGCTTAGACCGGTGCGTCAACGACACCTGTTTTATCATGGCACGTATGCGTTATTCTATATTGAATGCGTTTATTAATATACGCTCCTCTCCACTGCATGCACGGTAAATTCCGCGGAAGCCCGTCGAGGAAACTCCGGCCGTGGATTTAAGCGCCGGATGCCCGACCGAATAGAGTTACACGTGTGGGCGCGAGGTCGACTCCGGCGCCAAGTTGCGCCAAGCACGTGCATCGTATCTGACACGAGGCAGGGGAAAGAGGAGGATGACCCGCGAACTCGAAATAATTCTTTTTTCTGAAAAAAAAAGTCACGCGAGCCGGCGCGACGCGACGCGGCGTGACATCGGGATCGGGTGTTCCCCGCATCTCCGCGCGCCGTCGAAGAACGAATGATCATGGCGTCGATGCGACGATCGAGAATCGGCTGATCGGACAAGGTTCTCGCAGGTTCCGTACGACGAACAAGCCAAGCGGCTGGCGCGCAGGGAAGCGGCAGCAACACGCCGCCCGCATGCTCCGATTCGTGTACGTGTCGCGATCACGTGAACGTCACGCAAAGTGGACGGACGCGCATGCGCGGCACTCGCAGCCGCGCCGGCCGGTGTTCGCAGCCGCGCGTTCAAATCGCGCGTTCAAACGCGTGTCGAACGTGGTGTAACGTGGAACGGTACCGCGCGCGATCATCGGCGCGCCGGCCGAACCGAGGGGTTGCATTCTCTTTTTCCTCTCTTTTTCTCTCCTTTTCTGTCTCTTTCTATCCCTCTTCTTCCCTCCTTCGCGTGCGTATGATATCGCGGGTTTCGCGACTTCTTCGAGGAACGTCCGATTGTCGTGGTATAGCGACGCGACGGTGAGATAAGACCATCGCTGTTAGTCGTGCGCGTCGGAGTCAGTAATAGATAGGCGTGCGATGCGCTACACTGCGGTCATTATCACGTGAAGAGGAGAACGTACTGTCCAATCGTTCCCCGCTGATCCCCTAAACTAAACGCGACCGACGTTTTTTTTTCACAAGGACTCTTCCGTTCGTCAATTCTACACCGTGCAATTCTCAACTAATACGCGATGCCACATATGATCATATGAAGAAATTGTTTCTGCTGGAAAGCATACGTAATTACAATTGACAATTTGGTCCTAACGTTCCACGGAGTGAGACGATTAAACAAGAAGATACCGCGTGAAGAAAAGGAAAAAACGGACGTTGGTAGCGGAGTGAAGAGTCCGTGAGAGTTATTTAAATCCGCTCCTCGTCACGTCTGAGGAGCCTGTCGTTACTGCGAGAAATTAGTAAGTAACATATTATTCACTCACAGTTTTCTATCGTTCATTGACATTCCGCGCGTGGGTGATTTAAATCTGCAAACTTCCGCGGTAATAATAATGTCCGATTCGTCAATATGCACTTTCTATTAATTTTGAATTTAAGTTCAATAATTAGTTAATAACTAATTTAAAAAAGTTTCCTAGCATGTTTTCTTGTTTAATTAAATACAGAATTTTATTTAAAATTATTATGTAATTTGATTTTTCTTTTATTGTTTTATTTATTTCTTAATTATCTTTTTAGACACGTTTAAGAATAGTTTAATTTTAGACTCATGGCAAACTTATCTTAAATTACTTGGCAAAGAATTATTAGTTTGAATTGCGCTCGTCTCTCTCTCTTTCTCTCTCTGTCTCCTCTTCCCTTCTCTCTCTTTTTCCTCTCGTTTGTTTTTAGTTCTAATTTGTTTCTAGCTCTAGTTTATTTAATTTTTATTTTTTGCCACATTATGACATATGATATAATTCTTACATATAATATCATTTAAATTAAATTTACTAAATGTGGTTTAAATTATACAATATATATATATATATATATATAATCCGCACACAGGATGTCGTTAGCAAAAATTATATATTTAAAATTCAATCCAAAACTAATAATAAACATAAACGTTTCGGCCAAGATATGGTCATCTTCAGTATGTAAAATATATAAAATAATGATATAATAAAATTTTTAAAGTTTTCAAAGACTTTAATACAATCAGTACAGCATGTTAGTTTCTTTCAGTTATTCTTAAATAAGTTTTAAAGTTATTTTAAAGAAAAATTTAAAGTGGTAAAATTTATCTTTATTTCTTAGATTTTTTTCTAAATTTAAGTATTTTTTAAAATTTTCTAAAGTAATTTATTATTTTCCCAAGGAAATATTTACTACATATTCATATATTTAATTTTATCTACAATAGTAACTAAAATAGTTTTTATATCTTGGCATATGAGATATTCATGAAATTTTTCTTCATATATTATCGTGCTTAGCACTTGACGAAAATACGTGTATCAATATAATATTGAAGCCGGTATTATTATGAGTTTGGATTTTTTTCAATAATATTTGACAAGAAAATAATTCCTCAATTTATGTCAAAATAAAAATTGTGACTGTAGAATGAAATGCGATTTTCTGTGCTTGTGTAGCATAAAGAATCTTAATGATATAATAAAATTGATCTTACCGAAATTACGTTAATAATTTCGAGCGTACATTGCAAGCGCGTGATGCAGTAGTCGCAGACGCATTAAACAGACGCGCTGCTCAGAAACCACGTCTGCAACAAGTCTGGATATTCTCCTTGCAGCCGGGAATTGCTTGTAGCCATGTATTTCTCACGAGTATTCGTAACTTGTTGACATCTGTATCTGAAAGACATTTATTTACATTCATCACTTCATTGTTAACTTTATGATTCGATTCTGACGACATGAATACGAACAAGTACAATAAAGATTAAATAGAATTACATTCTTGTTACTCGCAAATAATTTATTATTTCAGAATAAATTTGATTCCTTGAAAAATAGATTTGCGAGAATACGTTTCTATAAAGATTTAATTTTAATTAAAGTTTTATATTTAGCAAATTTACTCTCTAAAATCTTTGAAGTGTAATTCTAAAGAGTGTAATTCTAAAAAGTGGCAAAGGGTGATAATTGAGCCAATGCAGTGTTGAAAAAGAATGGCTTAATTGTTAATTTTTAGGAGTGAGATTTTAAGACTTTTTAAAGTTAGATTCCATTACAAAGATTTTAGAGAGTAAATTTGGAAAAAGCTCTCAATAAACATTTGATTTTTTTCACCACATGCTAGATTTTAACAAAAACTTTATTCAAAGGTGATAAAAACGTTGCATTTCATATGTGAAAATAATCGCGATGCAAAATAATTCAAGATTAAATTCAAATTCTTTATGAATCACAAATGTTTTCCCGATAATAGAAAGTATCGAGAACAAATCTGTTTGTGATGGTCTATAAATAACTTTTGTTTCTTGCGTATCTTTTCTATTTCCGGAAAAAAATATCGATAAAATTGTATTATTACAATCAGGAACTTCTCATACATTTTATCGTGAAACCAGTAAAACGTTTTAATTTTAATCAGAAGATTAGAATTGGAAAAGATAATATCTAAACATAAACTGACGTATCACAAGTAAATTTGGAAAAAACTATCAATAGAAATTTTATTTTTTTCATTAAATGCTAGATTTTAATAAAAACTTCATCTAGGATGATAAAAGCACGCGTTTAATACACGTGAGAATGAATGCAACGCAAAACTCAATAATAAATAAAATTCTTACTTCATGAATCCTAGACATTTTCCTGATAGTGAAAAATATCGAAAGCATCTCTTTGTTATGGTCTATAAATGAACTCTTGTTCCTTTTTTCAGTATCTTTCTTATCATATTTCCGGCAAAAGAATCGATATAATTATATGATATTAACCAGGAACTTGTTCACATATTTTATCATGAAACTAGCAAAAAATTCTATTTAGAAAGATTAGAATTGTGTGAAACAAAAGATAATATCTAAACCTTAACACATCAAGTAATGTGTAACTTGTAACCATTTATTTATACGCGATTTCGAAGTTCATTTATGGGCCGAGGAAAAACGAGTTTACCACATGTATTATCACTTTCTGAAGAGGATTCTTTGTTTACAAACAAAACCTAAGATAACTTCCTCAAGTCGTACAATTTACACATATGTTATATATTATGTCGTTATCAAATTAGCCCGTCAATGTCAAGTCTATTTTTACTATTTGTCGATGCGCATTAGCGATACATATATAATTAAAGGAATTTTATTTCGCAATTAATCAGCAAGCTGAATCAAACAATTAATTAAATGAATGATAAAATTTTGTGTAATTAATTAAAATATTTGACTATTTGGTAGTGTCAAAAAGATACGAGTGATTGAAATGAGACATCTTGTTTCACTTTGTTTTATTAATTTCCTTAATTTTAATAATTAATTATTTTATTAATTAAACGTTCAATAATAAAATAATAAAACAAAATATTCTTTTAATGAATGGATAGAGCTTGAGAAATTATTCGTGAAAATTTCTTGTGTCAGATCTTTTCAGAGGAGTGGGTGTCTCGAATATAGGTTCGCCCAGATATTTTCTCAAAACCAGCTCGGCGGCTTCCTGAACAACATTCACGCGTCGTGTGTAGTCGTGCGTTTCGTGCTCGCACAAAAGCCGACATTTTTACCGGTTAATCGACCCTCAAACACACCTACGTGATATTTTAACATGGAGCAAAGCACTATTATAGTTTCCGGGGAAAGTCCAAAGCCGAGTCTCGCGACCTTTCCGATTAGGAGTGCTTGAGTGACCGGGAATATCTCGCGAAAAAACAAAGAAAAATTCTTTGTTTTTTCACAGATGGACTAAGCATTTAAGTATAGCAAAGGAATCTGGATTTACGCGAATCCATAATGCAGGAATAAATATGTTTTATATCTCGTAGTAAATGTGCTCCGTCACTTATGTAAGCATATCAATGCGTTAATGAGCAAACTACGATATTACTGAGAAAGTGGAGGAAAGAAAGTTTAGGCGCGACAACGAATAATGAATAAATTGATATCTTATCTACGTTTATCAAATCGTCTATTAATTTTATCATTCATTTTTATCTTAATTAATTGTCATGAATAATATTATCACAAATGTTCAAATATTATAAACTATTATTATGTGTGAATATTTTTGTAAAATTTGAGCACAATACTCTTATTAATTTAAAAATTATTTAATTTTTTCGTTTGCCTTGATTATCTTATGTAAAATGTATAATACTTACTTGCAAAGATAAGAAGATAGCATTACATTTAAATGGAATTTTTTTTATATACTAATGAAACTCTAATAAATATTTATGAAATAGTTTGTTTGAATCCACTTTTTAAAAGTTATTTATCTAAAATAAAACTATAGCAAAACATAACTAATTGCATTGCATAAGTCATTAAAAGCCAAATAATTTATTATTTTGCTTTTTGTGATTGATTTTAGAGTGTATTTCCCAAATTCTTTGATTCATGTTGGTGATTTTGGTTGATTTTTTTACTGACATTTTTTTGTAGATATTTCACAGCCAAAACATAAAGAAAAAAGTAAATTTGAAACCACGTGATTTTCGAATGATATTACATCAGATATCATGGTAGAAGTTAAGACGCGTGATTATACTGAATTTAATGAAGTGAATGTAACTTTGATACTTGAGATACTTAAATTGATTTCTCTACCACTTCTTTTATAAACTATGCGTAAAAATGTTTTCTTTATCATATATTGTAAGATGTATTAATATATTATTCAATTAAATTAAATTAAATTAAATTCGTACATGTAGGTATCAATTAATTCATATTTAATTATTAGATGATAATTTATCTGCTTTTCTGATATTTATCTTGTTAAAATGAGCAATTTGTAAAATATTTTACTTTTCATTTATTTAAGAAGTTAGAATATTAATTGAACATTAAACTACTAAATTTAGACATTTCTGCTGAGGCATGTTCGATTTCTCACCCAGGTGTTCTCCGGGTATCATCCTTATTTAACGTTCGGTAAATAATAAGGATGGAATGATACCTGGGTGGCACTCGAATGGGAATCGGAACATAGCCCTGTATAAATTTATATTGCACGATGAAACAAAAAATATCTTGTGTCGAAAAATTCCTAACAAAATAATATTTCTATGTTTCTGTTCAAAGAGTGAATCAATGTGCTTCTGGTGCTACTTTGTACGCATATTTAACAATATATGGGTATATGTTAAAACGACCACATCTCATGGTCTAACGTTGCACGGTTTTGGCGACGAGTTAAACTTTGTTCGGTAAAATTCCGTAATCGGCCATTTCATGAGAGCGTTAGAGCCAAGCAAGAAGGAGAAAGAGAGAGCTGAGAATATGTGTATATCGGTTATCATTACTGCTTCGAACCAGAATATCGGGGACGATAAAACCGAGGGTTCGACCTCAACGGCGCCTTCATCCGAGTGAAAAAAGAAAAGGAAAAAAAATGAGAGGAAATATTACTATGCTGGGTACAATATATCGGAGTCGTCCGATTCCGAAAGTACCAGATATGGTTCGTCGAACGCTTATACAAGATCTCTCTCACGTGTTCGTCGCGTGGATGTCTGATAGCATGTCTGGTAGCATCGATTCGAAATTATAATAGAACATTCTTATCGATAATTCCGTTTATACATGTAAACTTAATTAAATTGTTCTCGATTTCTATATTGAGATTACAAATGCGAGATTACAAATACGACAACTTTATATAAATTTTTTGTATTACATGTATATGTATATACAATTAAAACCCTACAACTTTTACATAAAATAATTTTCCTGAAAAGGTTTCATTTTTGAGATAATTGATAATGTATCAATAAAAATAACATTTTGTATACTTAGTCGCAAGTGCAAATTAAAACACTAAAAATAAAAACTGGATAAACGAAATTTCAGAAAAAGATCCAATTAATTAATAATTATAGTTAATAATAATAATTATATGGTTGCGCTAGCGAACGTTCGATTTTTCAAACGCTCGTTAGCAGATTAAAGTCTCAAGAAGAAACATCAATTGTAAAGTACTAAAACATTTCATTTGTATAGGAGGTATCCTTAATATAAAATATTAAGGAATAGATTAGAATATGCTTGTCTCCTGATAATCTCCGAGCTATTTTTAGTATCACGCACTCGCCGTTCAGGTCTCGAATTTGAATGAAGCTACTCGAATTCCATCGACCGGTCCTCTACCAGGCCGGTTTATGCTCATTTCATGTGACATGCATATGAAATGAGAAAACAAGTTGAAGAACGTCTCCTCTCCGTTCGTTCATTTTACTCTTTATGGTCGACAACTACTTTTTACGTTCAAAAGTGGCTTTCAACAGCTGACACTTGTAACATTGTATTCGTACAAGGGTAAATTCAGAATTATTCAGAATTCGTGATCAAGGTCTATTGTACGTTGCTAAGACTCATCGGATTCATTGGTACATCATATGTAATGATTAAATATCGATTTTTATGCAGATATTTTTTGCAGCATGCACAAAATAGGCAAATTTACACAAATATAAAAATATGCACAAATAAATATGCATTTTTGAATACTTTTTTAATGAGACAAATTTCTATTTTATCTGTTAATTTCCAATCTGCTTTCTAAAAAAGTATGAAATTGCCTAAGAATCCGATGTCTAGTGATGATCGAACATGATATTACAAATGCAAATACAAATTTTGCGACAAATATTAAAGTTCCTCATGATCTTGTCATCTTTCCAATCAATGAAAAAGTAATATAACGGATAAGATTGGAAACAAGATCGATTATGTTAAATAACATTACTTTAAATACGAAGCGCCACTACGGTCTAAATATTAAAATGTTGACTATTATATATATTCATATAAATGAATTAATTTCAGAAATGATAATTGCGTGCTGATATGGTTGTCGGACTTTCAACGCAATCAATCTGAAATATTAATAATCTCCCCAAATTTCCCAAATTAATCTTAAAAAACTATAATAAACTTATTGCATTTAAGTAATATAATTAAAGTAATATAACAGACTTCCAAAAACTGTAGATTATATTAATTGAAGTCATATTCTTTATATAATAAAGCTCCAATCTTTGTACAAAAAGATTCCCATAATTTATATTTATAAATATTTTTTTAAATTTTCCTTTTGTTATTATTTGCTGAACACTTAGTATTGATAACATAATTTAATGCCGATATATAATTGACATTATTATTATTCTCAATTTAGGAAATTGGAAACCAATGTCGATATATTTAGCATTATTTGCCTTTGTAATATATGAAAGAAATAAATTTGAGAGCATAAAATTAGAGAGTCGTTAGAAAAGCATTATGTTTAAAAAATACACAAAATAGTTTTTCTGAATATTTTATGAATAGGTTTCTAATAATTAAGAATAATTAAAACATAAATTGAGATCATGGCAACGATTTAAAATTATAGAAAATGTCAAATGTGCAAATTGAGGAAGGAACTTGAAAAATTTGGTTATAAGTTTTTACATGAACATACTTTGTAAATTTTAAAATTTAAATTATTACAACTCGTTTGAAATATTTTATAAAAGTTTTCAAATAATAGCAGTGTCTGAAAATTTAAAGTAGTAAAAAATAGCGATTCAGGGTTATCTGGCATAGTGTTTACGTTCTTGTACCATCTTATGGCTATTTTTCAATACATCGAGTAATATGATATCGAGATTATCGTAGGTCAGACGCGCACAAAGGTTTTGGCATCATTATTTTGGCATCATTTGTCTTTTCTTTCAGATAATGCTAATTTTTTTGTAACTTTTACTTACGCGGATCAACAATTATAATTAGAATGCGATACTAGATATATTATCAACCAAGTCAATTTGAATGAAAGAATATAATTAACTAATTGTAAACTAACCCCCCCCCCCCATTAATTACTCATTTCCCTTTAAATTTAATCTCATTCATAAAATTAATTATCAAAAACTTGATTACTTAGTTATATAAATATATTAGCATTTTGTTTACTATAGTTATTATTTTTATATCATATTTTTTGCTAAGCACCATTATTATTTTATAAAAATGTAAAGCATTATAAAAATATTTTTTTATCTGAAAATTAAAAATTTACAATTATTGTGGAAAATAAAATTTTTGTTACATAAATTTCGCAAAATTCTTTGAATATACTCGTTCTTTTTTTATACATTTTGTATAGCGAGGAAATTAAAGTTGTTTGGATCAGTTTCCCGGAATCTATAACGCGAACGATCGCATTTCCATTCACGATCCGTCTTTATTTTTACCAACTGATTCATGCGACTAAACAGACGAGCTGAACTATTTGTGGAATTGTTCATGAGAAGTGAAATTGACGTAGCTACCGTTTGTTAACTCGTGTGACAATACATCCTCAATCGCGTCGAAACATTTCGAAACATTGTCTCTAACAACGTCATTAAAAACGTCATTCGCCTTCTCAATCATGCAAGTGCATATTTAACACTATCAGTAAAAACGCGCACTGCCTTTTTTTCCTCAACGATAAAGAATGTGTGCCTTGAGCGGCGAGAGGTAATTCTGATTGATTTAAGAGGCATGTATCAGGCAATATCGCACATTGCGGACTGACAAACAAAAGTCACGCTATATTGGCAAAATCGTCAAAACCGATATCAATGTGTATTTTTGCAATCCACGTGCGATTAAATTTTCTTGTTTGATTTGAAGATATGTTGCCAGATCATAATACAGTAAAATATAAAGTGATTTTGTTTTACGATGATAGCTTATGTCGCAATCCATTTATAAATATTCCTAGAAAATAAAATATCGGTGTACATATATTACATAGAATTATTAATGACTTAAATATACAGCTGAAACATACATTTTATGTTAAACAAATTGTTGTGATACAATATTCATGTTATTGAGACAATTCTTAGAATTGAAGAAAAATGAGGAATAAATTGAACCTCGATTAAGAGTTAACCGTGAGTCATGAAACTAGGCCTAAATAGATAACTATTTTATTGCACATTGCAATTTGCGCATTGATTCCTGCACCGTGACTCTCATTGTTCCTATTACTTATTCATTATTGTTTATTAAATTAACGGAAATTTATTTAATATTGTTAGCCTCAGAATTATTATTTATCCCTTATCTTTCATAAAGATAAAGTGCATTTGCAACTTTAAATTGTTTGTAACTAGAGAAATAATCTGACAGATTTATTAAACACAATCGAATTGCCGCAAATCGAACGACGAATACATAAAAGCAATTATATTTCTTACATATTTATTATAACAGATATATCTTTTATTTCTTTTATTCTTTGTATATTTAATTTATTATTTATTTAATATAAAACTTTATAATGATGATATATAAAAATTTAAATTTTGTAGTGTAAGGACAGTAATCAATAAATGATTGTGCTTGATGACCTTGGGTCAGTTATTATCGATTACTTATATATGCAATAACCATAAAAATAACGGAAACGTGATCAATTAATCAAATAAATCGTAGATTAGATGAATGTTTATAAGAAAAGGTTATAAGAAGCACCAATCTTTGACAACTTCTTCCACCTTGTATTTGACATCTCCTGCCCGTTACTCTATTATCTCTATAACACTAATTCCTCCGAGTCAAATAGCCTTATCACTTTTGATAGTTAACCAACGACTGATAGCGACGACCGATTAATAAAACGTCTATCGGGCAAATATTCAAGTTTCATAACATTTTTCCGAAGTTATACATATAATAATATAATAATACTATCGTTATACTCGATAATTGACATTTATAAATTTATAAATTTTATAGACTGTATGATAGTTTGTATTTAAATTTAAAAAATTTATAATTATGAATTTAAAAATTAGAAATAAAATTTGGAGTTAACAATTAAAATAGAGTTGAAAAAGATTAGAATAGCAATATATTACAAATTATTACAATATATTTCAAATTTTTGTGTCATAAAATATTAAAGTTATTACACGAAGTTGTTTTAATCTTTCCGAATTCAATAAATAATTATTAATTAATACTTGTTTTAGATTTAGTTTATTTTGTTCATTTATTAATATATATATGTAAGTAATTTTATGTGATTATTATTACATATAATAAATATATATAATATTATAGTTTTTAGTAAACGTAAATGTGAAAATTCACACACACACACGCGCGCGCGCGCGCGCACACACACATAATTTTACAATATGTATATATATATACGTATATATGATAATATTAGATACAATATTATATTATATTTTAAATTATTATACATGTGTATTATATAATTAAAATCTTTTTGTTTAAAACTAATGTTTAAAGCTAACAGTTAAATTTTCTTCTTCTTTAAAAAAAACACACTAAATTATAAAAACTCATTGTGACTAACTTATACGCATCTTTACTTAAAATAAGTATCTTATCGATTAAAGCTATGTAAGTCACATACGTGATATTTCGACTTTGATAATTACGTAATTAATCCTAATCTTAGATCCGTATTTCTTATTTCTCAAATGAAACCAATATCATGTTTATTGTTCTGAGTAATACGTTATAAATAGCATATAATTTGATTCATTTATAAAAATTTGCAAGATAGATTTCATTCATCGCATTTTCGTAGCTTAAAATATTACTTAAAAATATGTATATTTTTCCATGACACTTCCGCAATTAATAAAATAAATAAAATGCAGAGTTGATAAAAAAAACATGTTTTAAACGTGTTTTAAGCAATTTAAAACATACTTAACTAATGTTTTTAATATTTTATAGTACTGTTTAAAACATATTTAAAGCATTAAAAACCTATTTAAAAAGAAATATAATATGTTTTATTTAAAGAAAAAAAACATTAGTCTTTACCAACTCTGATAAAATGTCATTACTTCATCTTGTTTTTACAAAGTATCCTCAGTATACAGGATGTCCAAATAAGTGGCCAAATTTTAGTATCGCATTCTACTAAAAATATGAAAAAAGATCACATGTATACATTGATCTGGAAACTCTTCCTTTTAAAGATATAAATACTTTTTGTTTATCTCAAAAGTTTACATAAACAGATATCACACAAAAAATATTGTAGTAGAGCAACCCAGTAAACGAGAATGGATTAAAATGAATTGAAATTTTTTTCTATCCGAATGCATATTTTTAAAAAATAGCGAATATTTTTTTTTATTTAATTGGATTCAATTGGATTCAATTAAATTCAATTGGATTCAAATTTGATTGAAAAACTGCATTTCCTATTCAAAATTTTAAATTGAACAGTATTCACAATTGTTTTGTATTTTTTTGTTTGTATGTTGTGTTATACAGAAAAAGCTAATATTATTTTTAGATTGAAAGGCATAGAGATATGCTCCATGCAATTCCTATAAATGAATAAAAATATATTCAGGATTGAAAAGCATTCGTTTTAACATTTATGAATCAATATTTCTGAAAATCTGAATCCATTTCAATTCATTTCAATCCATTCTCGTTTGCTGAGAAGTATACACTGATACTATCGTCGAAAGCAGCTTATCAAAGTAACTTAATCACTATTTAAACATTGCATAGTTAAAATAGTGTTACCAAAATGATTTATTCCAATATCGAGTGGACAGATATTCATTTCATATATGAACGAGCTGACGGAAATTACAGAGAAACTCTGCGTCTGTATTATGAAACACAAGGAAGTCATTTTCAGCAGTTTAAGTAAATTACAAATCTTTAAAATATTCTATCACAAACAAGAAATGTTTATGTTTACATGATCTTTTTTTATCCAGGGACAGTAGAATACGATACTAAAGTTTGGCTACATTCTAAGACATTTTGTATAAGTACATAATATATAAATGTTGTATTATATATTTCTCGACATTTTTTTATCTTGTAAGATTATTTGCTATACTTTTTTAAGTTTTAATGTTAAATATCCAATTATTAATTATTAATGTTTATTATTACTTTAATATTACTTAAATGTCTTAATTTAATTATAAATCTAATAAAAAATATATTATTAAAATTAAGTAACAAATTTACATGTATAAAGTTTTCTGAATCTTCTTTTTTTAATGTTAATTATTACATATATATTCCTTTCATCCAGTTTTTCTCTCTTTCTCTTTCTTTTCCTTCCCTTTCTCTCTCTCTCTCTCTCTCTCTTTCGCTTTCTTTCTTGCTTGTAGATTTCTTACTAAAATAAATTAATATCAAATAGTATGAAGAGTGTATTTAATAACTTGTTAGTTTACGTCATTAATGTTGGGTTCCATCCTTAATAATTTACCTGTTCATCATGCAATGTTACGTTCTATTGACAACAAATGATTCAACTCCAGAGCTGTATGTAATCACCACATGGCGCCAATACGGGATTGCATTAATGAACAAATCGCAAAGTGACCGTGAATATCTCTGGTCATGACCCTGGGATTACAGTGCACTTTAAATTATGATTAATTAACATAACGAATTTCAATATACGTATTATCTCTATTATTTATTAAAAATATTTGCTGTCCAGTCAAATCTTTGTTATCTGTCTCATAGTTTCTTATTGTCGTAAAAATTAATAAATCATAAACTATACATACGCATGTTATATACGTGTATTATAATTAAAAATTTGCAGTTATGCAAAATATAAAAAGAAATAAGGAATATACTTTATATTTAAAAAGTGCTATTAATATATTATAAATATATTATTAAAATATTTGACAAAATGAGAGAGAGAGAGAGAGAGAGAGAGAGAGAGAGAGAAAAAGAAAAACAAAGGAACACTAAAAGTCTAGAAGCATTTTGTTCTAGCCTAGCTTTTAATTATTCATTCTTTGAATTTACTTTTTAAAGCTTGCCGCTTATGAGTTGGCAAGTTTCGTGACCCCTACGTGGGGTTAAGGTTTTCTATTTCAAGCAATTCGCAATTGGTCTGAGAGTCTCACAGTCACATGTCCTCTTCCCGCTCTTGATGCTATCCGCGAGTTTATATCTACCTTAAAGAGTGTGGACAATTGGACCCGATCCAAGGCCGTGTTTCATGACGATCTAAATTTGGCTGCGAGATTGTCCGAAATAGTTTGACTGCGTAATATTCCTCACCGAATCATCTTACCAGTCGTTCTCCAATGAAAAAAGGCACTATCTAATTGTAATTTTATACTGTACCGCATTCAAATGTTTTTGGCAAACATTAGAAAAGTTTTTCGCGCATAAATTTTGAAAGGATTAAATTATATTACGTTTCACAATTTTTATTCTGTATATTTTAAAGAAATAACACAATATATATCAATAAAAAAATTAACCATTTCTCAATTATCAAGAACAAAAAAGTTTTATATATAATCCAATATATTCCAATAACGAGATTAAAATATTTATAAAAGTAGAGATAAATGTGACATAAACGTAAGATGACCCAAGAGCATTCTTTATCCATGCAAATAATAATGCAATTTATGGAGAACAAAAGAGATAAATGATGTCTGACATATTTGACTTATTAAAAAGTGCTGTTGATATTAACATGACCATCTTATCTTTATAAAAATAAATTATTATACTTGTTATACATATACTCGTATAATGTCGATCACATTAGATAAATGTATTATAGAATTATTATATAATAAAATAGTGACCAATAAAAGTTATGAATTATTACAACAAGTCAGCATATGATTATTATTATAATTATTAATTATTTATTTTATCATTATTAGTGAAAATTATTTGCAGATAAAACATTTATTTAATATATAAAAAATACTTATTAATATTATAAAAATTGAATTGTAGACTATGGTATTATCAACATATCAATTGAAACGCAGAAAAATGCGCTTTCACAACTGTGATCGCGCCTATCGAACTTGCAATGCATATATCGGACATTCGCTGCAATCGTGTCGCGTATTCCTTTTTATGGTCTTACATGTGTAAACAAAAGAAGCCAAGCGATAAACTGCCGTTGACACGTGTATAACCGTTTCTTTCTGCTTCGTGCTACCAACAGCAAAAAGCATCGTTGGTGATTGTTGATAATCATCAATTTCCGGAACAAATACATACATCTATATATATATAGATATATGATACAAATATGTATATATTTGTTGTATATATATATATATACATATATATATATATATGTATATATTTGTATTTCCTGCATTTCTGATGATCTGACAAAAGTATTATTTGGAATAAAAATTAATTAGTTTTCAATCGGCTACACATTGTAATGTAAAAAAATCTTTTTTAGGTAAAAAGTCAAGTTATTGATTTTATAAGTCTAAATTTAATCATAATATCTAAAAGTAGCAGTCATCTAAAGGTTATAACAGTAATTGAATTTGTCTTGACATTAGATATAATATTATGAAATCAAACACACATAATGCCATTAAAAAAAATTAAAATAATTTTCACTTTTTTACCTAAAAAAGAAATTTTAAAAAATTTTTAATATTGCGATTTACAGCCGATTAAAAACCGAATAATTTTTATTCAAAACAATTTTTGTCAGATCATCGAAAGTGTCGGAAAAATCGTAATCACAGTATATGAGACACTCTGTGTGTGTGTGTGTGTGTGTATTATATGTAACGACATCGTAAATTATTAGATATTTTTTAAAACATTTATAATATAATAAAGCAATGTACAATTGCTTATTGCGTTATAAATGTTCATACTTCGTAATATTCTAAAGACGTTATAGCAAGAAACATCTCAGTAAACATCATCTATCGTTCGTTATATAACATTTACCTAACTGTTTATGACAATTAATGGATGATGTCCCGACCTGATCATTACTTCGATGAAAGATTTTTTTATCTCCTTGCGTTTGTGATAAAAATATCGTAGATATATTTATCACGCTGGAGCATACAACACGTATCTCGGAAAAAGCACGATAGATCCGATGAATAGAGATGTAACGAGGCACGTCGCATCGAGAATTAAGTCTGTGAGTTTAAAGCCTTTGAGTTTAAAGCCATTCTGTGATCTCTTCGGGAACGATAAAAATACCGTCGCCGAATATATCGTGCTCGAGCACGCGGCAGTATACCTGAAGAGAACAGTGCAACGCGCCGATCAGTCGTCGAACTGATGAATAGGAAGTGCAATGAAGCGTATCAAGACTTATTGTTCGCGAACGTTCGATAATCACGGGACTGACAGGGCTCGGTAAAATAAATCTTTATTATTAATTACAAAAAAGTTTTAGTAATGTTAGACAAAAAAATAAAACGATTCCATTTTTTAGTAACGTACTTGTTGATGCTATTGCGTGAAAATAATTATAATCTTAATCAATGTTTACAAATTATTGTGCAAACAAATATCTTTCTATCACTTTTTGATATCACTTTCTCGCTTGTAAATAAAAATAATTAATTGCATCACGAATCGCTATTTCATCTTATTATATTTTTCGACAATTTTTGACGATACATGTTGTTGGTTAGATAAAGCAGATTATAATGACTTCGGAAAATTACAAGAAAATGATAATAAGAATCGTAGCGAGAAATGATAAGATTCTTTGTGCATATCATTAGACCAAACAATCTGCTCTCGCTAAATCGTTGTTAGATGAAGCAGACTGAGAATGATATCATATGACCTCAACCCTCACTTATTTAGATTTAAATCAATCTTATCAACTATATAATATCTAAGTTTTTATAACGAGTTTTGTCTATGTAATATCTAATTCCCAATTATTAACTTAATTAAATGTCTAGTTTAAGTTTTACCTTAGAGAAACTTCATTCTAGATATTTAATAAATCGTTCTAATCATCCTATAAGATTAAATTTATCCGAATTAAAGTAATATTTTTTTATACCTTGACTGTTTAACATATTATAACTGTATTATCAATGTATTGTATCAACATATTCTAACTATATTATATTTCTGCATGTTTTAAGTATGTTTTCAAATGTATAAGCATGAAGAATATGTAGCATATAATGTTAAATGTTAAACTTAATAAGCAGAAATTCATAGCCATTAAATGCAGACACAAATCATTACGTTCCAACTGTATAGTTATCCTGAGTTCGGTCTTTAGTTTGGTTTTTGTAGCCGAACTTGATTGATTTTTAGTATCAAGCACCTTTCTTATTTTGCTGGCAGAAACGAACATTATATTACTCATACAAATGTTTAGAGACTGCAGATGCACTTAATTCTGCTATCATTGTTCGCAACCTGTTGCAAACTAATTATTTTATAATATGTTTAAGTTAATTTTACAAACATGTTTTATATTAGATTTAAATTATTTAGAAGATAACGACACACGCTGAAATCTAAAATTGAGCCCACGCGATTCATGGTCTGCCGATTCTCCGCGCTGCCGTTCGGTTTCGGTCTGGTACCTACTGTATATACATGCGTGTCGTGCCTCGGAACCCGGTTCACCCGGAACCGGTCTCCAGAAAAGGAAGAGCCGTTCGCTGGTTCGTCGCGCCTGGGAGTCGTAATTCTACTCCGCGAGTAACTTGATTATGCATGCATACATGTAGTGCATATCTGCGCCAACACATAAATGTATATCAATGGCAAAATTATATACACAGATACGTATAAATTTTAGCGAGTTCTAAACACAATTTTTATTCTCAATTAGCTTGAGAATTTACACAAATTACACTACATTACAATAACTTTGTACTCAGCAAAATAAAGATAATGTATACTTTCCATTTGATAACAAGTTGACACAAGTGTCGTTCTGTTATTCACTGAATGTCAAGAAAAATAGAATGCTTGTGTCGACTTGTGTCACCAAATGAAAAGCATCAGTTTTCTTTGTAAAATATGATTCGAGCTCATACAGGAATATATATACATGAATTAAATATTACCTAATGAAAAATTATACGAGAAATATATTCAATATTTTAAATAAGATCATCTATGCCGTTGTATATAATACGACATTTCTATTATTTCTATTATTTAGTGTATTATATATTATTTAATAGAAATATTAGAAAAGTTTTTTAAAATTATTTTGACAAGTTGTATTCTCCATCAAATGCTTATTAAGAAGAAATCTATGATTTCGTTTACACTCTATATATTATTTTTATCTAAAACTCATTAATAAGATGTAATAAATCTTGCTTATGTTACCGGATTATGATGACCTTTAATCACTTGTACCGTTCACT
Source organism: Acromyrmex echinatior (assembly GCF_000204515.1). Next base: position 3,130,287 of record NW_011626951.1, read on the forward strand.
TTCATGCTATCGTACTGTATCTTAGAACAAAAATGTATATACATAAGTATTACATAAAATAGATCATTTTACAAGATATCATAATACATTTGAATAAAATTGTGATTAGCAGCGTTGTATTTCACAAAGCAGATAATTATTGATAATTTTCCCCAAATAATTAATGTAAGTTATACGCGCTTATCATAAATTCTTAAAGCAAAAAAGAATTTTTCTTGATAATATATAAAAACACGATTATTTTCGTTACTACAAGGAATGCGATTAGTAAATCGATGGTATATAGATTAACTATCACGCGCAACTAATTGGCATTCGGTCGATATAGCTATAATAAATATTTTTAATGGTTTTGAGATCTATACAGATCCACGTGATCCGGAGATGATTCGAATGGTTGACGAAATTTTTGGCAGCCAAAAGACGTTCTTGACAATTTTGAATGTTATATCGTTCGTAGATTTCACCCACGACGTAGCGAAAATTAATGTTAATGGTGTCTCGACGTCAATAAATTTCAGGCGCCAGAGTGCCAATGAAGAGACTGTTAAGCATAATGTTTCCAGTCTTGTCCGATTTTTGTTGTGTAACTCTTAGCGGTTGTCGCTTCTGCCGTAACTTTACAGTTATATTCCTGAAAGAATAAGTAGGAAGTGTGGAAAGAGATTGTCGACATAAATTATACATTTAATTCCATCAGTGACTTAGAAAATATAGGAAAAATTGTAATATGTAAAATATACCATAAATATAGACACTTTATATTATTTTTATATAACTTAGGTATCTTTACAAACAATTTTACATAAAATTTACATTTTGAAACTTTCCTCGAATTTAAACCTTTAAAGCGTTTAAAAAAAAGCGGAGTGTACTTTATATTCTCAGAATAATATTTATTAGTATCAGTATCGTTTTGGCTATACATGACAATGGCAATAAAAAACAAACCTCTTTTTTTGCAGGTCTAAATGTGTTCGATAGCGATGCCTGCCGAATTGATTTTACACAGCCCTCCGGTGTACAGTTCCCTGCTGTACGGCCCCTTAGTGGTCACAGCGCCCACGATCACCAGCCGATCGGTGCCACCTAGAATCAGACCGTGCCTCTCTACGGGATCCTTGCCCCTGGACTCATTGCGAAACAACGATGGAAAACAAAAGAAACGGGTGGTGTTCGCCGATGATCGCGGTCGACCCCTTACACAGGTATTTTTGCAATTTTCTCCTTGCTTTTATCGAGATCATATACATGGCGCGAGATCGGTTTTCTTATTTAGTACAGATAAATTTTATTACTCATACATTACTTGTAGAATGATGTTTTACTTTTTTTATTATTATAATTGCTTTGTTAATGCTTTGTAAACACTGTGTGTTACTTGGTCGGCTTCTATGGCATTCAAAAAGTAAAGTAGACATGCGTCTAGTTTACTTTTGAGAAGCAAATAACGAGATAAGCAAAGCCAATATCACCAGTGAAGAGTTAAATAACGTTCTTCACTTTACTTTTGAATTATGAATTTTATTTAAAATTGTTTTTACTGAAGTAGTGCGGTAATATTTGGCCAGAACCTTACGAATAACGCATTTAAAATGTGCATCGGTAGTCACCAGCTTTTTGACAATTTATATATTACATTCATATATATTGATAAAATGTATCACGAGTGTGTGAACTGGATTTTTGTCAAAAATAAGTGCCAAGAGGCACATAACTTTGTTAAAAGTGATTCGAGAGGAAGCATTCGAGATGATATGTACATTTATCTTTTTCTAATCTGTATTTAGCTATAATTGCGCATGTATAGTAGACAGTATTGCACATGCGCAGTCGTGATTAATTATAGGCTAAAAAAGGATAAAGATATTACTTGAAATGTTCTTTATTAGATCGCGAAATAGCGCTAGCGCTCGTTGCATTAGTATTTAATAAAAAATAAAAAAGGCATTAAAATCTTATGTTCATTGAATAAACCTAAATATGACAAACCCTAGATGATACGTTATCATCGAAAAAAAGCTGGTGTACTAAATTAAAAAGTACAATCCAAGTGGTACTATCTTTATTAAATGATATGATATACTTTTTTCTATTTTTATAAAAAAGTTTTCCTATTTTAACCTCCCCCCCCCCCCCAAAAAAATAATAGTAACTTTAAAAAATTTTCAAAAAGTAAAACACAAATGGTACTATCCTTGTTATTTACTTAATTCTAATGATACGCATTGTTTGTATAAAAAAAATTGATATCAATAACAGGCACCAAGTTAAATTTTATCAAATTAAAAAGTAAAACCTAAGTAGTACATAATATTTACTTAACTCTAATGATATATGTATAAAAAATGTCATGTGTATAAAAGATTTGATATCAATACCAAGCGCCAAGTTAAGTTTTCTACCACAGTTTTTTTCTTATTTACTTAACTCTAATGATATCTATTATTTGTATAAAAAATTTGATATCAACGAGCACCAAGTTACTAAAAATTCTCTTAAACGTTTAATTATTTTCTTAACTCTAATAATATCTATTATAAAATTCAAATAATATTGTTATTATCTATCTTTATTATTCACTTAATTCTAATGACATATATAATTTGTATAAAAGATTTGTCATCAACAATAGGAGCCAAATTAAATTATATCAAATTAAAAGTAAAACTATATAGCCACCAAGTGGTTACTATCTTTTTATTATTTATTTAACTTTAATGATATGTATCGTGTGCGTAAAAGATTTGATATTTGATATCAACAACAGGCGCCAAGTTGAACTATATTTATTATTTATTTAACTTCAATGATATCTATTATTTGTACAAAAGATTTCACATCAACAACTAGTGCCAAGTTAAATTCCACAAAATTTTATATGTCATTCGTATAAAAGATTTGAGATCAGCAATGGAGCAAAGTTGAATCCTTTAAAATTTTTATGAAGTTAAATTCTACCAAATTAAAAAATAAATATAAATAAGTGATACTATCTTTAAAAACCCAAATGATACTATCCTTATTATTTATTTAATTCTAATGATATGTATCATTTGTATGAAAAAAAAATTCAAGTAGTATTATTTTTAAAAATCCAAGTAATACTATCTTTATTAAGTTAAATTCGGCCAAATTAAAAAGTAAATCCAAGTAGTACTATTTTTAATTTTTATATATACAATAAAACTTAAATATAAATCTTTGTATTCCTATTGAAGAATCTTAATTCCTATTCCAATTTAAATGGTTTAATTCTTCTCAAAAATAATTATTATTATATTACAATTCATTCTTGGCAAAAAGACCACTTTTTAATTTTGACCTGACTAGTGGTCAAAACTGGTTTTAACCGATCAAAATCACTAATTAAAATATATTTTTGCTTTTTAAGAACTTTTAACGACTTTTTATTATATTATTGCAAACTCACTAGATGTTGCCTAATGTACTTCGATAGTTTCCACTGTTTTTTTTCCAGATTTAATTTTTTTTCTTCCTATCTCTCTAAAAGCGCTGATATATCTGATGTAATACTAGTGCTCTCACGATGTACGTTGTAGAGCTAATTCCCAAAATTGATAACAATGTATCAAATTTTAAATATAAAAAACAAAAAATTCAGTGATACAATTGATTTTACGGATTAATAAATATCAGATTGTCCAGATTACTTGAGCATTTTAGTTTTAATAGTTTAGTATTGAAGCGCAATGTTCTAAAAGTGCAAATTTGCCTTAACTACTAACAAAGACTAATTTAATAACTAAAAAATATTTTGTTTTATTCTTATATTGTTTATATTCTTTATATATGCATCATATGTAATAAGAATGTTTGTTTTGTTCAAACTTATTACATGATATAAAATACACTCAACAAAATTAAAGAATAACCTATTCTATTTTACAAAAATAGACAATTTTCAAGATAGAATAACTTCGTAAAAAATCATCGTATCAAGATGTTTAAAAAAGCATTTTACAGCTTGAAATCTCTACTTTATAGATCGGTTCAAAAATCGATTTTACTGATGTTTTGTGAAGATACATAAACAAATGTTTATAAATGAAGACGCATCAGATCTCAAAATTTTTTAATGAAATTTGCGAAGTTCCACGGGGCAAATTAAAAATTGTTTACATCATTCGAAAGAGTGAATCTTTACTTTTAATTGTTTTTTATGAAGCTTTGTACGATTTTTTTTTCTCTGAGTTATTCTACATTGAAACAAAAACAATCCTTTTTGCTTCGATGTTAAATAACTGACTCATATAGAGATTTGATAATGACAATAATGACAAAAACGACATATCTTATAACTTAGAAGACTTAAGACACTCAATTCCTCGACGGCAAACACCTAGATATCCACCTCCTCAACGACGAATACCAATAAACGAGCTTAGTTCCACAATTCACTGTTAACTCTTAACCGAGGTTCAACTTATTTATTGTCTCTTTCCAATAGAATTGGAAAGAGATGAGAAACAAATCTCGGTTAAGAGTTAACTGTGAGTTGTGATTCCATCACTAGCAAGTTAGATAAATGATGTCAAAAGTCATCTATTATCGAAAAAACGAAACGTTTTTTCCTCTGGACGACGATGTTAATGATGACAATAATAACAGTGATGACATTTCTTAAAATCAGAGATTCAGAGATTTGTATTGAGATTTGTATCTCCGCTCGTAGGACACGTAGAAAAAAAATAAAAGTACTTTTATTATATTTGTATAAGTCGGGTGATAGCTATAATTGAGCGTATATAAAAAAACTTGATCAGTTCAGCCGTTATTGAGATCCAATAATTTCAATCCCTGTAACTCGCTGGCTCGCGTAAAGGAGCACGGCAGTGTCGCTGTGCTTAGCTTAGTGTCGAGACACTACCGTGTCTCCAGATCTACCAACTTAATATGCCAAAGTAGTAAATATGTGTGACCTCAAGGCAAATAGGAATCCAATAAATTAATGTGTTAAAACAATAAAAATAAAAATAGAAAAGCAAATGTTAGAATATAATTAACTATTAATATACCAAAATCTAATCGTAATCGTACTACATGTTTCGGCCTATCATTAATGGATCACGGATTTCACATCGATATGATATTATATATGACTTTTTGCGGTTACGCTTCGTTTTACACATTGTATATTTTTTATAGTGTATTTCTATTATGCTCTGCCGAAACATGTAATGCGATTGCAATTAAATTTTGATATATTAATAGTTAATTATATTCTAATATTTGCTTTTCTATTTTTATTTTTATTGTTATAACACGTTAATTTGTTCTTGGACTCCTATTTGCCTTAAAGTTACATATATTTACTACTTTAATATCGAGAGTCCTGTTTTTGTCTTATTTTTAATATGCCAAAATATTTAATAGAATTATTAAATTAAATAATTAAATTACTATCATTTAATTAGTAACTAATAAAGACCACAAGTTAAAACTTTTAATGATATATCAAGAATTTTTCATTAATACAAATAATTCACAATAATTTTTTAATATGTAATAACTTGTGTTTTTGTTTCACTATTTAATTGAAATTATTCATTAATTATATCGTTCATTTGTTTTTATAACAACGACACAATTCAATAAACAAAATTTTCTAGAAAATAAATTTGAATGTTTCGAATCATTACAATTTTGTGATATTAATGTATGTAATATTAATGTAATGTTAAAATGATAGTTTTTTGAGATATGTTGTTGTTGTAGCAAATATGAGTGATATTATCATTCAACAGTAATTTCCATTTAATATTTTCCTTTCTGTTAATTTATTACGGCGTTCTATAATTCTAATATTTCAATATTACATCCGATTTGGCACAGGTTCGCGTCATGTCGGAACCGAGCAACGTGCCACCATTATGGAGCACAGCTTACGTGGCTGGTCTGCTTGGCATATCAAAGGATCAAAGTCAAGAAGCGACACAGGATACTATGCCACCGTGGCAGGTGACTTTCCCGCAACCAGCGAGCGACTATCTCGCCTTCCGGCGTAAGCTCGATCAAAATAGCGTTAGCCTGGAGAACGTGATCGTGCGTGAATCCGAACAGTGCTTGGTGGGTACGGTGAAGGTACGGAATCTGGCTTACGACAAGGAGGTCGTGGTGAGGGCCAGTAGCGACAGCTGGTCCACCCACGAGGACGTGCACTGCACGTACGTAGCGCAACCGGGGTCATCGAGTTCCCTCATCCTGTACGACACCTTCCGCTTCCGGCTCACCTTGCCGGTAACATCGAACGTCATTGAGTTTTGTGTGAGATATCGCACCGACGGCAGGGAGTCGTGGGACAACAACGAGGGCAAAAACTATTTGGTTAGCAAAAAACAGGAGGTAAGTATTTTAAAAAGATTATTAAAAATTTCTTAATATGTAAAGAATATTAAATTTATCCGTGACATAACTTCTATTTGCAGTCCTTGATGCTGCACACTATCCATGACTGACTGACTGACTATATTTCGTAAAAATTACGTGATTTTATTTACGATCGTACATATTCGAAGGATCTTCGGATCTTCATTAAATATTTGTCAAGTAGCGATAATCCACGGTTTATTGATTTTCAAAGATATTATTCATGACTAAATGTTCTCTATAATATACACGCACATTACGTTCTTTGCGCAATACTAAATGTTTTTAGATTTTTATTTTATTTCGTTAACGCTGAAACTATATATATATATATATATATCTCATAAAATTTGTCCTCTCTTTTATATATAGAAAAATTGATAGGTCAAATAAATTCCGAATTTTTTTTTTTAAATTAATTATAACGATGCGCAGAGAATTGAGACACCTTATACCGATGCTTCAGCCTCGAGTACCAGCCGCACGATGTGATAACAGCCAGACGACGAAATGCGACGGGCTCTCCAACGGAACGAGGGACGGCAGTGTGCCGCAGATTGCGGAAGCTACCAGGTTAAATATGCGTACCTGGAGTGAGTTCGCATCTTGGCAGCACCTGGCCAACGATGCACCCTATTGGTGAATCGACCGGCGATGAGGTCATGCCCCGTCTCGATATCGAAATCATCATGTACGAAGCTGTACAAAACTCCTCCAGTTTTTCTCATCTCGGCGACTTCGCCGAGACGTAGATCACGCGGGACCACGAGCAGGAGGCATCTCGCGAGGCACGTGAGTCGCCAGGGACGTGGGAACGGAGAGGAATAAACGCGAGGACGTAAGGAGAGAAGCTGTGCAATGATTCTCGAATTGAGAACGAGGAAACAAGAGCGTGCGCGTGCGGGAGAAAAAAACAATCCGGAGAATGATAGCACGGGCAGCATAGCCGGACGACGTCGGATAACGCAATCTACACGGTAAGCCCCGATTCTCCCCTTATCTTTTCTTTCGTATAAGAATACTTCGCCGAGTTTTTAACGCTTATTTTCGCAATGGGCGATGGCCTGAAAGAAAAAGGTGATTTGCGCGATAAAATGCTGCTTAAATGAATCTGCTGAGTAAGCACTAAACGTTCGCGATAGAACTGAAACCTGCATAGATACATAGTTTTTATAATCAGATTTACGTTACTTGTAAGAATATTTTTATGAATGACACGGAAAGAATAGTTATGCGCTGATCTGAAAATAATATTTGATTAGTCATTAAAATAATTATGTAGAACGCTTAAACATTGACAATTATATAAAAAAGTTTTAACATTCTAGAAACTAGTTTAGCCGATAATTATTTTAATGGTCCGAACAGAATTATTTTTGAACTTGTATTTAGTTAAATTTTTAAGTACTTCAACAAACGTTTGTTCTGTATACAAAACATTCGTTTTTTAATGATTCTATTAAAATAGAAATTTTGACATCGAACGCATAAACGTATCAGATTTCGAAGCACGTTTTATAAATTTGATTCTTCGACAACTTTCCCCGCCATACTCGTTTTAAGCTGAACGGATTTATTCGAGTGCTCATATCCTTACACTCCTTATGCGTGCTTGAAATAGCAAGTATTTTTATAGTCTGATCCATGCACGTACAAAGTATGAAACGAGAATTATGCAGTTATTTACCGATGTATCATACTTAAATTTAATGCAGTAACGTCAGCAAGATGCTGCTTCTTAAGGGATTATAATATTTTTTAATTTTAATGAAGCATATTTCAAGTATGCTCGTGAGTACTATTTTCAAATTCAAACGTGGAGAAGTGTTTTGACAGGAAATAGTAATTAAATAATGAAAAATATTTTTATATTATAATACAAATAAATAACAATTTATATTAAATTATTATTTAATATATTATTTTTGCTAACTAATTAAAATCTTTATTTCTACAATGAAAACATTTAACTTTTTTTTCTCCTATCATAAAATAATAGCTTAATTTGGAATTCAAATGTCAGTTTGCTACATATTTTAACTGCATATTTTTTTCTTAAATAAAAATAAATTTACGGACAAAAAATTATTAAAACCACAGTGTACCAACCACATTTAACTATATTTTTTCTTTCAAACATAAAGTTAAAAAGAAAAAATTACATTAAAACGCGAGAGAACATCTCATTGAACATTACAAAATGAAAACTCATTGCTTCCACTCTCTAGACTTACGACGACTGTTTTATCTATTTATGTACCCCGTCTCGCGCGCGCACAGACGGAATAGTACCACGCTCCCACGAGCTATTATTAACCAGCAAGTGCAACGAGCTTCCTCTTGAGCATAGTCGAAAGCTCTAGGAAGAACAAAACTTTGATCTCGTCATTATCTTGGCGTTTTGCATGCAATTGCACTGCGCGATCGATCGCGAAGCATGATCGCGAAATCGCGAACCTCGCAAAATTTCAAATGGCCTTTCTCGCTGCTCGAACGCTTGAGACTTTCTCTCTATAAATAACGTGGTCGACCGTCGTCGGCGTCGTGTGCGAGACAAGCGCGATAACAGGCCCGACCGACGAGGAGAGTCGCGCGACTCTAATCGCCTTAACGAAAGGTTGTTACCACGCAATGACATGGCACGCCGATTTCATTCCCTCCCGCATATGTTCGTGCCGCATCTTCTTTCATCTCTCGTTCTTCACTCTGGGTCCGCCTTTGTTTTGTCTCTCTCTATCGTCGCGTTTATAGATCCATCGCGTCATGATGCATGCATGAGTTATAAAAAAACCAGAAAAATATCATGAACTTAAAAATAAAGAAACTATTTCCTCTAAAGACTTCTTCTTTGACTTGAAAATTAGGTGTTTGATCGGCTTATTGCAATAGATAATAAAATAAACTAGAAGCACATAAAAAAATATGAGCAATAAGACTTAAGATGCAATAAGAGAATCGGCTAATCACAGTACAGAATATAAAGTAGTTCTCACTGTGTTTAATTTTTGATAAACTTTGATAGTTAATGAATTGGAGTCTTAAACTTAGCTTTCGAGACATTCTACAGCAAAATTTGAAATTGTGTAGAAACACGAAAAAAATTTATTTATCGAAACGCATAGAATAGGTGTGTTACGAATTTGATGGAATCAAGTTGGACGCATCCAATAAGCGAGCCAAGTATTAATCTTTCGATAAATGTTATATAAATAACGCAGAAGTCACAAGTGTGAATGAAGGGGAGACTGGCCTATGTGGTATCGTCGGGGTGATAGCTTTTAATCGCTTTCCTGAAGGAATGTATGTATATTTACGCATACATTCATTCACCCTGTCGGTTTTTTCTTGTGCCGGTAGTGCAAACGTTGCCGGTAGTGTAAACTTACTGCATTTTCGGTCTGAAAGGTCATGCCACAATTCATTAACGACATTCCAAACGGTACTCCTACTTTCTTATTCGAAGCAAAGGCTGCTCACCGTCCTAACAGTCCTAAAATTACACCAATATATAATTATAGTTTCTCACCAATATAAAGTAATATAACACAAATTGTACGTAACAGCTGTTATAATATTGCGTAGGAAATTATAATATTGATATTATGTTTATACTGTTGGTGCTTATTGAATTGTAAAAGAGATCGCATATCATTGTTTGAAAATTTTGAAATTATGCAGGGTTTATAATAGAAAATGTAAATCTTAAGTCATAAGAAATCAATACGGCACAGTTTGCATTCCAGCAATAACGTAGGAAATGTTGCAATGTTCCTATCATTTTCTGTACTGAATGTGGGAATTAACTTTCAATTTTTTAATTAATCACACAGTTGAATGTGAGAAAAATAATCGATTGTGGTTGGTTAATTTCTTACGACATAAGACCTGCGACTCTTGTTGTAGGCTTTATGACAATGGCAAGTATTTTGAATCATTTTCACGGCCAAAAAGGAAGAAAAGATGTCCTTGACACACTGCCAATCAGCACGTCGTTTCGTGCATGCTGTTATAAGTATAATAAACAAAACTGATCTTTTCCAAGCCCAATATGTCCTCGACCCTGATCTGTCCAGACCGAGGTACGCGAAATGTACGTGTATCCGACAGATTTGTATTCGGTTTGACTCGTTCGACGGCTCTATTCGAGATTTGCGAAACCCGACCCTGGTGCGAACGCGTTAACCCACTTCGCTTCGGTGCCGCTAAATCCGTCTATATTTGCCAGCACGATGAGCTTTCCCGCGATGTCGTTTGGCAATGAACAAAACAAGTGGCTTTAATGCTTACATTTTTAGGCATTATGATGAAAAGAGAGGATCGTATTTAACAAGAAAAAAGCTATGAAGAATCGCGATTTAAAGAGATATGTAATTATGATCATCGTAATGTGCAGATTTGCAAAATTCCATGACTTAGACATTCATCATTTCACATCAACGAATAGTCTCAAATTTTATTTTATGAATGTATTAAGATTCTTCTGTGATATTATGTAATCAATGATATTAATTTATTTTTCCATAAATTCTGGAGATCTTAAACATTCACATATTTCAGGAATTTTTGGAACAAAATACATCATCTAAAAAAATTCATACGTACACAAATTTAAATCGGAGATATTTTTAGTTATCTTAAAATTATTAAAATTAATATTAAATTTTCTTTTTATTGTAATATATCAATAAAGTTATATTTCTCATATGAATTCTAAAAAAAATTTCTTATTCTTTTAACGCTTTTCCGAGGTAGAATTACTCCAGACACACGAAAGATTTAATTCCTCGCTTAAGAATTAAGTAAACGCGTTATGTCAATGCGGGAGGTAACCATATTTTAAAAGTACGACGCCGTGGTTTGCCTCGGTATCATTCATTACGTACGTATATATTTATCCGTGAAGATATGTACAGGACGCCTCAAATGAAAATATTATTCTGGATTTCAATAAATATGAATGAAAATATGTTTCAAATGGAAATCCGCTTGAAATATTGGAACTCTACATTAGCACTGTATTCTCTCGCCTTTCTCTTTTTACACTATTTGCTATTTTTAACACTTATTAATTTGATTATTATTTCTTATTAGTGTAACACATTATTATACTTAGATATTTCTTTAATGTTTGTTAATTATTGCAATATTAATGTATTAATACTTATTATTACGATATATTAATTATATTATTATTATTATGATATATTAACATTTAACATCACTGGGATTTAATTTTTCTTTCCATTGTAAATAATTTTTCTCTCGATTATACTGTTATATCGTTATTATACTCCTTATTTGCGAAGAGTATCTGGCACCGCTCGACAACATCCGGCAGTACATGTACAATTTTTTGATGCCAAACAATCCGATGGCCTCTTAACCTTCAGATGTACGATGCAATTATCACCTCGTTTGAAAACACGATAAATATAAACCAGAATATAATTTTCTCGGTAACCCGATATCGCTGTAGTTGCATATGCGCGATAAGAGGAGCTGCAGGAATAACTTTAATCCTTGAAGTGCATCAGAGGGTTGAACTCTCGCGAGCGAACTTTCCTTATCTGTACATTTCTCAACATTGAGACAGTTTAGCAATGAATTGTATCTCCGGTGCGGAGGAAGTGCGCGACTTCTGAGATATCCTGTAGACTTTATTCGAGGCGTGGTTGCGAGAAGTAGTGGCGCAGGATCGTGTACACCGCGCGTCCGTGCCGCACCGCGGTCACGCCGTATGGTACCACGCCTTGGTGATCACCGAGAGCGAAAAAGAGAGAGAGAGAGAGAGTGAGTGAGAGAGGGAAGGAGAGAGAGGAAGAAAACAAAAAAAAAGCTTTGAGACGTCTAGACGCGTGGGACGGACCGGGGTAATCTCGACTTCTCGACAACCTCGAGCGGTTGGTGCTCGTTGCCTGCTTGCTCGCACGGTGTTTGCATGCGTTCCTGTATGTGTAATACATACCTATGTACGCGACACATGCATTCCGTGTCGTCGGAAAAAAGGCAGCCGTCTTAATTGCTGAGCATTGTTAACCGCCCCTGGAAATCTCAGCCGGTGGTCGCCGAGACCTCTCCGACGCGTTTCAATTCCATCGTCGAGACCAAAAGCTTTTAATCATATTTGAATCAGTCTATGCTTCTTAATCGTATTCGAACTAATCTATGCCGACGAAAGGAAAAAGAACATTAAGTTTTTTGACAACGTCTTCTTAGTAATTATATCTCGCCGTTTTTATGTTACATAAATTAGAAAGAAAATTATCTCTAACGTCAAATTAAACTAGGGATTAGTTTTTGAAACTGGATTGCAACGACATGCTATGCATTTTAAATGTAGATTGATTGGATTTACCATGGCTTGTAACATATCATTAATCCACTATTTTCTATTTTCATAATTGCAAAATTTTCATCATGCAGATTCTTAAAATTGCATTTTTGATCGATCGTATCTCATTACGTCTAGAAGATGATATATAGAAATTGAGTGCTTAAATCCTATTTGCTATATATAGTACACTGAAAAAAATGTGATAATAATGAAACCTAGATGATACTCAGTAAATACAATGTTACATGTAACGTAAATGTAACATACAATGCCAGCTCAACAAAATAACTGTAATATAACAGTGTGTTATATTACAGTTATCTTGTTAGAAGAAATATAATATAATATTTGTTATTTTTTTATAATATTTGAAGAAATAATATAATATAATATAATATTTGTTGATAAAAATATAATATAATATTTAGAAAAATTTAGTTTGCTTTAATAATTTTAATTTTAATTTAATATTAACCGTACATGTAATTAAAACTATTTTTCCAAATTTCTAGTAACTCAACAAGATAACACTGTGTTATACTTTAATTACATGTACGGTTATAATATTAAATTAAAATTAAAATAATTAAAACAAACTAAATTTTTCTAAATATTATATTATATTTCTATCTATCTATTCCCAAATGATTGGTTACTTTTATTTTATTGTGTTTATTAAGTATTTCTATTAAGTATTACACCAATATACATAAAAAATAATTTTGTTAAGATATCTGAAAATTTTATTGGATATAGATCCGAAAATAATTTTGGGACTATCAAAACAATTATATTAAAAATAAAAAAGTTATTAGCTGCAAACAGTTTTGTCATTCTAGCAATCAATTTGAGCCTAGATTAATTCTTTTAATGATCTAATAAAATTATTTTCAAATCTATCTAGCTAAATTTTTAGATACTTCAACAAAATTATACTTTCCGTGTATGCCAAACAAAATACATTTAGTAACTATTACCTGACTTTTTCCGCAGTATATTCTACTACAATTATTATTTTGTTGCAATTATATTTAACGCACATTTTCGATTCTTATTTTCATGTTATATATTATTGAAATCAGTCGAAGTTGCGCGTTGTCTTATCATATATCATTACTGTTACAGGTTTTAGCATCCGCGTCATCGTACGACCGGTTCATGAAAATCATCCAACGTCTGCCTCCAGCTATAACATCAGCGACCACGCTCGCCAATGCGAACATCATCGTCGCACGTTATCTTCTCAAACGTTCTCTTCTTCCTCCTTCGTTTCTTCATTCCTGGGATTTTCGGCCCGTCTGTGAACAGGAGTCCGTCTTGAGCTTCCACCCTCGACTTGATCCAAATCTCGCTGGTCTCGTCATATCGGCCAATGTTATAGTTCTGTAAGCTTTCTCCATTTCTTCCTTCATACACTTCTTCCTCTTTCTCTTCTTCTCTTCTCTTTTTCTATCTTTCATTTTTTCCTCTTGGCACTGTCAATACTATCTTCTCTGAAACACAAATCATTGCCCGAATGTCAATTATTTTTTACGAGTATAACGGGAGATAGGAAACGCGCGTGGGTCTCGTGAGGTAACTAGCATTACGAGATTACTGTGTAAAAAATTGTATCGCAATGTGCCTTAGAGTGCCTTAAGGAATTATAGAGATTTGTTCTCATATAATGCTCAGCGTCGCCCAAGTAAGCTCATAAAACGATCCTTGCAAGCGTTTTTCTACGTTCTTTAAGCCTATTATTGCGTTATTTGAGCAATCGTATTATCGTTATCGAGTCGTTGAAAGTTTTATTATTAATAACTGCGAGAAATATAAGGCAGGTACCGTTCGTAGTCGATGTGAATTAGTAGGAAACGACGAGATGATAACTGTTAATGGCAGGTTTATTTTGTGACCGATGCTATATGCCGTATCTTTTATAGTTCCTTTTTCGACACGTACCGTTTCATTCGATTAGAGAGCAATAAATCGTAGCTTCGTCGTTACACCGCATTGTTAGAATATTCGAATTGAGAAGATAAACGACACCAGATATATCTTGTGAAATGTTGAACTTCTAATTTAAAGCGCAACTATATCTATATGTATTTTAACTACCTTTGGCTTTCACTTTTCACAAAGAATTTTTTAACGAAGATTTATGTCTTATATACATATATAGAATTCAGCGTATACATGTGTACACACGTGATACATGTATGTACACACGTTTTGCGGACCACCTGCTTGCTTGAATCAACGCGTTCAAGCAAGTAGAGTTTCAAAATAAATAGAACAAGCGAATGAACTGCAATAATAGCGAATGAGCCTATCGACGTACATCTCGATTACGTCGTATATGCTGAAACGTACGCAATCGACTATTAATTCGTGAATATATGTAAAACGAAATTCTATGATGAATGTGTATATGAGTTGAATTATCATATGCTTGATATTTTCTTCTAAGGTGACTTTGTAAAAAGCTTGTGTATTGTTTCGATTATTGAAATGTCAGTTTTATTTTAATTTTAATTTTATTCAGGTATTCACGAGTTAATAGTCAGCACGATCGCAAAAGGTCGCGTCGAAACAGCGGAGTGGAGCATGAATGCTTGTGAACTCATGAATCTTTCGATACTTTTTCATCAGGCATTTCTTGCCGATCAATTCTTATCTCGTATCTGGCGGGCTTCTATATATGGAGCATCCTATAGAGTTTCTTTGAAGTCACTTCTGACTCTAAGTTCTTCCAGCACGTTCAAATCGCTGCCACTTCAATGCCTGTGCTTCTTCAAACCTCTCATTTGAAATTAAATGTATGTCTCTCTAGTGTGTGGCTTTAGCACGCACGGAAATACAATACCACCCGCGTTGTTAAACGAAAGCAATATTCGAATGCTCAGCGACTTGAGTTTTGATTTCAGAAAACGAGGGGGCAACCGGAGGCGGCACTGCTTTCGCGAGATGCGAGAATGAGAGAGTGCTTTAAGTTGCAGTTTCCATTGTTGGAAAGAAACGTCGGCATGACTACGAGAAATAGCCAGACTCCACCTGGTGATTTGCAGACGCCATTTTACGCGTCCTGCATCGGGCTTTGATAGCAGCACTGTAAACGGAACTGCTTTCTCTGCTCGTAGGGATTCTTTGCAATTCTATTCTTCAAAGTAGATAACGATTGATATTCCACTTTCGTTACGCTTTCTCAACGAGATAGACTTTAACATCAAATCTTCAATAAACGAACCAATATTATTTTCTACTATTTCTTTTGTCATCTTTCTTTTCCTTTTCTTTCTATTTCTCATTCATCTTTCATCTTTTTTTTTCTTTTCTTCGATTCTCCTCTTTTATCTTCTTTATTTCTTTTTTCTCTTCATTTTTCAATGCAGCGAATTAAAAGAAGCTGCGAACAAATGTACCGGAAAAACGTAGAATGATTGGTAGTTCTATTGCGAAGAAGCCAGTTTGTGCACCGGTATTGCTGCTCTAGTTCGAGTTCGTGTCTGTTCGTCGAATATCAGTCGTTAATCAATACAACGAGACCTCACGCTAGCGTGTGTATGTACATATATGCGTTATTTCCTTTCGAGAGCCGTAAGACTGATAACTTAAATCACGTACATAATGTAAATAATATACGTACTCATTAAGGATTTTAATTGCGTCTCGATGGAAATTTTAAGCATCTCTTATCTTACTGGACGATTACCGAGATATTTCTTCTAATAAGTAGATCACGTCTCTGTAGATTTTTTTATCGTGTTATAAGTCCTCGTTCTCTTTTCTGTATTTTTACTAGCCACTTGTAATATTTAATAATTTTATGTGTGTATCTTCCAATATATACTAGACATACTATAACACTTATTAAAGTTAATGTTACGACATTGTTTTACCATCTTTTATCCGAATTGTGTGGGTTGAATATTATTCTATTTTTACAGAGCGTATTAGTCATTATATATTGTATACATTTTATCATTGTTGGTTGTTATTAATTAGGATGTATTACTTGAGTAAAAGTACATAAGTTGCATATGTTCATTACACTGGATCGTACGTATATATATATATACATTTGGGTACCACATTGTAAATATACCAATAAATATTATCTCTTTTGCAATAAAAATTATAGTAATGATTATAATATGACGATGTTGTCTGTTATTATTTATTTTAATTATTCCTCAATTCTCATTACCTCGATAACTTTATATAATTGTTTTTTACTATTTATTGAAATCGTTGGAATTAAATTTGAGAATCATATTTATTGAAATCGTTGAAATTAAATTTGAGAATCGCATTTATTGATACGCTTTCGTATATAATTTTTACGGCCAAACAATATTCTCAATCCAATCAAGATAAGAACTAACTCTGGTATATATCGCGGGCGATGATTTAAAGGCACAAAACTTTCCGAAGCTTGTCACACCAACGATGCTGTACATGCAGTAAGGTTCCGTAAGAATTCTTTGTAATGGCCCGCCACTATCACCCTACAAATATATCAAATTAGACTGTATTCCAATCTTTTTTCAATTTTTTAAACATAGGATTTTTAAAATACATGATTGTATTTAATAGTAAGAATATTACTAATATTTTTTAGAAGTAAAATTTATCAAATTTAGTTAATTTAAATATATTATGTGTATTTATTCTTTACTTATAATGCTTAATGTATATATACATATATATATATATATATATATATATATGTATAATATATTTACTGATATATTTTTAAAATTACATATAAAATTACATATAAATTTCTTTAGTCTTTAAATTAAAATTAAGAACTTCAAAAATCGAAATGTTCAAAAATAAGTAAAGAGGTTAATGTATAATAAAATCCTTAATCTGAGGAATAAGAAATGTATTTTCAAAACTTTATTTAAAAAAATAAAAAGATTTAAAAATAATTTTAAACAATTTTTCACCTGACAAGTGTCTTTGCCGCCTTCCATTATGCCGGCGCAAAGTAAGCTCGATATTAAACCATCAGGTAGCCGCCGAGTACCAAGATCCTCAGCGTAAGTCTTTTTACATTTATCTTCGGAAATGTAGTTCAACTGGACTTTCATCAATTCGTTGCTGCCGATACTGGATTCTGAACAATACCTCACATTATATCTCTCAATGTGCAAAAAAAGAATATAAATGATGATATAAAATACTATTATTAAATTTAACATAAACATGAAAATTAAGATAATAATAAAAATAATTTCGTGATTCTAAGAATAAATCAAATATAAATAGAATGCCAATATGAAGTTCTGTGATTGTTGGTGCGTAAATAATATATTTATAAGGCGATAAGGTAAACGTTTCTGGATTTCAATTCTCCTCCAATGCGGAAGTCTAGTTTGATCCAGAGTTGAAACGTCTGCTGTTAATTTTATTAGTAAGTATATTTCAATTGTTTGCGAATCTTATCGCTTTATATATTATTTACGCATCAATAACCGCGAAGATTCATATAGACATTTTACTTATACTTGTAACATAAAAAGTTTAAGTCTAATCTATAATAATTCTTTGCTTCCTGTTTCTTGCCTATTACACTTGTTACCTTTTACTTTTTTTGCCTCTTTTTCTGTTTTTTCTCTATGTCGTCCGAGATAAAAATTGAACTTCAAACAAGACAATAAGAAATATGATTATCGCAAAAAAGCAAGAAATAAAACGCTAGAAATAGGAAGCGAAGAGCATATTGTAGATTAGATTTTAAAAGATACTGACCGTAGGATGTTTTTCCAAATCCAGAGGCGATAGCACTTTTTCCTGGTAGCTGGGATTCTATTTCCAGGCACGCGGGTCTCACTCGAGGATTCAACTTCAATGGTTGTTCAAGCTTGAGTAACGCTATATCGTGGTATCTGACCGAAAATTTGTAATCCGGATATTTAATTCTTTCCGCGATGTTCCTTTCCTGCATAGCATCGCCGGGAGTTAACAGATTAATTAAGCCGACTCGCACTTTGATTGCAGGACCCCTAAGAAACACGTAGATGTAATGTAGTAACAGAGTACAGTGGAGTTTTTTCGTCCACTTTTCGCGATAATGTTCATGTTTCCGAACAGCAACATATTGAATATTTAAAGATTGTATTTGTGTTCTCAAAGAGCAATCATGATTGTAAACTTTTAAGCATATCACTGCAAAGAGATGTTGTTTGTTGTCGTGAATATTTGTATTATTTTAAAGTTGAAACTGACCGAATAGTCCCGTCCTAATATAAGTTTCTATTTAATATCCAGAATTGATGATAATGTAGTAATGATGTAAGTGCAAAGAAATAATTGTAGCAAAATTGTTACTTGTCCGGGGATTCCATACAGTGCGCTGCTGTCAGAATAAAATTCTCAGAGATGATGCTTCCTCCGCATTGCCAGGACACATCTTTACCATAACCGATCACTGCCTACGATATGGAAAATACTGCTCTGTTAATTACTTTGGTGATTAAAATAATACATGGAAATCTATATTGTGCTATTACAAGGGATTTTCCAAATGACAGATTTTTAGGATCGCATATAAAAGAAAATTATTGCTGTGCAACATGTGACAATAAAAAAGTAAAAATTATTAGACAAATTAATTTATTTAATAAAAATATAATAAAATGTAATATTTGCAATTATTATTTTCTATTTTTAAAAATTATAGGGACATGCAAAAGTATATTTTACGCATATATTAAAAGAATATTTTTTATTGTATATATTTTTAAATTTTATGTTTTTCTGCATATTTATGAATATTTTAATTTTATATAAGCATAAATTTTATATTACATTGTGTGTTTACGTAACATTATATTAGTGACAATTATATTAATACCATTTTCTATTAAGTAATTGAAATTTAGAAAACAATTTTCATTGTCTACAAATGTTTATGCTTATACGTTTATTGCAACATTCGACAACATTATATATGATTCTTAATTATTTTGCAGCGATAAATACGTATTTATTCTCACCATATGCGGAAATTCCGCATGTTTCGCTTGGATTCCGCCGATAATTAGAGGTATCTCAACAACAGCGCAGCGGGAGACTTTATTCGAGACAGCATTGATACGTAAAGTTGGCGAGCTCTCGGTTTCGTAAACCAGATCCGCATATTCTTTACATTCTACGAAGTGGGGATTATGCAAATTGAGGATTATGATTATAGCGGAAAATGCGTGGAAAATGATGCAAACGACGATTTATGGTGTAATTACGATGTGAGGGAATTATGGCAATATATGGAAATTACTCATTTATACGCGTAATTCTTTTTCTGCAAAGTGCGTAGTTCATTAATTCGTTATTGCATGTCATGATTGCTTAATGCATCTCCTGTGAAACGCGCATCTATTTGTGTGTTGATCTAAACAAATTATACACGTTTCTTGTAATCACAAAGCACATATTCGCATAATGAAGAATAGTTCTAAAAACAGCTTGATATCGATTTAACAAACATTACACATTTTCTCAGAAGTAAAGTTGTGAAAAATGCAAATTCTGTGATAATAATTATCTACGATTACAAACTGTTTTGAAATGCTTTTTTTTGATTGGACAATTAGTTAATTTTTATCTTCTAATTAATTAATCGAATGCTTTGAAGCATTTACAGTATCAAGTAACTGTAGCCTAATTAGAGTTAATTTTCCAGTAACAAAGGTTTTATGGAAGATTTTATAAAAGCTCGATTCCTAATGAAGCTTTTGATTCCTAATGAAAAATTTAAGATTAAATTAAAGACTTCAAGATTATTAAATTATAGAGATTTAGAACACGAAAATTAAAACAAATGATTATAAGTCTCTAAATTAAGGATTGTTCTTATTTTTTAGTGGTTTAATCACTTTTAGGGATTTAATGTAAACAAATATTTATTTAATTTTGCAATTAATTGCTACAATATTTAGTATAATATTTAAAAATTATGAAGTTGCCATGATTTTTAATTCAATTTCTCCATAAAAAATCTATAAAAAATTAATTTTAAATTTGGCAAGAAAATAAGATACATTGAAGTCATATGTATGCATACATTAGAAATAAACAATTCTTCGAATCCGATCGCGCATATAACGAAGCAGATAGGCTATCACTAACTTTCTTCACTTTTTCGCGCCACGGAATTCCTAAATAAAATTGTGATGAACAACACGATTGCAAGCTCTCTATGCATGTTGTAAATCCAATGCACAACGTACCGATACTTTTTTCGAACAAAAGCCTTAATAGCAAATTTTCGCCTTAAAAACAATGGATAATGCGTAACGAAGTGCATGCGAATTGCTCGATAAAATCGTTTATTAACGATTTGGTAATCCATGAATCAAGGTGTCATTAATGATATTAGCGGAACTACAAGCAATGACGTATCCGCTGAATTCTTCCTGGTGCATTTCATAAAATGTTGCGTCTGCTTCCAGTAAGTAGGTATTGTACCTTAATAATCAGTTATTTCGTAGAAAAACTGCGTTGTGTTCTGATTTAACTGCATATCATGCTCACGATAAAAAATGATCTTCTTTTTACATACTCACGCTCATGATAAATAATGATCTTCTTTTTACATACAAACACTCACATCAATTAAACAAAACATTAACTTAAATTTCAGATTTAACAAAAGATGTTTTAAATACTTGAATTTCAAAACAATTTTTTTATAACTACTAAAATAGATTATTATTTGAAGTAGTTATTTTCAATATTGTATTTGCAATGTTGATAAATAAATCTTCAATTAACTTTTATAAAATAAAGATCTGTTTTATAAAATAAAAGTTTTTCTATAAAATAAAGAACAAGAATTGTAAAATTTTGTTTATCACCTATTAGCTTGAGACATAATTTGCAAGCATTTTGCTCAGAATGGTATATTTTCTCAAAAAATGTTCATAAATCCTATTTAATTCAAAAACCATTTCATTATTATTACTCGAACACACACTACATTCTTTTGTATTATTACACATCCTAGAATGCGTGAGACATAAATTTTGTACATTTAATACTTTACTTCATTCATAAAGATATTTCTCTTTCAAACAGATGCATATTTTCTGCGAAACCATTAATTTATTTGTCCTAGAATAATTAATATATTATTACTAAACTTATGCTAATTGTATATTATCTTATCGATTTCTTGCAGACATTTCTTGTAACATTTAAAAAATGCTACATCCCTGAATGTACACGTGTTTCATTCTTAATGAAACTGGTCTTATCAAACTCATCGGGCCTTTGGCAGGATTATAACATCGATCATGATGGATCGAATCGGATTTGTTCCATGTATTAAGTTCAATGATTGACGTGTTGAAAAATATCTAATCATTATTAGATTTCTAATAACTTAGTAATATGTAATCCATAAACAAATAGTGATACCATAAATATAGTGACACCATAAAAGGAATAAATTATATTAATCGTAATAAGATCTAAGAAAGTTCTGCAAAGAAATCAAAAATTTCCAAAAAATCTGCAATCTACTCTTACATTATATATGAATCGTTTTGCATTTGTAAAGTAAATCAGACTATTATCCTCGAACTTTGCATCAAGATTTCTTTAAGAAAGTTATATACATTCCATTATCTTTACATTTACTTCAAATAAATTAACATAGTACTTCCTATTGAATGAATATGGTAAGAAAATCGTCGTAATATAGTAAAAATGCAGAATAATAAGAGATATGACTAACACAGATATAATTCTAGAATTCTAAATTATAGAATTTTAAATGTTATCTGCAAGAAATCGATAAGATAATATACAATTAGCATAAGTTTAGTAATAATATATTAATTATTCTAAGACAAATAAATTAATGGTTTCGCAGAAAATATGCATCTGTTTGAAAGAGAAATATCTTTATGAATGAAGTAAAGTGTTAAATGTACAAAATATCGACTACTTTGCGCATCACATTAATGAGAAATAAAACATTTGCTTCTGTTTTCTTTGCATTTATTCTAACGAAATTTTCTCTGTGTTACATAAAAAAGAGATAATATGTCAATATATACGATACACTTGTATAAAATATTGTACTGAGAAAAAAAGAATTATTTATTTGGCAAAATTAATTTTGTTTTTATTTCTTTCGACAAAAAACATATTATATTTTACTTAAATACATGCATCCTCCAACAAAAAAGACGAAGATAAATTAAATTAAATTAGTTTACATCTTTACATTTTTTTGTTAGAGGATATGTACTCGTATTTAAATTAAATAAATTTTTTTCTCATTATATAAAGTATGAAAAAAATGATGTTATAATAATAATATTAGATCTATAATTTGAAATAATCTGGTTAATTTAATAGCATATTAATGAAATAAATACTTGTTTTATTAAAATAAGAATATATTGAGTAAATAAGATTATTTTCAACTAAATTAGTACTATTAATACAACATTATTTTTTTCATATTCAAACGAAAAGGCAGTAAGTCTTTTATTTACAATCTTTTATTTAAAAAAAAATATAAATATTTCAAGCATGAATCAACAGATCTAAATAAGGAGCGACTTTTGTGAGAAATTGATTACACGCATGAATGCACAAAATCATATATGTACATTGCATTATTCATTGGATATCTAGAATTAATGATCCTAGTCTATATTTCCATTAAATTCAAATGGCGAAGTATAATGTAAGCACACGAAGAGAATTTTTAAAATTTACCTTGGAGATATGATAGTTGTAATACAATACAATATTTAAAAAATTTTTACCATGCACTTCAGTAAAATTGATCAAACTTATTTTATACTTTATTGTAGTTTTATCAATGAATGAGAGAGATTTACATTAAAATTCTTCGAAATGCAATATTGTTCCACGATTGTCATATTTTCAGGATAAATTCTAAGAAAAATTTCTCTTCGTGCAGAGATAACTTTTTTAATATCGTTTTTCGTGACGACAGCAGCATGATAATAATTCGCGTGAAAGATACACATTAAAAATGGAAATTACAGAAATTACAACGATTTCAGTCAAAGTCACATAAGAATTATGGAGGCTTCAATTCCTGTTACAGATTGCTTGCGGCACGCGACAACTGATTGCCTCTTAATCATCCATCGTTAGATCGTTTTGCTGAGATCTTCCTCGAAGAAGTAAATGGAATCATACGTACGATCGACTGATTTATCAAGAAGTACATCACGAGAATGACCTCGCAGTTCATCACCATCACTGGTCGAAGCGATCGAGTGGGGATCGGGAAAAACAGAAACGCATGGGACAAACGTGTTAGACGAGGTATATCTTCCACCGCCAACGAGTCTTCGAGATCAGACGAGAAAATAACGTGATCAAGGCTGACCAAGGCTGATCGAGGATGCCAGTGAGTGTGTCGATCGCCTCATCGTTATTACTGTTAGTGTTGGTTTCGATCCTGTCACCGACTCATGGAATGTACATCGGACGTGAGTATCAGTTCACTTCGCTAAAAATACGGGAAAGAATATATTGAGTACATTCTTCTCGGTGAATGGAAAAGTCTTCCAAACAACGTGCTGTATACTAAACAAAATCTATTGTACAGCAATATGTTTCTTTCATGTAACTCTCTGATTATAAATGATTATATATTTAATACATAATTATAAATGTATTATTTGGTTTTGTGTAATTTCTTTACTTTTAATTTTGCATGCAGAAGAAGAAATAATTACTTGATAATTACGCGTCAAGCATTAACAATTAGTTTTGTCCATGTAATATACCACATTGTACAATTTAGTATTCGACATAATGATTTAATGACAATTGCAAAGCTTGTAGAAATATCTCTCTGACATTGAAAAAGAAACCTGTATTTTTAATTTGTTATAGCAAATAAATCCGTCGCAATGACTTTGTTAACAAGAAAGATCAATGTTATATCTCATTGATTTATCCTCAAATAAAAAAAATTTATAAAATCAAAATGATATTAAAATGGCTCTAAAATAATTAAAAGTCACTTTTTAAATTATAACGATTTATTTTAATGCTATTTTGACATTATCGCGATTTGTTGTTCTGCTTAGATCAGCCTCAATTCTTTTTAAATTCATGAAAAAACCATGGCACGAAATAAAATCTTAAATTATACTTGAAATAAATTTATGAAATGCAATTTCAATGCTTTCAATTAGTCTACATAATTGTTATATTTATATTTAATAAAATCTTATTAATTGTTACAACTAATGTCTTTTCTTTTCTATAATAAATATTTTAAAGCTATAAATAATTCAAATTGAAAAGTCTCACATTAATATCTTTATTCTTAAATTTTTAGTTCCAAAATTGAATCGAAAAAAATCTTTTTAAGTAGAGTAATCATCAATCTTATCAATATAAACAGAATAGGCTGTAGCAAATATATCAATAAATGTATTAATGCCAAGCTTATCAGAACCAATACAAGTTGTTAAAGTGTGTAACAATTCATTTATTTTAATATCTCACAGATTTTGATATATAAATATTTATACAACTTTTTTTAAAACTTTATAATTTATCTTGTGCAACTTAAAAATGCAAGTAATAATGTCGTTGAAACGTTTATATTAAATTTATAGGTAAATGAAAAATCTATACAACTAATTTTTAACTATTTTTAACATTATATATGTATTAACTATATAAAAACTTGTAATATACTGTTTTACAACAAACCATTAATCATAAAATAACGTCTTAATAACCGTCTTAAGATTATATACAGACGTTAATATAGTCAATAATTATTAAAATTAAATATTTTTTCATATTTATCTTCATATATTCATCATTTATATACATATTTATAAAAATGTGGTTTCGACCAGATTTGAACTTAAAATCTAGATTAGATAATAACCTAACACGCTAACTCTGAGCTATAAATTTAACAATTTAGCATTTGATTGTTATTCGAGTTCTCGTATAAGTTTATGATGAATTTACTATAAACTGTCAAAAGCATTTTTTTCGTACTTTCTCATAACTTTGTGCTCCTTGGATAGATTAATAATAATAATTAAAATAATCCCACTTTATATAAAATATAAATTATGTTTTACAAACATACATTATTTCTACACAACACGTTCATGTTCGCAGTTGTATAAATGTTTTAAAAACCTGAAATTATGACTTAAAAGTCGAGTTAAAATATACAGAGTTATATAAATGTTTCAAAAACAGTAACATTTATATTACAAAACAATTAATTTATAAGTACATACATTAATTTATGAGTATATATAATTTATAAGTAATAGTAAAGACGTTTCAAAAATTTAAAAACTGTGAGTATTATCAGATTAACATATAATGATTAGGCGTTACAAAATCTTAAAATGAATATCACATTACGACTCTAATTTGTACATAATTGTATAGATGTTATAAAAACTTCATATGAATATTGCACATATATCGATTAAATTTTATGTAATCATATAGATGTTATAAAAACTACAAATAATTGTATAATTGACATTAACTTTTCCGTCATATAATTTTCCGATATGTAAATTGTACAAACGTTTTATAGAGTTGTAAGAACTTTTTCATAATTTTGCTCCTTAGGAGTATAAAATAAAACATCTTCATTGTAAATCTGGTCAATCTTAGTTGAAAAATAGTCTAAACGTGAATGCCATACAAATGTAAATGTCGTAACAATTTTACACTATTATGTTTAATAAATTTCCAAATTCAAAGTGGTGACAACAAAATTGTTAATATCTAAAACGGTTACGTAATTCTCAAATTGTCTGATTTGATGATAAGCATGGGAATAAAATTGTCTGATTGTCTGATTAGCAAAAATTTGTAATACAAATTTGTAATTAATGTGTCTTTTATAATTTTCAGAATCATGTACGATCGACAATTCACCAGGTGATTGCAAGTCTTTACAAGACTGTCCAAAAGTATATGAGGAATTGTTAGCAGGCAAAATGCCTAGTCAAACCTGCGGATTTGTAGGTTTCAACCCAATAGTATGTTGCCCAAAAATAAACCATGTAACTCAACCAACGCCAACGCCGGCACCGCAAAAGGAGACTACTGTACGAACAAATACAATGCGACCTTTGAAATTAGATGAATCAAGATCTGTAGCACGAGCAAGTAAGAAAAAATTTCTTTTCAACCTATTCTTTAATTAAAGATAAGGAACATGCTAGAATAACATCAACATTTATTGAAACTAGCGTACAATTTGATTCATACTTCTGTCTCTTCAGAAGAATTCTTTACGTAAACATACAATACATAAAAGCATACGGTCTCTTAAGTATACATACACAGTTTTTAGCAATGATGAACTAACAGTTTATTAGTGTTAAATCAGCAATATAGACATTTTCAGCAAACTCGAATGGAAAATGAGATTCCTGATTATTTACTAAGGATCTTTAGATTGATAATGTCAGAAGCGAGAAATTACATAATAAAAATTCTTACAAAACATATTAAAATAAAAATACTGTTTAATAGCACAATATGTTTTTAATATGATACATTTGTAAAATGTGTCGAGAATAATTATTAAATTAGAATTAATTATTTAAGAACAAAAACTACATAATGATAAGATAGCCATTAATTTTTATTTTAGAATACTGTAAAAACACTCTTAATCAATTTTTTTCAATTTTCTGAGCATAAGATAAATGAAAGGTGCGATTATCATTTTATTTTTGTAATAAAAATCATATTTATTTTATAGTAAAAATCATATTCATTTTCGATAATATTATATTTATTTTCTGTTTTATTTTCTAGTTAAACAATTAATTCAATTTCAAATTATCATTATTTATTGATTACCGGGACATAAAGGAATATTCGGTATACTTTATAATTATATTTTCTATCAATTATAAATATTATTTTATTAAAAAATAATTACATTTTTTAATATAGTTTGTAGAATTTTCTAATGCGTTTTACTCGTTTCTGACGTCACAATTCAAGATAACTGCAGTGAATAAGCAGGATTAAAATATTTTTTTCTTCTTTTGCATTAGCTTGATATTAAAAAAATATATCACACACACACACACACACACACACACACACACACACATATACAAAATCTTGCACGTACACTTCTACGAAATTATATATACATATAAAATAAACATAGACATAAATTCGACTCATATTGAGATCTTAAACAGCAAGATAAAAAACATGATCAAATAAAAAGATTAATTAGGATATGATAGGATTATTTTAACTCTCGAGTTTTATTACGTCCTCTTTAATTAATATTTTCTTTTCTTCAGAATGCGCAGAAAACGCGGAAGCTGTTTACGGTTTTATAGTGCCACCCACACCTACATTGAACCGGAAACCTCTCAACACATCATTATGCGCTCTGAAAACACGCAAACTGATCGTCGGTGGCAAGAAAGCCGAAGCAAAAGAATTTCCGCACATGGCGGCCGTTGGTTTCGACGGTTCTGATAAAATCTTATGGCTTTGCGGTGGTACCTTAATTTCCAAGAAAATTGTTTTGACAGCAGCGCACTGTCTTTGGACAGCAGACTGGTAAATTTCAATGGTTTTGCTTTTTTTATCTTTCATCTATCTAATATTTAGAAAATTGAATAAAATGTCCAAGATTACTTTTATAATATTCTAAAACAAAAATTAATGGCTTTCTTATCATTATAACTGTAATTCTTGTTCTCAACTATAAATTTTGATTGATTTAAAATCTATTTTTGTCCAAGTTGAGATACTAAGATTACTTTTATAAATAATTTTGAGATTATAAAGGAAACGAAGCTTTTGGGATACGATTAAATAATATATTAAAATAATATACTAAAATAAAATTGAGATGCTTAGATTAGATTTATTTACTTTCAGTATGCTTTTAAATATTCTATTTCAAATATATATATTTATCATCCATATTTATCATCAAAATATTTAACGTTGATAAAAAATTATAATAGATAATACACATTCAAAATCTTATACTGAAAAATAAATTTTCCTGATCTAATATTTTCTTGAATAATATTAACAAGGGAATGTTTCCAAGTGTAAATCTCATAATAGCGTCAAACTTTATAGATTTATTCTTTAAGAAAACAGGAAAGTGAATTTCAACATTGGTAAGTCTTATCTTTGCGGTGTAAGCAAAAAATCAAATATCCAAGTTTTTAGCGACTATTGACTATGTTACTTTGTCAATTTTTGCTTCTTAACAAAATGTAATTTTTCTGATTGTATTAACACTGCGAAATTTGTGACTTACACCGATAAAAATGGCAGACATACATTTTAAATATTGCTCCAATTATGTAGATACTGAAAATGGATATAGAGTATATCATATACATATTATAGATTTTCAATGATACTCACATTGAAACGTAAGAAAGATTTCTGATAAATTATTTACAATAAATTAAATAAGAAAAATTAAATAATAAGTTATAAATTAAATTGCAAGTATTTAATAAAATCTAATTTAACAAGTAAATACTGAGGAAACAAAAAAAAATATTTATCTTTTTTCATTATCTAAAGTTCCAAATGATGAATTTTTCGCATTATCCTGTATCACGTGGAGAAATCACCATTGTTGCAGGACTTATATTTACATAATAAATATGTACTAAATCTAAACATATATTTGATTTAAATGTTACACTTTCCTTTTTGAATAAATATTTATTTACAATTTAAAAAATATTTACTTAGTACTATTCAAGAAAATATTATTTAGATTTAGAAAATTCTTTTTTCAGTGTAAAAGGTCTCTCGAAAAGCTCAAGTTTATTCTATCATTGTTGGAAATTTAAAAAGTTATTTTTTTTCGCTCTACTTATTCATTTATCAACTAACGCATTTCAGCAAGTGTTAATAAATAATTATTATAATAAATTTTATTTACTTCAAAAAGGGGAAACGCAAAATGGGTGCGGCTCGGTGATCTGAATCTCGTGCAATCTTATGACGATGCGAAGCCGCAAACCATCGAAGTAAAGGAAAGAATAAGACATCCCGACTATAAACGTCCGTCGGAATATCATGACATAGCTATACTGCGTCTGGCGAGAGATGCTGTCTACGATGCATATGTCAGACCGGCATGTCTTCCAGTTGATTGGCCTGACGTGGGTGAAAATGATAAGGCAGTTGCCACAGGATGGGGTCTAGTCGATTGGGGTAAGATCGTAAAGAAAGGAATATAATGATTAGAATGGACTCTCTATATTTAAAATAATAAATTTTAAAGTTACTGAGAGTCAGCATCTCTCATTAGCCTTGAAATTTACTTATTATTATTATCATAAAGAGAGGAGTCTAGATGTCAAATTATCAAAAGTTTAAATTTGACAAATTGTTGATTAACTGAGTTACTAAAATTAATTACTATAAGGCTGATATAAAGATATAACGTGATCTAATTATAAAAAAGAAAATATTTATTTTTATACGTACATATGCATACAAAATTAATAAGTGCACGTCGCTTATTCTTTAGCTGATGACCAAGGTTCGGATAATCTACTGAAGGTAACACTTCGTTTGGTTCCTCATGAAAATTGCAACGCGAGTTTCTTTGATAGCGGCAGTTCCGTGGAGCTCGCATTAGGGATCGTCAATGAATGGCAAATGTGTGCGGGAGAAGTCGGGAAAGATACTTGCCAGGTAATATACATTTGCACTTAGAAAGTTTTCATTCCCTTTTAAATAAAAATTTTATTTTAATGCGAGCTTCTTAGAATAGTTCTTGTAACTATTAGTATTAGTTAATCCAATCATGCCGCAACTTACGTTTGCTTCTTTTCAGCTCTCATTTCTCTAATGAGAGATCAAAAACTCAATTAGCTTCAATTGAAAAACGAGACATTGCTTATTGTATATCGTTTTTATAAAAAATATTTATAATAGAAGCAAAGTAATCGAATTGTTTATTCAAGGGTGACAGCGGAGGACCACTTGCCGTTTTTAACACGAACCATCAATGCATGTACACCATAATTGGGATTACCAGTCTCGGACGACTTTGCGGCAGCATCATACCTGGCGTGTATACCCGAGTCTATCATTACGTTCCTTGGATAGAGAGAACCGCGTGGCCGGAATATTTTTAACATATCTCATATTTTTATTAACATATCACACCTTTAATTTAAATGTATCCATTATTTTAATATTAAATACATTTTGTAAGACTTAGAGAATAATATATTTGCTTCCATTCATATTAATCTCCTTTTTTACTACGTCGATGATATTGTTTTTGCTACACCAATATAGATACATATTGAAGAAATTTAAGATTTAATTCTTATCATGAAAAGATAAAATTTACAGTAGAGATGATTACAAATGATAGCATAAATTTTTTTATATGTTAAATTGATGGTCGATGATGAAAAAAATATATATATCTTTAATATTTATCAAATATTTATGTTTAATATTTATCAAAAACTAACTAAAAAAAGTTTTGGAAGAGATATTTAAATTTTCAATCAAATCCTATGAAATATAAAAAAGGTTTCATTATTGGCTTCCTTAACAGAATTTTGTTCTTTTCACATCCTTGCTTCTCTCTCTCTATCAAAATTTAGAAATTATTTTTTTAACTATAAACAATTGGATAAATCTTGCACCACAAAAAGATAACAATTTTAAAGAAAGCCTAATGCCTAATGAGAATGATAAATTGACTAAATATTTTTTTACGGTTCCATACATGAAAAACATCTTCGAAAAAGTGGCCTTTATGTTTTTTATTTTTTGATTGTTTTTTTTTCAGACCATTACTTCATTTGTTTCAGTATATTCCTTTTTATACGACACAACAATTCATTTATTTCTAAACTTATATTGAAAACCCGATCTTAGCAGTATACAGGGTCCATCTTGTTTAAGACAAAAATGTTTCAGAAGTTGCTGAATTATTAAGAGAAAAGAAGATGATTTTGGTTGACATTAAAAAAGAGGTTGTCCTTGAGGTCAGATCAAGATTACTCAAAAATTTTTTAAACTCCTATTTTTATATTCATAATTGCTTCATAAGAGCTATTGAAAATTATAATAAAATACTTTTTAAATATTTAGTAATTGAGCTAGTATTTAGTAGTATTGAGCTATTTTTCCTGAAATATTTTTGTGTAAAATTAAACTTAAGGATTATTATATTCCTAGTAGAATGATTATATATATATATGAGTGTATATATATATATATATATATATATGTTCATATATAAAAATAAGAAAAACTGAAATTAATCTGTGTTTTGAGAACTTTTATGACTTCGTTTGCTTGTGACTTTCAATTTCATATTTCTCTATTGTCAAAAAGAAGCGTGAGTATACAAACTTTTTTGAGGCGGATGCGCGCAAGGTAGAATTCCTGAGGACACTCGGCATTGATCCCTGGACGCGCAAGCGCCGACCGGTGTATCTTCACCTACTTCCATCGCTCTTGGTCGTAGAATCCGCGAAAATCCGGAACGTAACGCGGTCGTCTATTTTCGTTTATCTGAAGAGGCAGCCGCCTCCCGCGACACTGCTGATCTCAGCCAAGGCAAGGAAACCGATCACGAAATGACCGGCTAACAGTTTCGCGTAGCAAAATCCAAAACTGGTTCTACGATTTTAATTAAGATTACTGCGATGCTGAAGACATGAGGTATAAATTGTTCTATATGGGCGTAATCGTACATTAACTATGTTGATGTATTTTAATTTGTAGCGGTATATTTATAGTTGATAAAATTAAATATTATCATAAACCAGTTTCGAGATTATAATTATGTTCGAATGATATAAGATTTTATATTTTTCTTTTTCTAAAATTAGCAAAAATTAGCAAAAAAGTAAAAATAAAAATCTTAATTTATAATATATTAATACAATACAAAAACTAATATTTTTTAATTAATAAAATTAACTATCTATATTTATAAAATTAATTATCTACGTCTATATCTATTATATAATTCTATTTTTTAAATATATTCATAATTTATTTATCATCTGATTGTTCTACATACACTCTTATGACGATCTAACATTTAATTTTTAGCAGGTGAACGAAAGAATTCGAAAGTTCGATGTCAGCTCTTCTAGATGTATGCGGAAATGATACCGGGTCACCATCGATATCGAAGGCCGATGATAATCTGTCCAATAGCGATGGGCCTTTGATTAAAGGCATTATTCGCCAAAATAGTTGCGGCAGCATGCATACGAGGTAAATAAGAAAATAATCGTGCATTATTATTATTGTATAACAATAATAATTCCTATCCAATGAAAGTTCTAAAAGAAAATATTTATAGTAAACTAAGTCAATCGTTAATATTTTTCTTTAGAAAGATTTGATGACGCATGCGTGTCAATTGTTTTATTTATTAATGTACGGACAATTAAACTTTGTTTATATTATCTTAATTAGAAAGAAAATAAATAAAGAATAATCAGAATTACGAAATGATTAAATATAATTAATATAAATATAGTCAACAATCGATATAATCCAAACTAGATTAAATTAATATTTCAGATGATTAATTTTCTGCTTGGACAATGTTAATAGGACAATCGCTTCTTCGTACGGCATGTCGACAGGTGAAAAATCTAAAAGACGTTATTGTCTCTGGATGTTGACTTTGGTCCTGGCGATAATCGGTCTCTGCAATCTTTTTCTAAACATTACTGTCATCGCTGTTTTACGCATAAGTCAAGGAATGGAAGCTATAGAAGTAATCCCAGACGAAAACCTTGTCAAGTTCTATGGAAGAACAGATTTGGACAAGGTACATATATACATTTGACATTTAAAGATACATAATATATGTATATAAGAGTATAAAAAAGTCTGAAACAATAAAAATTTAATAAGTAATCTTTATGGTACTCAATATATCGATGTCTTTTCGCAAATATTATACACACATTTTACATTTTCTGAAGATATCCCTGCAGTCAGGCATCTGCCAGAGTTACGGCGATGAGCCAATGGAAATATCTGGTGATGAAGCTGGGGTGCATGTTGACGTGAAGAATCGCGGACAGATCCACGAAACATATCCACATTCGAAGCTAGGCATTTTACCGAATGGTACCACTATGTCACAGGTGGAATCATTTGAAGTGAAGGATCCACGTACCGGTACAATTTACTTTACTACAGACTTCCCTAACTTTGGTCTACCAAACGGCGTCGAAACGATCGACGTAAGAATCGCAGAGACTCATCGAATTACGTCGCCAGTCAATGAGAGCCTGGCAGTCAAGTCTGACAACGAAGTCTCATTGCACGGTGCCGAGGGCGTACACATGGAAAGCAAAGATATCGTGTGGAGCGCCGATCTCGATATCTTCTTAAAGAGTGTAAATGGAAGCGTCGTGCTGGACGCCAAGGACGGCGTTTTTATCGACGTGGAGGATATTCCGGTGGCACCGATGTTCCTGCAAAGCCCGACCACGAGCTTCGAGCAGTACAAAGTCTGTGTGTGTATGCCACAGGGCAAACTTTTTAAGATACCAGTCCGGCCGGGTGCAAGTTCTCGTACGGTTAATTGCGCGCGAGTCGTCAGAACCCCGGAGAATGATCCTTGCCTACACTAGGTTCTAAGTGAAGTGACAAATGTATTCTACCATACACTTCGTTACACGCTTAAATGACGTGCACATCACTGCCAAATTGCAAGTGCATGCAAAATATAAGCATATTTCGAATAATGTGTGCACAATATTATGAGATTCAATGTGCATACCTCATCAGGACGAATATATTCGAAATAGTAAAAAAACCAGCTGATCTCCCAAATATTTACACGATATCACTGCAACACAGTCGTCCAAATGTTTAAGGAGATCAGATACATTTTTCGTTAAAAAAATTTACATAAAACTAATCTTCAGAGATCAAATCTCTTCATGGTATTTATACAATCATTGTTGAGTATAAATGCTTAAAGTGCTATAGAAAAATTCTTAGAAATAGAATAAGTTAATCTAGAATGCACATTAATCTATACTTTATTTTAGTCAAATCTCACATTACCATCATCAAATTATTTACGATGCAAATATAAACACCATATAAAAGTATAATTTTAAATATTAACGTAATTCATTCATCAAAATGTATGTGTGCAAGTATGTTATAAATACAATACATTTTATAAGAAACACCGAAAAGAAAGTAGCTTTTCGTACAAAATGAGGAATTCACAAAACGTTCCCACTTTCCTCAAGATCCTAAACACTTTCGGTGATCATCTCTTCGGTACTTTCGTCCATATCCTCTTGCTGTTCCTGCTCCGTAGGTGGCTCATATGCCTTTTCTAATGGGCTTGCCACTACGCCTCCTGCCCACACGCTCATCTCTACTGCGAGTTTGTTGGTGCCTTCCAGTAATGGTCTGTAGCCACCATGAGCCAGTACACGTAGTAACGTTTGGGCAGTGAGACATACGAGATCTTGTTGTTCAAGTGTTAATGCTGTATGTACACGTATATTGCCACCTTCGCATGGATCGGAAATACCTGAAAAATATAATACTTTATGTAGCAATTCTTACAAAATTATACGATTAAATCGATAATATCAACTGTTTGATATTAAAACGTAAATAATTCTTGTAATTCATCAGTCACGCACTTGTGAGAATTATCAATGTATTGTTTTCTCACTTTTGATATCACATAGTTTCCATTGATAACCATGTCAAAGATTTTAAGAATAAGTTTTTAATATACCTGCTGATCCTGGAAGAAACAATCCAGAAGCAAGCAACTGCAGTACTCTCTTGTACGCCTGATTTATTGGTAATGCTTGTCTGCTAGGATTGTTCATTATGGCATTATGCGCCAATAGATCCAACATCCATGGGGTTAAGGGCTGTAAACCTTCAAATTTGCTTCTAAGATCACGAAGCAATCGAATCAGAACTTTAATGCTAGAATGATGAGCGTTTTCCTCAAACCAACGAGAATGTCTAATAGCAGCAAGATGTCCTGCGACAAGAAATCATATTTTAATAATTGCTAAGTTATATTGTTACTATAAAAAATACAAAAATTACCTTGACAGATTTTAACGTCCAAGTGTTGCTCCGATTCTAACTTGCGTAGATTTTGGTGTAACGTCGTTATTAATACACGCACAGTAGCTTCATTGTTTCCAATATCGAATCCATATTCCGTTTGTGTAACTCTAAAGATTTCTTTCGGGTTCACAGCCTTCAAGTCATTATGGACTTTGTTCCCAAGAGCCTCTACCGCCGTTTTTGTTGGCAAAGTTTTGAGGATGACAACAATGTCAGCGTTATTGTGGCCCTTTATCATCGTACCTTTTTTAAAACTGCCAACTTGTCTTACTTCTTCCAATTGCTACATTGAAAGAGAATATACATAGAAGCAAATATGTCAATGTATAATATATGATAGAGATATTAAACAGAAACAGGGACTTAATTTAATAATTGTGCTATGAAAACATATACACTTACACAAGCTTCGAAGGTTCCTGGCGCAACAATTAGATTATCAAGAACACTCTGCAGCTTAGTTACAAGATTTAAGATGGAAGTCTGTTCTTTTGGAGTGGGACACATATCAGCATTCTTTTTCACAAGAGCTGACTGGAAATCTGATTCGTCTGGAGCAGGTTTAACACGTGGGAAAGCCGCCTCACAGAGTGTATAATCAAATGGGTGTCGTGGCAGAAATTGCTTTCTTGGGAAGCCCATTCCACGACCCATACCACCTCGACCACCTCTGATCATTCCTCCGCGACCTCGTACCATATTGTTTCTGCAATAAAAAATATTACCAATAATTTGATATGTATATGGTAATATTATGTACAATTTTATACATATAGAAGCCTATTCAGTGACTCTTAACGATTGTATTGTCACAGTTACAGTCGTTAAAAGTTACAGAATAAGTTCCTTAATTTTAAACAAATTTTAATTTAGGAACAAATATAAATTCAATTGCATTCATGTTTTTCTTTATCACAAAAATATGATAAATTTTTATTTTCTATGGGAAAATGTAATATTCAATAGTCTCACAGTGGACTAAACTTCAATTAAAATTTTACATTAAACTATATTTTTCTTCAAATTATATAAGGATGTCTTTTCTACCTGTAAAAACTCTAAAGCTTAATTAATAAAATTAATATTTAACAGTTTAATCTGAGTTTTTCTGAATAATTTTGTTAATTAAGCTAGCACATTCCATATGCATAAATTATATTACGCTTCTTCAGATTTTTAATAAAATAATTTACAAAGCAGGATGTGTGTTCACATATTTGATACGTAACAAACGTTCTAGTATTTATTTAGCTGAAATAATAGCTGGAGAATAAACAGAGGAAATCAATATGACGCTCCCGGATAACCTAAGTAATGTATGGGCGGTATTCGATAAATATCATAGTATTTTCAATACGTGCGCGAAATCAGTACATTTCTATAGCTCACGTGAATGGTATACGTACCCAAATGATGTGAATTGGAAAGACGTGATGACGGTTTATTAATGAAAACCGAAAAACACACCCTAAACTTGCCGCCTGGCGTCCGCTATCGTAGATGAGGCCAGATGAGACATGAGCATGAGACACGATACACGATTCCAATGATTCCGTTCGTAGTGGATAGATCCGGTACCTGCCTTTGCGAACATATAGGGAACTATGTTCTCAATGCCTCACTAGCGCAACGAGCGGAGGAAGCCTAGGGATTTTGTAGGTTGCGAGTTGCCTACAAGCGTCAACAGAAAATATTGTAAGAAGAGAGATTATTAGAGCATAGCGCTCGTCCTGTACGGTCATATTCATACATGCTTTTGTAATAAATTCATCGTTACTAATTCCAAGCAAAGTGGTCGATCTTTACACCTTCCATTGCGTTCCATTGTCATACGACAAGCGTGGGCTTGTCTTGAGAGGCAGATTCGTTAATCGAATCTCGTATTCCCCCCCCCCCCCCCACAAACAATTGCAATGTGGCGCCATCTGACTGTCACTTACGAAGTATATTAATGATTGCGAATAAATTGATAATATATCCAATAAGACTTTTAATAAAAAAAGCAATGTGTTTAAGTTAAAACTCAACGTTAAAAATATTTTCTACTTACATTAAAAGTCACTTTTATAGCGTATTCGATCTGAGCGGATTTTGCACCAATAGGTTGGATTAATGTTGTATGCTCTCCTATTGCTGGGATATATAACATCAATCAATAATAGAACATAATCCAACTCAAATGGGAATTTCCAAATCCGCTCTCGAAAATGCTATTTTAGTTTGAAGCGATAATGACATTCACTTAATGGCTGCGTTCAGCGGACTCAACAGTTGAGCGCTCGCTATTATTGGTGTATTCTTTTAGATCATTCAATCATCATTTTAGATCTGGAAGAATACATCAATAGCAGCGAGCGCTCACTCAATTGTTGAATCCGCCGAACGCAATCAATGCTACAAAGCTTTGAAACATTCTTTGATTGGTTAATTAGTAAAATTCTTTCTTCTGATTGATCAGTCAAATGCTTTGAAAAAATATTTGTGGACCATACTTAATGTTTCAAAATTGTATTTACATGTTACTTTTGCGATTCAAACGTCAAATATAAACATTTTAAACATTTTAAAACTTAAAGAAATTTGGATCCACGTTGCACACTTTATCCGAACAACAACATATTCGGACATAACATTTTTAAGATGTCCTCTGAATATTTTTTTAAAACGTCTTCTGAAAGTTTAAAAATTTTCATCAGTTAATTGTTGAGCTAATAATAATTAACAATTACGTTGTAATTATACATTAAATACTATACTAAATTTCCAAATGCGAAAATAATGTCAGAATAATAAATCTGTAATTTTATACTTTCTAAATGTGCATATTAATTGCAGTAATAAATCGATATTTATCTGAAATATTTAATTATATAAAATAAGTCTTCAATTAAAAAAATAAAATAAAATAAAATAAACTTCTAAGAAGCAAAATTCGTATTTAATCAATCTTGCAATTTCGTGAACTTTTCATCATTCGATACCTGCATTATTTTCTTATTGAAGACGTAATATCAAATTGCTTGAAATTAATCAACCATCGCGAAGCGTATGCTGCGCAGCATGGCGCGCAGCATGGCGCGCAGGAAAAAATTACATCGTGACAAAACGTAAAGATGGTGAAGACCCGTAGAGGATGGTATTTAACGGACATAAAGACAGACCAGAATGATAAAAGGATAAAAGACGAGAAGGAAGATGCATTGGAAGCGAGTCGAGCAGAGATAGTGAAGCGAGGCGATAACAAAATCGTACGACGTCGTTTGCAGGCCGAACAACGAGAAGCCGCTTTAGTGGAGGAATTATTGAATGCTCAAAAAGCCGTTGAAGCTAAACAAGAAGAGATTGAAGTGACGCATAGATTAGCTGCTGAATTGTCGCGGCGTAAAAGTAAAGATTTACGATTTGTATACTCAAATTCATTGAGAAGTATTACACAGAGAACTTTCATTCTAGCGATATCGAACACAAAACCGATTTCTTTGTGAATTACAGATGAAGAAGACATAAAACGTGCGCTAAAATTCGATTACATAAAATCCTTCGCGCAATCACCAACGCGTTGTGCTCTGAAGGAAGCCCAATCGCATTTGATAGAGGAAAAGGTTCGTTTGGAAGCAAATCAAGTGGAACTATTAAAGCATTGGTACGAAGATAACATTTTCGAGAAGCTGCAACAAGCTGAAGAAAAAAAGAAGCAAAGCAGGCGCAAAGATCTGCAGAAGCAATTGGCGGACAATCAGCGACGAGTTCAACAGAGAATAATTGAAGAGAAAGAGCAGGATCGCAAAATGATGGAACGAGCAATACAGAAGACTAAAGAGGAAGATGCAAAGACGAGGGAAAAAAAAGAGAACGATGCGATTTTTTTGAGAACAGAGATGGCCGCGTCTATAGCGGCTAAGAAAGTATGGGAAAGGAAATATAAGGAAGCATTAAAAGAGGAAGATAAAAGGATAGCTCGCATAATTGTAGAAAAGGAAGCTCAACACGAGAAACAGCTCGGTACAAAGGTAAAACGAGTTTCACTGGAAATACATGTATGTTTTGAATTGATAAATTTATAGGATAAAAGTATTTCAAATGTACGTTTTCCATGGTATAGACGGAACTTCGCGCAGCAAGAGAAGCGGCGATAGATAATGTAGCTAGAGAACTACTGGCTAATGTGTGCAAAAAAAAAAAGCAGGAAATCATTGATGAATTGTATCGAGAAGAGCAGAGAAATAAATGGATGAAAAAATCGGTCAGACCTGCACCAAAGAAGCAATGCGATATTGCTGAATCCTTCAAAGAAATAGTAACATTAATTAATAATTTTTTTAAAATGTTACTATAAATTCACTGGCAAAGTTACATTGAATCCAATTTTTCTCAAAATAATGAAAAGTTCAAAATTGTTTAATTTTTTTTGTTTCGAATTAATAATATAATAAATTTAGATCATTAATTACAATTAATAGTTAAAAAATAAATTCTGAAATATTTATTTTGAATTTTTCAAATTGTTTGTTTTTGTAAAAATTATATAAAAAGAATCTTATATTAGAAATTCATATATATAAAACGTCACAAATATATTTGAAGATGAAACAGAAAGCTGATCGTAAAGCGAGAGATGAAGTAATCGATGCCGCGTTTATACAATATTCAGCTGAATTACAAAAGAAAGATATTAAGAAACAAAGAGAAGATGATAATGCACGATACGCAAAGAGTAAGCTCACATTTGCATTACATTCCAACATTAACGTGATTTTGAATTACAGAATTATTCATGATATTATAGTTTCAAATATACATACCTATTAATAATTCTGAAAATTAAATTAAATTAAATTAATCATATAATTATATTACAGAAATTCAATATGGAAAGGAATTAAAAGAAGTTATAACAAATAACAGAGTTAATTACGCTATGAGTATTTTAAAACGACAGGCCGAAATTTTTGCGCAAGATAAAAATACAAATCAATTAACTGCAATGAGCATAAAACAATTTAACGATAAAAACGATAATAACAAGGATTGCAAGAAAAAGGATAATTGATATGAGCATCAGAGGCTATTCTGAATAATGTAATTAATACTCTTGACATTAATAAAAAAATTCTCTGAAAAGTTGCGTTACAAATATGAGAAATCACAAAATTCCAATGAAAATTCCAATGAATAAACACGTAAAATCAATAATAAAAATGCTTAAAAGATAAAAAATAAAATTATACATTCTTTGTAATTATAATTACAATTACATTGTATAATTATTTACAATTACATTACAAACAAAATACAATTTAGTTAAATGTCTCGTCTAATGTGATCTCATATTTACTTAAGATTTGAAAATCTGCTTAATAAAAGAATCATATTCAAAAAGAAGAGATGACGGAATAATACTAATAAAGATTGAAGCTCACTACCGTGCAATAACGAGTGTAAAAACTTCTGAATTCTGAAAGTCTATTTAATTGTAAGTTTCTGAAACTCACATCCTAATGTAATGATTAATTTTACTAAATTTAATTTATGGCATATATATTTAATAGAAAACTAGTCCTTTCCATTTCTTCCCAAATTAAGGCACATTCTTCTATCTGGATATTTTTACTAAATAAAAACGTGTCTTGCAATAATATTATACTATATACATATGAGCTCGTTTTTTTTTCTTTGCACGGTCGCAGCTTCTTCATTTCTCCACATTTCGTCTAGTATTTATTGGTATACAGGTATGTACATCTCCCCGGCGCAGGATTTCCCCGCGAGAACTCCGTTATATTTGTACAAAGTCCGTGTAAAAATACAGCAGCCCCATCTTATATCAATTATAAGTTTATGTGGTACGCGATAAGAGTTAAAATAATAACAGTCTCGCCTCTCGGACGTATCAAATATTCCGAATAGGTTCGGATCGAGACCACTTGTGCCCTCGACTTTGTTCGAATCCGAATGTTTGTGTGTTGTATCATTTGGCATGCGGGGGGACATGCGATCTCACCACCCCTGCTAATCGTTAAATGGAACAAGAAGCACTCGAGTTTAACGAGAATGACTACGGTATTAATTATGTAAGTACGAGAATTAATTTGTTGGATAGCTGGCTAGTCGCCACAGTCGCTCAGCCCTATCATCATTCACAGATCAAAAATAGTGTGTTCAGCTATGACTACTGAAGTTTGATGCTTTCTTAAATCATACGACGAGCACGCATACATACGGAAAAAGATTCTACGGCAATACCAGCAATCTTCCCTGCTAGATAATTCATACGATGGTCTTCATTCTCATTCATGATCGAATCTCGAAGCATAAGAAAGTTACTATCCTTTTACAAAAGTAGATCAATCTTGTCTTGTAAAATAAA
This sequence comes from Acromyrmex echinatior, assembly GCF_000204515.1. The sequence continues at coordinate 3,172,508 of NW_011626951.1, forward strand.
TGGAGTTAGAAGGAATCTAATTTCCATTGGAAACTTGAACTTCGTTATTCTGTTCTGTTCCCATTTTAGAAAATTCAAATAGAAGTCAGAATTCCTTTCAACGCCAATTTTTTCTTCTTAATGTATGTTTTATAAAAAGTTTTTTGATTCTCTTAATGGTTCTCTCTCTCTCTCTCTCTCTCTCTCTCTCTCCAGTTCGCTTTCTTACTCTCTTACTCTCTTTGTTTTTACTCTTTTGTTTATTTATTAAATAAATTATCACATAGTACACAGTTTACCCGAAGATGGAACAACTGTCCCTAAGTGGATAAACCATAGTGTTTAATCATGCGTCATTCAATTTGTTAAATAAAAGCAATAGTATTGCATTTAACTTTCTATGCTAAAACGTGCAATGAAAAAATACTACAAATATTATTATATGATATTTACTTTTCCTTCTAAACTTATTTACGTTTCTCAGTGGATGTTTCTCTTTGATTTCGCTATTGATTATTTTCTCAATTACTAAATGTTCTCACGCTAATCCAATCTCACTTGTAGCCCAGAACGAGTTATAAATGGCACAAAACTCCCTTTTCCTCGTATGCATGCGTTCTCCATCGCGCTTGCTGAATTCTTAAGATTGTAGAAAATTGCTGATCGCATTACAATACGCGTTTACGTATTTGATTCACTTCACCGCGACTAAATCTCTCGGTAGACAGACTACACAAGGATAACAGCTACATTTTTTATCATCTACATTACAGAATCCGAATATCCAAACATTTCTGCCGTCTATCTGATTCTACGATCAAGCTACACGCTTTCTTGCTTTCATTCTTTATCTGTTCTTTTGCTTCTTGTTTTTAGATTATAACGTAAATCTTACGATCAAAGCGGAATACGTACTACTTACTTGTACGACATATATAGGTATGTATCACAATATATGTGTATATATATATATATGTATAGAGGCATATAGACACAACGGAGTACAAACGAAGTTAACGAGTGTTCAGATTAATACGGATTAAACGCTCGCCGCGCTCGCACGCAAATTCGTAGCGATTTCTGCGCAGCGACTAGGCACAACAAAGCGAATCGCGCAACATGGCTTATAATCGATTAAAGATTCGGAAATTGTAACTGACATTCCAGTGGATTTAAATGCTACAGACACTCTGCACAAAGCTGAAGTCCCTGTCCTTTTCTTTCTTTTCCTTTTTTTTTTTGACAAGTAAAATGTGTCAATCTTCAAATACTTTAATTGTGAATTAATTGTTATTCAAAATTAAGAAAAATTAAGAAAAATTTGTGAATTTTCCTTTTACAAAACCTGCCCAGTTTTATGAAATAAATCCCATTCAACTTACATCCGCGTTGACTCTTATTAGGCCATACCTTGTTCTTTTTATTGTTTCATTCAATTAAATTTCATTCAACCGTTTCTTATTACGGTATAGCATCGAGAATTTAATCCACCGAAATAATATCGATTTCAATTCCCAATTAATTCAAGAGAGGATATAACACAGCTCGGTCTTAAAAATAAAAGCTTCCTTACGAGTTAAGCAATTCTGTCTATGGATTCATGTAAAAGTAACATCACATCTTCTTATGAATTAAGTACATTTACGGAGCATGTTTATGTGTATACACGCATACACGCGCACATATACAAACGGATCTCTTTTGAGAATTGTTGCTATGAACACCAGTTTCGCAATTACAGAATCAATTATGAATGTACACAGAACACGGTCGGTCACATGTAATTACCATATTAGACAAAGCATAATTTCTTGCAAAGTCTTAGTTTACCTATATATAATTATAAATGTTCTTATGAATTTTGGAGTTGAAACATCGCTCACTTAACAAATTAGGCTTCCAATTGTTTTTAATTAACAAACCTATATATAATATCAAATAATATAGCGCTATATAAATATAATTTTAATATTGTTCCCTCCCCCCCAACAGCTGCACGCTGTTGCAAAATTCAGTCATGCACATATATATAATTGATCGACACAGATTATCTTTAAAAGATAAACAAAATTCAATTAATAATTTCTTTAATTCAGCTTTCTTTAATTCAAAGCAGTACACAGTTCAGAGATTTTCATTCACCGGAAGAGCTAATTCATTTAACTCCGAACGATTTAGTGAAATACTTGCTTAAATTATGCAAGTATATAGCGACGTTAATAATTTTAGTCAAATAGCTTCAATTAAGTTAAAAAAAACCTATCAGACCCTGTTTATATCGTTTAGTAATCTATACATAAAATGTAGCTAATTATTTTTACGTTATTTAAGTATTTTTACCTTTCTCATTCTCTCGCTGAATAATACTTGTTGTTAAGGAATGATATTATACAAAAAGGAATATTAATATTATTAATGTTATTATCCTTGAGTATCGAGTCCGTATCGATCCAACTTGTTACTTTATCATATACAACGACTTCTCGTACATTTCAGCGCGTCAGGCTGACAGTATGAGAAGTCGACGATCGTAAACGGATCTTAAAGAGGATGCATTAACCGTACTCATACGTGTTGGCTAATAAGAGCTAGTTTAGTCGATTTCATAACGATTAATCAAGCCGGCTATCGCGAGTTTGTCGCCATGAATGAAATCGTGGCAGCTCAGTAGATCACGACGACACTCGAGGGAATGTACATGACTCGTGAAACGCGAACACGCGAATATTCTGTACCGAGATACGCTTTTAGCTCGAGTGCACGTGCCGTGAGCGCAAGGAACTTAAACTCGACAAACACATTTGACAATGCGTTGCAAAAGAATGTTAATTAAATAGAATCGATAGAAGTCTGTTTTGTAAATATATAAATTTTAGAACACCTATCCCACTGTATAATAGAATAGAATACACAGTATAAAATATACATGGTATAATAAAATATACATAGTATATTATGCGGATGTTTTTTGCAAAGATTTCTTTGTGAAAGAAATTTAAATATGAAAAAGCAATTATCTATCGAGTCTAATTAATCGACTCATCTTTTGCAGAATGAATAGGAATGTCTGAGCGGTAAAGCATTACAATTAAATGGAAGCTACACTTAGAAATGCAATTAGATATGTAAAGAGACGCAAGTACCAAATAATAGCATCAGATATTGGATTTTTAAGTATGAAATAGAAGAAACATATTCTCTGTTAACAACCACGAGTAAAAGAAATCAGTTAAAAAGTCGGTGTCGCTAAAACTCGGCATAATGGATGTCAATGAAAATATTTTATACAATCCTAAAAATATAAGCAATCTGTCGATTCGTCTCACAATTCTCGCGGACGTCCTAAAGATGCAAAGTATATCCGATAAGATGCTTCATGAGATGTAATTAGGAATTGTCGACAATAGGAACCACGAGTGAATAATAACGTTATAATATTATAACGTTACAGGCAGATCGGGCGGCGAAAAAACAAGAAAACCTTCTGACGATCTGTTCGGAACTGCCTGACGTTTCACGGTTCCCATTAACGTCAGATCAGTTCTGATCGTGGTATGCTAAATTTTGTTCCTCTGCATCGATACAATAGCCCTAGCTATTAGCGAATAAACACTGTAGCTAATATGTTACATTATAACAGTAGCTATAATATAGAATTACATGTTTAATTATATCATAGCTAAAGATATAATGTTACAATTATAATGTCATTTAACTATATTATAGCTAGGGCCATAATATAAAGTACGTAATAACTATCTTACAATTAGGATTAAAATATAGAGTATTTTATAGCCGTATCATAGCAACGACTGTAACGTAGTATCTATTACGACTACATTATAACTAGGGCTATAATTTCAAAGGGAGCGACTAATAAAAGTTAGTCAATCAAGGCTATCGACGCAATTAACCTTTTGTTATCCTCTTACAACCGATATATCGCCATTTAATTGAAAATTACGCAATACAGACGTAATTTTTTTAAGCGTCAAAAAAGAGGGTACAGAGTAACAGCACAGGCACAGTGTAAAGAGACTTTTAAGATAAAGCATTACTTTCGACATCCCAAAATACAGCGTTGCATTTTGAGATTAATGCTGCGCACTGATCCCTGAAAATTTAAAGCTACCATCGAAAACGAATCGTAATTTGCTTTCATAGCTCCGGGAAATATTAGATAAGTAGATCAATATTTATATACTTGCGGCGTTTATACCAGTCGCACTTTGAACAGTGGATTTGGCCCCTTTCTTTGGAAGAAGAAAACTGGCTTGATCGTCGAAAAACTAGCGTCGGCGCATCCCATACGTTCATCATCAAAGCGCAAATTCCGTTCATCGCAATCGCGCGTGATTAGTATTATAGCATCGTTGAGGACAGCGCGAATGTTCGCAAACGTATGATTGGTCACCACTATCGCTCCACTCTAGAGATGCGGAAAGGAAGAATGACGAGAATTAATGCAGCACATCTTTTCGACATGTGCACAGAGCGGCAAACAGTTGAAGAAAAAACGAATTATAATGTTCGATAAATCGGGCAATAAATCAACTAAGCGAGTCTTCCCTTCCACGTTCTCGGACGGGATTCTTCCACGCACGAGCTAACAATTCAACGCGAAATTATGTATCATTTCGCGCATCCTAAAGTATTATCTATTCTCGCACACGGATATAAGGGATGAAAATATGCAAGAGCTACTTAGTCGCGTAGCGACTCGAAACGAACTCAAATACATTCATTATCCATGGTCACGTATCCGAGAAGAGAAACTCGCTCTCGGACAGCAATACTTCTAGATCGGAGGGTACGGTGTGCAAGTCGGAGTTGGCCGGTTCCGGCAGATCGCCACCGCTGTTTCCGATGCCGGTAGGGGCTATCTGTCGTGCTCTGCCTATTCTGACTCGGTCCTTTCTCTTGGCTGTTCGCAGCAACACTCCAGTTCTCGGTAACTTCGCCGTTCTACTATTCGCGTTCGTATGATTCACAGCCGTGGCCGGTGCTTGCGCCACCTTGTCGGACTTGCGCAGCTTCACGCTGAACCTGAACGGCGGTTTATATACCACTTGGAGCCTTGCCCGTTCCTTCCTGGCAAGGGAATTCGATGAATTCTTTAGTACTCTGGACCCCACCGCTCCTCCACTGGCTGTCAGACCCACTGGGGTCGATTTACTTTTTGGCATACCGTTGACGTTGGTTCGTGCACCGGTTTCCGGTCGACATTGCGAAGATGCCAATAACCAAGAACGCACTTTACTCTTAGGATCAGCGTTCGTTTCCGATTCCTTATCCGCTTGAATTGCCGAATAGTCAATTACCTCCTTTCTATGTTGCTTTTTACGCTTCCTCTTATCGTTGTCGCCGCTGCTTCCGCCGCCTGGATTATTGCTAGTACCTTGTCCTTTATCTCTAACAGATGTAATCTTCTTCCGTTTATTCTCCTGCGTTACAGCAGTCAAAACTTCAGCCGGTCTCTTTCGCGCAAAGTCGTCGACCTGCCCGGTAGACGATCTCTTTGCTTGTTGGTTTTGTTTCTTTTTAGCGTCCTTTAAATACAACCAAAAAATTTATTTTATGTATATAAATTCAAAAATATAAATATCAAATTAATATATTACTTAAATGATTAAATTAAAAAATAGTTTATTTTTTAATTCTTTTTAAATTAATTTTACCTTATTGTTAGACTTGTCGGTGTGGCCACCATCTTTATGTTTGCGATGACACCTCTTCTCCCTGACCTTTCTGCTAAGAGGAAGTTTGGCACGTACCGCCGGTGGATGCACCGTTACTCCTTCCGTACCTTCCGGCGGAAGCCGTACCGTTTCCGTCGTAGAACTATGGATAATCGTGACAGACTTTAGCTTCAAGTCCGGTCGCTTGCCCAGTAATCTCATGCTTGCCACCTAAAAAAAGAAAAAAAATTTTTATATGCTGATAAATAAATTTTCATTTGATTAGTTCATTAATAATTAATAATAAATACGAATCAATAAGATTGACTATTATCGTATATAAATATATATGTTTCTTTACATATTTATACATATTACGCGTACCATTTTAATAATAAAAACTATATAATTTATAAAGGAAATTCAAATTACTATTTTATGCAAAGCTTTAATTAAAGATTATAATATCTAGCAGCTACAAGAATGTTTGCTTCTACGCAATACTTTAATCAAATGTAGGTATGTAGAGAAAGGCATAATAATGTAATGTTAGAATTTTTGTAAAAAGCAATTAATTCTCAATTATTTTATAACAAATACACACATTATTATTGATAATAACCTACTTTTTATGTATCCCTACACTGACTCTCATTGCATTTTTCTCTTTTCCTTAGCCGTTTCTGATAATAAACATTTTTAATATATATAAATATATAGACTGACTGTTTTCTTGCGCTTATTTTTATAAAAACACGTTTATTCTACAGATACAACAATCTCATCGAACTATGCATTGATTAAAAATAATAAATTATTAAATAACAGAAAAATTAGGAATCTAAATTTTAATTTTAAAAATAAATAATTTTTGAATATATTATTTCTAGACAAAATGTAATTTTTTTATACGTACCAGCAACGATATCGCCGCTAAAATTATTAGAGCGGCTGCATACCAATGTTCAGCGACCCACCGTCTAAAAGTGGCGAGACTCTCGTCGGATAATAAGAGTTTCCTTAAAGTTGCTAATGGACCGCTTGGATCGACCTAAATAAAATATTTTAATTAGTGCTGCTATCTACTACTTGCACTACCCTCCATATTCAAGTTTTACTTACCTCGCGACATTTTTGAAAGACATCACAGTAGCCGTTATAATCATTACATGGAGTTCCTGGCTTTGAGAACATATCGGGAATATCATACGGTGGAGAATTCCAATCGAAAGATGATCTATGAAAGAAAAATGATTGAATTTAATAAATTTTCACACAATCGATCGACAAAATAATACAAGTTAAACGTACAAGCATGGTTGATTTTCTCCGGGAAGTCGACAACATAACTCGCAAGCCTTCGTCGGTGGATCGTTCGGGCCTGGTATGCATTGGCAAGATTCCAGTCCGTATGCTAGGCAAATGCTGCCAGTGCACTCCTGTTGAAACACAAGTTTCGCGCACGTGAGATCATATTTGTTCATTTAACGAGAAAGTACGTGTGTAGTTTTTAATGGGATTAATATCTACCCCCATGAAGCAAACCAGCTCACGGTTACAGATGGTCTTATTAGGCTTGTTAATGGATGGCGGACAGTACGGAGAACGACCATCACAGAAGCTCGCATCACGACAGCCGTTGTCATCTCTGCACTTGTCTCCGAAACGGAGATTACATTCGCTGGTACAGCACGGACCCTGAAAAGGAAAGCAAATAGAGCCGTTGAAATTACATCATGTCATACGCACGATGCGCCATGTAATTACGTTATGCATGTCTGTGAGTAAATTTCATAGGATATTGCTTAAATTAATTAATTTTCGGCAAAATAAACGAACAATGAGCGATGAATATATACGAGCGAATCTTAATATCTTTTACATAAAATACTACAATTATTAAACACATTGCTCGCATTATAAATACGCCCAATTTTGTGTAACAGAAATTTTATCAAATATTAAAGATATAATGGCTCCATAAAAAATTGATTAAAATTGACTACGTTTATATATGCATTCTACTATTTGAATATTTAAACGATTGAATGAACCTTTAAATATACAACTGGACAAGCAAGCATTTGAAAAATTTAGATGCTTGAACACTTAGTATTTAATATTAAAGATTGAAAAAGCGCAAGCGCGGCTTTGAGTTAAATTTTGAGGAGGGAAAGCCATCCTAAAATTCCCTCGACAGTACAGTCCAACTCGCATTTTTTACAAGCGTCATACATACTTGACTAGGACTGCACACCGCACGCGGTGTGAGAGTGCACGGGGTCTCCTCGGGCGGTGGATAACGGCGCTGGGGATAGCAGCACGAGTCCCTGCAATCCTCCTCCCAGCCGCAATCGCACTCCTCGCCCTCCTCCACCACGCCGTTGCCGCACAACGATACTTGCGGTTCTACAATAAACAATGCAGAGTACCGCCAGGGTTAGAGCAAACGAGAGTAGAATAATTGGACGAGCAGATAGGAGCTGGTTCGATCAATTTCGTCTCTACGATGTATCACGATATATTGCGTTCGCCATTGCTCTCACAGTATAAAACTCACCGGTGAAGCATCCCTTTGGAGAACGTGCCTTGCTGTTGAGCACAGGATTTATGGCATTCAAGCTACATGGACTGAAGCGATTGTTGTTACGTTTGTCCCCACTGGTAGCACGAGCGAACATTATAAAGTTGCCATCCTCTCCGCCTGGCGTGCATTGTTCCGGATCGTGCTGAACGCAAAAGAACAATGAGATGTACGACATGCGCATCATTCGTTTATTGACGGGACAACATTGTATAACAAGACCACGGAATGTGGAACACACCGTTCTGAACGTAACTAACGGAAGTGTACGTACTGGCGAGCCGAAGTTGTGGCCGATCTCGTGAGCCAAAGTAACGTGAGAGACCGCAGGCGGTACGTGCTTCCCGTAATTTAATAGGGTCACTATGCCGGTGTTTAATGACTTCATGCTGCCGCGATAATGCTATAACATTATTTCAATAATTATTTTTCATCAAACTTCATATTCGCAACGATTTACGTTTCAACGATCACGAAAAAAATCATGCAACAAGAAATCAATTTTTATCAGAGTAGATCAGCTGATCATCATGGACTGGGATATGCTTTGAATATATAATGTTGAGAGTACAAAATAAATAAATTGTTGTAATTTTTTTTAAAGTCTAATTTAATATAATTAATTCTCTTTAAAATTTACAGTTGTTATCATACTATTTATATATTTATAAAAAATATAATCAACATTTCTTTTATGAAGATCTATTAATACATTTCGCTACGCATACCCCGTTCTTCTCACATACGCCGCCAGCATTCTTGAGATCGCCTGTCCATGCCAAACCCAGAGTTCCCATCTCGAAATCCCGATACGTGAACATATAAGCCAGACAGAATGCGTCATAATCCTCCTCTATAACGAGGCAAACATCAATGTATTAGTACAGTACAATCCCCTTGTTCGCGTATATTGACGTATCGACATTACACCGTATTGCGGCTTATTAACAAAGAGCAGCAACGAGGTCTTTACCTGAAAAGAGCTCTAAATATTTCTCCACTCCATAATTGCCCGGAAAACGATAATGAGGATCTCTCAATGCATCCTCGCTGTGCACCTTGACGCGTTTAATCATGAAACTGATGTTATCCGGTCGCCCATCTTGATTGAAATCTGAAAAGAGACATAATGTTGTTCAAACACTAGTTGTTTCTTAAATTGCATATTCATCAGAACTAAATAATTCACTTAAACTCGTGCATTATTCTAGTCCTGTTTCTTGCGTCTCACATTGACGATTCCCATGTGATTACCGTTCTCTGGTCCAAACAGAGTAATTCGCGTGTAATTTAGAACTCAGTGTGTGTTATACATAATGGAACAGTACGGTAATGAAAATACCGTATATACAAATAAGTAGATCAGTATATGTTTTATAATGATATCAAGTAATAAAATCATTTTATCGAATGATTTTAAATTGATATTTATCATAAAAAGCATTAAAAACATATCTCGTACTAATTACAAAATATAAAAAATTTTACATATATTTGTATTATAAAAATATGTATATATACGTTTATTTTTCTTAATTATATTTTATGCTACTCGTTTAACATTCACAAAATTACGCTAAAAATATCTCTCTTTGTGCGAAAACAAAAAATACGAGACTCAATATTTTTTAGAATTACATTTTCCACTGGATGAAGATTAATTATATTATATATTTTACAATCAATGTTTCTTGAATTAAATTGAATATTACTATGAATTCGAGTAACGTTAAACTAAGTTATTCACATGGATAATATTCGAAAACTGCATTTTACTTTATTTCCTCTAGTTATATGTTTGCTAATTATTTGCTTTTCAAGCGGTTTTCGCAAGTTTCATCTAATAATTCCATCGCTTTTACTTTACAGTGTGACAAAACTATAAATGAGAAAAACAAAAAAAAATTGACTTACACGCGTACAACGCATACAAAGAAAACTAATTTATTATTTCTATCGTATTTTTTTCTGTGTAAACATAACGCTTAATTACGCTCAATATTAAAACATAAATAAATATAACTTTAAATGTCAACAAATCAAAATCGAACAAATAATTCTTCCCCGTAATATCATCAACCGCGGTAGGAATTGTAAAATTGCAGAAAATTTTCATAATTCCCGTAAAGTTTCCCTGACATTCCTTAAGTCTCTGAATTTTTTTCGCTTTTTTCCTCGCATCCTCGATATTCTCTGGCCATTTTAAATTAGATTCTCCTGACGTTTTTCACGTTCCTCAAGTAGTTTTCAATTTCCTCGACTTTTTTTCTCCCTCGATCTTCGCTACATCCGTTTTCCCGACTCGTGGTGAAAATTGTTAGATCATCTCTCACCGTGGTCCGTGCGCGCGGGGATATATCGCCGCGAGGAAGAACACCCACCTGTGTGTTTGTAGATGGAGTTGACTCTTTGCACGTGCCTCGTCATCACCTCGATACAGGCTTCCTCCGTGCCGTATCGCGCGAAAAACTGATGGTCGGCTTGCAAGTAGAGCATGCAGGTAGTTTTCCGGGGATCTATCGTCGCGCGCTTGTGTAGATGCCTCGCGATCCTATCTCTGCCGCTCACGCTGCGGACGGGAGCGAGAAATAAGGTCGCTTTTATTGTTCGATGAAAAACGCTATGTTCTTCACAGACTTCCAAACTCCTCCGAATTCTATTTTAACTTTTGCTTGGTTTGTCGACCGTGGCAACATACGTTGCCGGTACTTCACTAATAATTGACACGTGAATTGACCCAGAAGAGAGACAAAGCTACTAGAATTTAAAGTAAAACCGTCGTCTCTACCGTGTTACTCATTGTCTCTCCCGTCATCAAATAAGTAACTTTAATCAATTTCTTCCTTCAGAAAAACGGAACACACGTTTCTTTAAATTAAAAAATAAAAAATAAAAAACTAAGAGAGGAGAAAGAACACATTGTAACATAAAGAAACATTTAAGTATACGTTCAGTTTTTCTAAAAACAAAATTGATTATTTTTTTTCTTATTCTTTTGCTCTTTAAATAAATATTTGAAACTTTTCATACTGGTATGACCTAGTTTAAACTTTCCTACGCTTTGAAAAATAGCGCAATGTATGATAAAATATATATTTGTTTGCGCACATTAATCAGGAAAAAGATTCGATATTTTTTTTTACTCGAAATGCAAGATACTTACGCGTCCGTGTACTCGACGTCATTATTCGTTTCTAACGTTAACACTCTCGCATTGTTTTCCCTGGAGTAGAGAGCAACGTGCTCGCCGAGCAGAGGCTCGTAGAATGCCTGAGAATTGTTGTACCTATAGTTCCTAGAGGAACAGACATCGCGAAGTTTAAATTTACATTTAAAGTCCGCCATATGAAGACTGACATAGAACGCATAATATATGATAATCCCGGCCGGCGGGAATTTTCTCCTACACGTGTCTAAATTATAGCGCGTTTGCCAACAATATGCTCTTTTATCATTTTCTTCGCGAATGTATTTTCATAAAGTAGAAAATATACGAGAGAACATAAGCACTTAGAAGAATATCTTAATAAGAGCGTAGCCATTTCATCAGTTATATTTATCATAAATAATACTTGAATTAATTATAAAATATATACCGAGAAAAAATACTGTTGATTCAATTAAAATCTATATTACGGACTGTCTCTAATATAAGTAATTAATTCGTGTATATATTTTTATTGACATAAACGCTTTGATTATTGAAATAATAATTTATGTCTTTGTCAATAAAAATGTACATAAATTAATCACTTATGTTAGTAACAGCCCGTAATATAGACTTTAATTGAATCAGCATTTTTTTTTTCAGTGTATGAATTATACGAATATATAAAGTATTTTACGAAAAATTATCTCAATATGATCATAAAACAAAGTCTGTCGCATCTTAATGTTTAAAAATGTTCTCAAATAAACTACAATTCTAGAAAATTACTTTAAATATAAATGTATGCCTATCTACAAAAAAATTATATATTACCACAATTCAAGTTTTAAGTCTATTATATAAGATAAGACAAAAAGTTTCGTGACTAATCGTTTTGACATCATCGTTAAACTAGAAACGATAAAAGTAGACAGAAAACTATACATATTTGACCGTTTCAGAGTACATTTATAAAGATATTAGCACGCATTAGCATATAAATTCACGTTATATAACGCATTCTGAAATCTGAATACGTCACTGTATCTAAATATGACTTGTTTCAAAAATGCTTCAAATGTTCATATATTCACAAATTTGTTTTTAAGTTTATCACAAACATCAAATTTATTCAAATATATTCTGTATTTTAGTAATTTAATATTTTAATCAATATTTTAATTGTTAAATTAACAAATTTTATTTACTTATATTATTATATTATTATATATAATAGAATTTCATAATATTCTTAAAAAAAAAATAAATTCTTCACTTTGTGTACATAATACTATTTTTTTTAAATTTGTAATAAGTATATTTTAAGACTATTACCAAGAAAATATTCTTTGTTAAAGATAACCGTTACTTATAAGCTAAATTAAAAGGTAAATTGTAATCACTTTTCTTAGTAATAGAATCGATATGTCTGCATGGTTTGATAAAAAAACATTATGCACACAGCATAAAAAATCATCTGTAAATTTTAAAACTTATTATACGATCCGGGAGGCGATTTATACTTTCGTCTCTACATCGATAATCATCGCTTAGAAATTCAAGAGCGCAAGATAGAACTCACCTATCGAAGGAATCGCGAAGAGATCTCTCTTGATGCAGCTGATGACTGGCACAGGGTAATGGATGTGGCGGGGTGGTAACGTCGGAGGTACGATAAGCTATGCTGTGATAGGGCGGCGACGTGTCTTCATTTTTATTCAAATACCTGCTCGTTGGCTCGATATAGTACTCTTCGAATCTGGTCACGACACTGCCGTCGAAGAGACCATCTTGCGTAACGACACCCTGCACCACGGCGCTCTCGTCCTCTGGAAAGAGAACAGAATGTGATGTCGGTTAATAAAGACCCAATAATCGAATTTATCGAGAGAAAAGGGATCATTTTTCATATAGATTCAATTATCATAACTGGCGACTTTTAAGATCTTCCATTATAGAATATTTAAACGTGAATACTAATTAATAATATACATGTATATACAAATACAATACAAATACAATATTTTGTATATAGGTAATATAATCTATATATAATCTATATATAATAATTACAATTTAATTTTTATATATCAAACTGTTATAAATATATCAATTATACTTTCACGTTTTTTGTTTAAAACTCAATCCTCATTTAGTTAATTATCCATTTTATATATGATTTTATAAAAATTTGTAAAATATTAAAAATTTTCTTTTTAATATTTATAATTCTTATTAATAATTTAATTTATTATAAATAAAATAACACATCAGTTTTTGTCATTACTCGTACGAGAGAGAAATCATTGACAATTCAAAATACGTTAATAGTATTTTTGCCGTATTTTAATAATGCTAAGAATGGAGATTGCTAAACTTATTATTAATAGTTTCTGCAGAAACGAATTCGCGTTGAATGTATGGTGATACAATCCCACAGCTACCTTTTAAATCTGCGAAAATACGAGGACGAATCGTGGCGGCAGGAGACTCGTTCCCACGGTACATATAAAAGTCACCGTCGGGGTTAATTATATTTGTAGAAGCCTTCGTTCTCTGTGTCGTCGTGCTTTCATTATTTCTTATGAAATTTTTGCGACTTCGCCCGAGTTAGCGAAGGTGCAAGGCGAGATGGTATGGTAACTTTTCGGACGGAATTAGAAAGGATTGCCGGGTATTTAGGATCCGGGGATGAGCCATAACTTCGTTTCGTTTCGCTTCGCGCCGTGCAAATTCCATCCAAGCGGTTCAACTTCCGGAACGAAACGACAGATTTCCGTGGAAAATTCTTGAAATCGAAATTTACCATCATGACAACGAACAAGAAATTCCTCCTATTTACTTTATCGTTGTTGCTAATATGTGACGTAGATTTGCATAATTTCAGCATAAAATGTGTGCAAATCTTGTGCAAATAATATGGATTAATCGGATGTAAGTCTGTAAGACAGTCAAATAATATTATTAAATAATTAAGTTTCTAAAGTGAATCTAAACAGAAAACTCTACTCTAAGCAAATACATTAATCTCTTAATATATTGACATTTTATGTAAAATGTTTAAATTCCAAAATTTAAACATTGAGTGCAAAGTTCAACTATTTACATTTTATTTTATTTTTTACTCCTCTCTCTCTCTCTCTCTCTCTCTCTCTCTCTCTGTCTCTCTCTCTCTCTCTCTACAATAAAATGTGCACAGACGGAGTACGATAATAACAGAAAAATTGGAATTTGTCTGGAAAAAGCAGTATGTACTGGAACTGTCGCTCAATATGCGTGTACCCCACTTCAGGTACAATTTTGTAAAGACGTTGTAAATTGAGGGACGGCAGAGAAAGTTGAGTGGAAGACGCTCCAGAAAATCACGACCTCCGAGAATCGAGTCTCTTGGCTCGAAGCGAGTTTTCCCGGGTAGAACGTGGGTAGATTCCAGGAATTCCAATCGTCAATCATAGACGATATTCCGGACTATCGCTGGAGGAAAGATAAATCGACTAAAGTACTATCGCAAAGTCGAAGAAATTTACGGCCGTATGTTACTTCCTACAAGCAATTGTTTGGATCCCTTTCGTTGTTAGCGCGCGGTCGATCCGTAAGTTCACTCTTCATGGTAATCGATACCCTATCCGATAAAAGGGACAATCAGCAGAAAGGTTTTATATCGCGGAGCAATTTAGCTGCCGTGCACAAAAGGAAATAGGTTGTACATAAATAAAAACATGCCAGATGTTACAAGAAACTAATTTATTATTTAAGCGTATCATTTTTTTAATTATTTTTTTTTTTTAGAAGAACTTGTAACTTTCAATTTGAAATTACAAATTAAAAATATCGATTTTTATCAAGAAAATTTAAAACATATTTCGATAAAATTTAACTCTTCGTTGACACACCTCTTTTTTCGATCGTTTTTTGATACACTGGATGACTCACATCCAAAGCAATGTTTAAACAACTGACATTCTTATTTAAAAAATCCAATCAATATAAAAAAAATTATGGATCAATTTCAAGGTCTGTAGAATACATTCAAATAGTTTTTGATTGAAATTTCATTATAGTTTTTGTGAAAAAAATTCTTGAGTTCAATGAACAGAGAAAAAACGAGTAAAATCTTTGAAAAATTATAACTTTCAAAAAATTCAATATTAAAAGTTAAAAAATTACAGAATTGTTGCTCTCATATGATACTTTAAAAAAAATTAGTTTGTATAAGTTGGTTTTGGATAAAGAGTATTTATTTTGCATATTGAATGTAGGCTATTTTGAGAATTGAAAAAACAGAGATTTTTTTATAAACATTGTATTTTTGTTCTACAAAATAAAAGAAAATTGAATTTCAAAGAGTTAAAATAATTTTGTGGGTAGTTCACACCCAGTATGTCAACGAAAGGTTAATTCAAATAAAAAATAAGAATATGAAATTAAACATGAAGTGAAAAATGTATAAGTAAAGATATTATCCTACATGACGTTGATAAAATTTTTCAATGCATATATTTGGAAACAATCTCTTCCTTTATACGAATTTAAACATGAAATATGATTGTATGTCAATTATTCTATGTCTAAAATATAATATAAAAATTAAATATAGTATCGAGACTCTATATTTCAATTATTAAAAGAATCACCGATAAAAATTAAATCACGAAAAGATAACATAAAAGTTTCCGAGTGGAAATTAAATAAAAATTTTAATATAAAAATAAAGAAAGATATTAAATTAAAGACTATTTTGTCAATGAAAAACTACTGAAATAAGCTAAATTCAATTTGAAAATTATAATACATGTAAAATTCAATAAATGTTTCTTGCAGTTATCTTTAAATCTGCAAATTTTCATTTATATAAAAAACTTTGATAAAAAATTAATTTTACAAAAATTAAATTTGCAAAACCTGGCGCGTTACTTATTTTTAAATGTAATCTTAAGGTAAAACTTATTCTTCCTCAGAAGTCGAGCAAATACAGACGAGAACAAGATTTAATATTGAGATGTTTCTTTATTTCTTTGTAGAGATAAATTCACTTTTATGCGAAGTATATGTATATAATATATCTTCAAGTTTTCTGAATTTTTTTCATGTTTTTTTATGTTTTCTGCGATTAATTATTGTCAAGAATTAGCAAAAATATAAATCATAATGGCACCTTTTTTACAATTTTGTAATACTGCTATCTGCATCACATTTATATATCTAATTATTATGGTATCACGAATGATTATCAAAAAAATTGTCTTAATCTGAATCGCATTTAAATTTAATCAAATCCTTATTCGCGCTGTTATTCTTTAAATAATCATTCAATTATGTTAATTTTAAACAAACATAGGTACTCTAAACATATTAATTTAACATTGGATTCGCAAATATCAGATTACTATTAAAGAAATTTTGGAGCAAATATCAATTAGAATTAAATAAGACAGAAAAGGTCTCATTATCAATTTGCACTTTTACAACCTTTTCAAAAAATTAAAAGTCTTATCATTTTTACTAACAAGCTAAAATCGCCCTCATATTGCTCAAAGAATTCGTAGCTGAAATACCAGCTGGTGATTTTAAGGTACGCTGTGAAGACGATTGCTCCTTTTTCTAGACCGCAAAAACGTCGTCGATTAGAACTGAGGAAGAGACAGCAGCACGATGTCGAGATGCCTAGCGAATTTCAGATCCAAGTGGAATTTCGCGATCCGTTTTTCTAGAAAAAAAAAACCGAAAATTCTCCTCTTCCAATCTACGGAGCTTCCATGGCTAATTCGATCCCATTTCGCGCGATAGCGCTTAAGCGTGAACGGCGATTCCCCGTGGACGAGTTGAGAAACGTAATCGATGTGCGGCGTCGTCTCTTCCTCTCTCAACGAGAGATCGCTGATGGAAAGTGGACCTCCCGCGAGAGGCTCAATAGTGAACCTTTGGTCGAGAAACGAGGAGGAAAAGTAAACGCGTAGGAAACACGAGGAGAAACTGGGCTATCGTCAGATTAAATTCGATCGCCGCGCCGTGGCTTTGACGCAGGTCGAGGTCAGATTTTCCGCTCTGCGGATACTGTCCAGATTACGATCTACAACGGGGCATCTTAAAGCTTAATGTAACTCTACAAATTTATAGGAAAACGTCCCTCTCTTTTTCGTATGTATAATTAAAAACGTTATTAAATCTTAACGTCTTATTAAGTCTTAAAAAGATATTCGCCAAATAACTTCTGTAACTTTGTAAACACAAAAGTACACAACTATTTGTACTTCGCTGAATATCTTGAAATATACCTACATTTATTACTCTCCAGTACCACTTTGTTCCTTTTAAGGCATAATCGATACTACGTTTTTTCAGAAAATTCTTATTTAGATTTCAATATGCAAACAATAAATAAAATACAGTCCAGTTTTTAAAAATTTATTGTTAAAAATTACACAAATGTACAAGAATTTTTTCAGGTTTTTATATATAGTCCGGAACCATAAAAAAATATATACTGTTTCCTTCATCGGTCCAGAGGGTAAAATTCTTTTATTTTTCATTTGATACAGTTTCATGTTCAAACTTTGAATTTTTTCTTCAATATTCTCTACGTCCTTAATAATATCAAATTTTGTATGAAGTTTATATAGCCGTGTTACGTTTACTTGGGCTTTCTCTGCATTACGAGTTAATGACCGAAAATTTCGAGATGATGCTGCAGGAGGATTAATATTTGCATATAAAAATCGACTAAGATTGATTGTTTCTTTACAAGACAATGAAATAATCATGATGTTGTGTTTATTTGGCTATTATAAATAAATATATTATGTTCTCTAGAAGAATGTGCAGAATCAATGAATTAAGGACGGTAGATAATCTATTGTATTCACGCTTTTGATAACATTTCTTCGACTTTTTTCACGTTTGAGCGCTCAAAGCGAAAAGCGCGGCTTAATCTTCAACAAGCGAGCGAGCGTGAGATCTCAAACAGGTGAGGAGAGCAAACGGAGGATACTCTTTTTCCTAAAAGGCAAAGAACAGATAAGGATAAACGGGGAAAACACGATAATTGCATGGCAATTAACAAATACGCTAAGAAAATACTAATTATACGCGAATACGGTCATGCTAATGCGCAAGTAAAGCGAAGAATAGAAACAGGGAATGTCAAGAATGAAAAAAAACAAAATTGTCATGGAGAAATACTCTGTCCCCAACGACGAAGGGTAAATGAAGATAAAGACGAGGAAAACGTGATAATTGCGTGGTAATTAATAAATACATTAGGGAAGTACTGATTACATACAAACGATAATGGCTTTTGAACGATTAAAGCGGCAATAAGAGGAAGATAAAAAGCTGGAATGTAGAAAAAGTATGAAAAGAGGGTTGAAGAGATATTTTTCTCGCGATATAAAAAAGAAGGAATAAAGGAAGAATTAAATTTACTCGTAATTGCGTCGTTAATTAATAAATTATGGTATAAAAGTAGACTAATGATATAATTATCATATCATATAGTATACCCGCGGTAACGACGGTAATGGCAGAGCACATCTACAAAGAACGGAAAAATATAATAATTAAAAAAACCTTACTCCTTTTCTGTGGTCCAAAAATAAAAGCAAACAGAAAGATAAATACAAAAAGCGTAGCAATTAATGGATATACTTAAGAGAGTATCGATTGCGAGATGGAAAATATGAATGCTGAAATGGATCGGACACGGAGAAGCAACGTGGAATAAGGGCAGAAAACAACAGGAGGGTGGACAAACAAAAGTAGAGGATTATAAAACTGTCCGCGTATGACTGCCAACGGTGCATCCTTTTGATAGCTTTTGTGCAAAACTACCAAGTTGCCAGATGCTCGAGATGAAAAAAAAAAAGAAAAGAATCTGCGTCCCGCAGCTTAATCGAGTCTCATCCCTACGCGACAGTTTGGACAGGCGTAAAACGGATAAAGTAGATCGCGCATGTCGACGTCGGGGAAAACAAAGAAAAATTGATATAAATACGGGATATGCTAGACCGCGAGACACGCAGGAATAAATAAAGAAAAGTGGAACGCGCAATTAAACGCAACGAGGACGAAACTCTCATCTCTCTTGTCGCTGACAAGATTTTGCGTTGATTTGTGTTTCCGTAAAAACAATCAATTCGCAAAATAAAAAATACAATACAGTATCTTTTAAGTACCTGCTGTAATATGTGAATACACAGCAAATTGAAAATAAAGGCCCTAAATAATAAAAAAAAAAATACAAACAATAAAGAAACCGTATTCAATCAAAGCGGATCTTGCTTAATATTTTTGCGTAAATTTTTACAATTTACTGTTTATAATAAACTGTGTTTCAAGACGAAATAATCGACACGTAGTTTATATAAATTAGAAAATGTAAACATTTACGCAAAAATATTATAATAGACACCAAGATTCACTTTGATCGAATAAGGCTCTTTTCTTCGCTTATCTATGTATTCACATTTTTGCTTATTAGTATAAAAAAAACAATAAAAAAATTGCTCCAGATAACATGGCATTTTATACACATTCGCTAAATATTGACCTACATTCATGTGAATAAATATGCATGTCATGTATGTATACAGGGTGTCTCACAACTACCGAATTTCCTCTTAAGGACATATTCTTGAGATAATTTTGAGATGAAAATTCTAATACGAAAAAATGTCAAGGCTACAATAATTTTTTAAATTATAAGCTAACTTGAAATGCTTATAAGTAACTTATAAGTAAAAAATCATTTTACTTTTTAGAGCCTCTATTATTATTTCTAGATTCTTTTGAACATTCTAAAACGAAAATCCTAATATGAAAATATCGAGGCTATAAGTTTTCGAATTACACACTATTTTTAACCTGTATAATATTTGCTAATGTTGCGTACATTGATCATGTTCATCTGGAAATGCCTTAAGACATAAGCAACTCAACCAATCACGTAATATCTAAGCAGTAAGCAAATCAATATTTTAAATTTACTACTTTTCTGTTTATATTATTGCCTAACATAAAAAAATGTAAGACAATAATGTAATTAGTAAAAAATAGAAAATCTAATATATAAATAGAAAATTTAAAATGTTGCTTAGAACTATCGTACATGTACTTTCCGTAACAGTAATCACAGTCAAGAATTGTTAAAAATGTTCAACTCAGATTGACTAATTCTTATGATACGCCTTACGGTTACTGTTGTGGAAAATATGTGCAGCAGGTCTTACCGTTTAAGATTTTTTTTGTATGCACGTAGCTGCAGAGAATATTAGCACGACACGCAGCCTTGAATTAAAAGCTTTATTAAATTATGGAATCAGCACTCATTTGATGGATTGTTCAAATTCTATTATCACGACGTCCGCCGTTCAGATATAGCAGCATTATGGCGCATGTTATACACGTTGATCAGATTAACGTCTTGCGCGTACTCGATAGGAATCGCGGTGTTAAGCTCACGTTACAGTCCGTCACCGACACACTACATTGTGTATAACGTACAATCGTATTCCGGCGTGGTGCTGTACGCTGGCAATTTATCAATTATTCATCGTGGCGCCCACATTCGCGAAATATTATTCAGCACAGTCGCGCGATAGTCAAATTCCCTCGTTACACGTTTACATGGTTTTACGCGTCGACGCGAGACACGAGAAAAACATTCCTCCTCTTTCGAGGAGAATCGACTTCTGAAAGTAATCCCAAAGGAAGAAGCTGGTTAAGTCGAAATGACTTTGAGAAAAGAGAGATTGGACATATAGATAGAGAGACAGAACGGAGAAAGAAAACCAGTAGAAGAAAAAGCATTTAGCTCGAACGGTGACAGTTAACTCATTTAATCAGCGCTGACAGACTGTGCAATATTTAAATCTGCGAATATCTTATGGATTTGACGAATAAATTCTAATAATTTTGCCTTCAAACTTTAATAAATTCCTAAGAGCTCTCTTATAAAATATAAAATTAAAATAATCGCATATTTGTACTTAATCAGTTTTAATACAGATGAATTATAGGTAAATCTTACATATAAAATAGATATACAATTATATTATGTCCTTTTATGACAAGCAATTTAGCCGAGTTATAATATTAGTAACGATCTTTCTCTAACTGTGAAAGGTGATAGATTTGACAAAAAAACATTTTAAAAGTCGTCTTTTCGAGTAATCTTGAAGGGAGAAACTAGTTAAGTCGGAACGATCGCAAGAAGAGTCGGAGCGAATAGAGATAAAGGAAGAAGATTGTACGTTTACGAATGTAAAAGTGAGAGAGAAGGAAGAAAATTCTCTGGGAGATGTTTCGAATGTGAGTTAGAGAGAGAGAGAGAGAGAGAGAGAGAGAGAGAGAGAGAGAGAGAGAAAAAAAAGAGAGAGAGAGAGAGAGAGAGAGAGAGAAAAAGCGAAAGATCGATACGGAATCACGTGCGGAAGAGAGAGTAAGAGAGTGTGTGAATGCGCATGTATGTGTGTGTCATGCAGAACGAGCGTCGGACGATCGTTGAAAAAAAAAACCGATAAAGGCAGGCGAGATACAAAAGGAAAAAGCTTTCGCCGATAATTAATGAATTATTCATGTTCGAATTCGTTTTTATCACGCATTGTAGCGTGTTTTCGTTCATACTTATTCATCGACGGGCTCGTCCGACGATTTCGTGCCTCCGCGATAAAACGCCCTCGCCAACGGACATTTGAGAGCGCGATTCAATAGACTGATCTTCTCTCGTCGCCAATCAATTCAGGCTGAAACTTGCATTTTTCATACGCCTGATACGCCTGAATCGACACTCATCCCCTCCCCTCCCCCCCTTCTCTCTCTCTCTCTCGGTAAATCGTGATAAAGAATCCATGTCGCAATCTTCTTACTTCAACGTAAACGTCGCTTTTAAAAATAGCTACCAACTACTCGTTTCTGATCGCTATGAATAGAATCGTCTTTGACATTATAAAGTGTTAATAAACAAGAGGAGACGATCGAAACAATTTTCTGATAAACACCATTAAAAAGTATCATTCTGTTAAACACATATTTTGATAAAAGCTACGAAAAATGTTAAAGTTAAACGATAACTAATATCCTAGCTAAATCGAAAGAGTTTCAATAATTTTGTTGAAATATACATAAAAAGTAAAATAATATTGAAACAACGATAAGAAAAAAAAATTTTAAACGCAATACCATTAATATTTTGTACAGTAAGGTGTGTAGCAAGACTGCCGCCAGCGAGCAGAGAACAAAGCAGCGTCAGAAAGATGCAAACGTTCATCTCTCTCGCATCTCGAGACGCTTAACTCTTGCAGGAGGATTCGTTAAGAGCAAGCGAACCGGTTGACTGCTAGCGTAATCTCGAGAAGTGGCGGAGCGGATCTATGGAAATACAGAACCTTCAATCGGGAGGGTGGGACCGAGATCAAGAACAAAGAACGTGAAAAAAAAGAAGAAAGTAAAAAAAAAATAAAGAAAAATCATCGGACGAAGAGAGACAACGACGATGAGAGACAAGCGCGGCGGAGTTGTCCGGAGAAAGGGATGAAACAAGAAGATAGGCTTTCGAGCGGAATGGACAGAGGTTTGATAACCAAGGGGAAAAGAGGGAAGAATAGTCGAAGAGGTTTGCGATGGAGCTTTTACGGAGAAAAAGCTCCTCATGCTCGTTAGTAGAAAAATCCAATTTAGTTATCGAACGGTTAACGGATCGGCTCGATCGTGGCGCGTTCGACACGTCCATCAAGTCGCGACAAGCGTAATGCTACATACGCGAGAAAGCGCAACCGAGAGACGCTTTATCGAACAACAATAGAATTACAGTGGCGGAGCGATGGTCACACCAGGTCATCACATTGATCTGAATTCGACGCGGAACTTTGCGTCTTGTCTGGCTTTCACTGAAAATATTCTTTTACGCATTTATCTCGTAAATTCTCCGAAACTTCCAATCCATTTCACATTTCTCTCGAAATATATAACAAAAGCTTCGCAAATTAATTAATTAATTCATCGATTATCAGAAATAATTGAAAAAGAACTTCTGTACAAAAAGCAAGAAACAATCCTAATTACGTCAAAACTTGTGAATTAACTTTCATTGATCGACAGGGGGGGAAAACTGATTCACTTTTTCTATTATATACTGTAAAGTCAGTTTATATCAGTCTACGTGAAAGCATGGCAGACAGCTTTTTACCTTTGTTTCTTTCGCGCTCTATTCTACAATATTATTTTTGGCGTCCCCACGTCCTTCGTCGATTTAGTAAAAGCGATTCACGCGAATGGTCAGTTTCAGCTGCGGCTGTGCAAAACGTGGGTGAGTCAGGCGCTGAAAACTCGCGACAGCCGCGTCGAAATATGCAGTGAAAATCGCAGCAGTGCGAAGTGGCCTTTCATACCGGTAGTTCTGCTCGCACTCGCAAAGCAATATGCAGCGAATAGTACTTGAATACCGAATTGTTCCGCAGTCCGAGAACAACATCGAGAGCTATTCGCTATCGTGTAATGTCCGATAAAAACTGAGACAAAGAGAACACGAGTCATTTACTCATTTTGAGTGGTACGTACACAGTCAGCCTAGCTATAGATTTCAATAAAAATTTAATATACAATGCAATTTCATTTCGTTTTATTCATACGGATACCGAGATTAAGCAAATTTTACAATAAACGCACTTTCGAAATTTTTTTAAAAAATATATGTGCCATTCTAATACAGTTTATAAATTGAGTGCTGATTTCATTGTAGACATTTCGCATGTTTTTTGTAATAGTTTTTTATTTTTTACTCTCTAAATCAGTCAGTGACATCTATCCTAAATATGCCATTGATAATCAATGAATGAAACGTAAAATCTCTAATCATAACTAACCTTGCTGTAGTGTATAAATTTAATGTGATATTTAAAGATTGGAACTGACATGCAAATATCGATATCTTAATTATAATGCTGAAACTTTCTATCTTTTTTTAGTTGAATTTCACTGATTCAGATTTAGAGAGTATTAAAGTAAACGTGAGTTCTAACGTAAGTTTCACGAGAGAGTATTTTCTTTTCTCTCTCTCTCTCTCTCTCTCTCTCTCTCTCTCTCTCTCTCTCTCTCTCTCTTCATATTAAAAAGCTTTACCCTAGTTAAAAGATTCAATGTCGAGCGATGATCTATGACGCCGTAAATCACCACGGCAGCGTTAAAAATATCACGCTATATATATCAAGTAGCCTTTTTCGAGATATATATTACGAAACTACCCCGTGGGTAACTCTTCGTTAAACCATCCCCGATTCTCCACAGCAATCTCTTTGAGATTGAAAAGCACGTCGTAATTTTCCTCGTCTTACTCTTGCTGGCCGATTTATGCTTCGCATAAAATCCCGTAGGTGTAGCCCTTCTGTTAGCGTAGTAGTCCAGAGTTTGTCCGATCCACTTTTATGTTTCTAGAAATTAATTATATTAATCCCGAGTAAAGAGAGAAAAAAAGAACAACTAATTTCCTACGAGGAAGATAAAAAAAGATCTTTTCGATGTGCAAAATTAATAGCTTCACTTGTGCGAATATATACTTGTGCTAGAATATCGCGCATATCGAAGATATTTCTTTGCGGTGTCTTGCGGCATTAACGTAATCGATGGTAGTATCTATTTCGCCGTAGAGATCGCGATACTTAGTCTAATGAGCGTTGGTTAACCCTCGATCGACCTATTGCGAGCTAATCGTACAGAATAATTGCCGACCTTTTTCTCCCGCGGTGCAGCAGCACAAATTACGTGTTCCGATACGTATATACATAATCTCGAGTACTAGCACTCTTGTTGATTTGCGAATCGACCTCGATTGTCTATTTTCCAACAGATAAAATTGCAGCAAGCGTAAAATAAGTCTCAATCCATCCAGCTCAGTTTTGCTGTATCATACAAATATCGCTACTTACAATCAGACATTTGAACATGACTCGCGAGACGATGAGATTATGGAATAGACATTTATCGGTAAATTTGTATTTCTATAATTTACATACATCAAATATAATATTTTTTTAAAAGCCGAACATAGCAGTAATGATTTGTCAATTTATATAATCAATTTTAATTTTAACTGTAAATCGAAAATTAATTTACAAAAAAAATTAATGAAACTTCAATCATTTAAACAATATTTTAATTAAAATTATTTAACAATTCTATTCTACAATTTTCGAGTAATATCTTTTGCCAAATAAATTCTACAATAAAAAACATTTCATAAAAACATCTAAATATGTACCTCTAGACGAGCTAATAATTACATAATTCCTCGATCAAATGGTTTTAATTATCGGTAATATTATTTACTACTATTTATACGAAATATTAACGTTGCTTTTATTACTATATCAGATATTGTACATATAACTGTTTCGGCAGAATTAAAATAGAGATCAATTTGTACTGATCGGTATCGATGATATGGCAGTTATAAAAAAATATATCTGACTTTAATTACCGCATTTGTATACTCATGAATAAATATGAAATTTCGTACGTATATAAAAACAAATTTCCGAACGAAATAAAGTTATACACATTTCGCTACTCCTCTTGATTAAAGGCGACGTCGATACCTTTGCCCGCCTCGATTAATCAGCTCGCAATCAAGAAAAGCGATGCGATCTCTCTCGGCGAAACCAGCTATTGTTTTTCCTCGTTCTCGACACTCGGAGCGCCGAAAGGATAATAAATATTCCGCTCTTGATCATCGCGGCAAATTACGAACTCGAACGCGCACAGACCGTCGATATATCGACGGACACGCGCCGGCTGGTTTGTTAATTGACTATCGGATTATCTCCACCATTAAGTCGGCTCGAATCAT
Source organism: Acromyrmex echinatior (assembly GCF_000204515.1). Next base: position 3,198,733 of record NW_011626951.1, read on the forward strand.
TGCAGACAGAAAAATCGGATCAACCACTGCTGATCGATAATACTCGCATTATCGGCTCGTTCGAAACGCAAAGCCAAAACTTCAATTATGATCATTATATTCGACTTAATATATCCGCTAAAATGTAGTAAATCGTTTCTTGTAAATAAAACTAGGACTATAGTAGAATTAAATTTACTTAATAAAAAGAAATGGATTAATATTTTTTATTTTTTTGTACTAAATAAATAATATATCTCTCTTCATATTTCATAAATATATCTTTGTACCGAATAAATATTTAGTTGACACTATTCAAATAAATGATTTATTAAAATTTGATATTTTTTTCAGTGTAATGATGCTATAAAAATTTTTAACATTCTAACCAATTTGAGCGTCTTACAATTATTTTAGATTCGATTGCACTAACATTAATTTAAGCAAAGCTTAGAACTCTCTTTCTCTGTCTCTTTTTCAGCTTTAAGAGAGAGAGAGAGAGAGAGAGAGCGCGCTTTAAGCCTCGCTTGAAGTCAAAGTAACGTGCAATCGAATCTTAATGATTCAAAATTTCAGATCTGAATCTAGCTATGTAATTTTTAAATTTTTCAGAAACTTTCTTTCCATACAACTTTATTCGTCGTAATAAACATGATGCTTTTAATTTTTTATTATTAGATCAGCATTATCTATTACTTAAAAGCTTTGTAAAAAATAAGTCTATTTTCGAGATAAAATCAAGATAAAAGTGATTTAGAGAATAAAAACGGAGAACAAAAAGTCGCGAAACATCTGTTAAAAAATGTTGCTGTGTAAAGGAAAAGTTTAATCATATCCGTTTAAATATACGGATATTGTAATTAATAAAGAAAGCTTTCGAAAATTGCATTTTCTTTGTAAGCAGTTTGGCATGCTTGCTAATAACAATAAACAGCGCAGCCCTAAAATCTCGGCTTAATTAACCATAGCTTCAAGCACGCATTCTCTGTCCGTGTCCCTTTGTCTCCGTAATTCGTATTCTTCGAATGCTAGAAGCTCCGCTTATGAATTCGTCAGAACAAACTGGCTGCTGGCCAGAAAGGCCTTCATACGATCGTGACTTGCTACCCTTTCGCATTTCAGTTGCCGCGTCAAAATTCTTTGTAAATACTATCCTTTCATCAAGTATACATCATGAGTCGTTCGCGTGCGATGTTTTATAAAAACGTTATCCCAAAAAAAGTCTACATTGTGTACCTATATGCTTAAGTATAAAAAAAAATCTGGTTGATTAATACAAACAGATATGGTATATACGGTACAAACAAATATAAAACAAAGTTAAAATATGTATTTTACAAACTTGATTTTAATAATTATTCAATTAACCGACAAAAAACAAATTTAATTGGTTAATATTCATTCAGATTTGAAATAGTTTTTATTTTAAAAATCAAACAGATTTTTAATCGAGATAAATATCGTATCAAAAAAACACACGGTCATTAGCATGTAAAAATTAATAATGTGTAACGTATAAAAATGTAAAAATTGCACGAATTTAATAACTTCAGGAATTTAAGTAAAAATCGAAATCCTGCTTTTAGTATTTTAATTTGCGGACAGCTTTTATCTCAATATAACGTTTTGCAGTTTAATTATCAAGATTATTTAAAAATAAGAATTAAAATAAAGCGAGAGAAAATTTAGGATTTTATATCAAACTATGTATACTATAGTAAAGCATGTTGATACAGAATTATTCGTATTAGCGATTTAACATAAATAAATCAAAACAAAAATGTCGCTTTCTATTATAAGAGATTGAATTTCTTGATATATTTTTATTGAAAAGATTTTCCTTCATATCTGATATTTTGCGCTAAATGTAGCCATTTAACCCTCAGGACCGAATCATATTACGTAGCATCCAATATCTGATAAATAAAACTCGAAAAAATAAAAGGATACGAGATAAAATTGCAGAGATTCGAAAAAAAACTTAAAATACGATTTTATTTCCCTCAGAAAAATATAAAAATTTCAAATATATGTAATACTCAGACAATTTTCACAGTTAGTCAAATTAAAAAAAAATATTCATAAAATTTATAATAGACATAATCCCTATATTAAAATTTGATAAAATTTTATAAATTAATTTTTATAAATCAAAAACAATTACTTTGTATTGCTGCTTTTTCTTCTAATTGCCTCTACAAATTACATGCTGCATTTAACGTCGAATGCACGTTTACAATTATGGAGAACGAAGTTTACAAGCAGCTCGCTTTAATGTTCCAGTAAATTTGCTGTCAACAGGAATCAGAGTTCTTTGGGCAGCGGAGTTGCCGTTAAAGAGGCTTTTCAAGCTGGTTTGAGAACGAAACGAGCATGAACATTTCGACAAATACATCGTCCGTTAAAGAGTTTAACTCGTTGCACAGGCCGCGGAAACAATGGCCATTCCGGCATCGCGGCAACTGCATTCGCGCTAGCAAAGTGCGGAGTACATTTCGCCGGTGTTATCGCAATTCGAGTGCCGCCCGCGTTCTCCGAGCCGAGAGACACGAAATACGCCAAAATATCGTTATAGCTATTACCGCAGAACATTGAGCGGAGGGAAAGACGGGATTGGCCTACTTTCCCAGTGAAACCATCCTCTCCCCGGAGGAGAGCGCGGAAGAACCGACATTACTCGCGTACTTTGAAATTTTGCCTATTGGGAGACGACGCGGGATTCCGCCGACTATGACAAATGGCCTGGCAATTTTTGCGCTTCTCGAAAGCCCCCTGATCGATTCCCGGACACTGTCGTCGTTGCCGCAGCGCGAATATCGCGCGAATACAAGTCCATCGTGAAGAAAAGTCGCCGCGCGGTGTCGTCCATTCGGTATGTAGCATGTCGACGATAATGCGTTATACGTCTCAATAAACGAATGAAAAATTGCTTCTGAAATCATTCTTCTACATATTGTGTATTACAAGCTGATGTCCTGAGTTCATCCTGTTAATATCGACGTAACTTCGTTACGTCGAGTTCCGCGAAACTGCATTAACCAATATTTAACTGCCCGGCAGATCGACCGAAAGTGCTTAAAATTTAAAGCGTTTAAAATTTCGCGTCGTAATTAAATCGCCCGAAAATTTCGAACAGTAATGAAACGCGAAATGCAGATAGAGCTCTGTTTAGATAACTGCAGTTCAAAAAAAAAATGAAAAAACTTCTAATTCCAGTTGTTACCATTCATATAACTCTAAATTAACGAAAAAATTTACGAAACAAGATATTTTAAAAAAGCAACTAGGTTAAAAATTGTGTAGAAATTGTTAAAATGCGTACTGCAAATGTAATACTTCGTAAAATATATTAAATGCTCTATGATATCTGTATTTTTATTAAGCGAAAAAATACGGAATGACACTTTGAAATTTTCTTATTAATTAAAAGCATATTTTTCTGCTCTTATTCGCAAGATGCGCAAAATATGGGTATTCCATATTGAAAAAGTAAAAAAAAAAGTAAAAAAAATTTAGTAGAAAACTTCTATGAAACTCGGAGCTTGTCGCGAGAGACATTAACATTAAAGGGATTTGTGGCCGGAGAGAGTGGGATTTCTTTGGCGAGGATTTAAACGAGCGCGCTTTGCGTAATTGAATTTTAAGTATCACAAAACTCGCGACACGAAGCTCACACCAATCCTTTGTTTCGCACGGATAAATATAAATACTTGAAAATTCATTACACCTTTTTTTATTCTCAAAGAAATAAACGGTGGATGCAACCAACGGTGAAGCGAATTTTAGATTCCTCGCGCTGCTTTTCATCTACGAATCCTATTCAATTTTTGCTTGACGACAATTTAATTAGCCGCAAAACGATATCTAATATTCTCCCAGAGATTTAAGTTCCCTTCGTAACGATGTAACGATAGCGAAAAACAGGAAATATTACGCGTGCAGGCATATAAATAATTACATACTACTGCTCACAAAGAGAGAAACGTTCCCGCGACTATTTCACTTCCAGAAAAATAAACTCGCGACCCTGATACTGAGCCCCGATAATCTTTACCCTGATAACCGAGTCGGACTTCGCAATACCGGTGCGACTCCGAGCATAATGCAGATACTTTCATCGAGCGCGTAATAACTCGCGCGCAGACACAGATTCGCTCGCTTGCGAACTTTCCAAGACGATTACTTACTAATAGCACTGCCGCTAGCCAATTCTACATTATCCTGAATTGGAAATGGAGTGTCCCCGGATATGCAATTACACGCGCGTATACCGCGTCAATTAGGCAAGTTTAATCGGTAATCGGATTATCGTTGATACGCGTTATCCCGCACCAGTGCATCCGCTATCAGGACAACTCTGCAGCCAACCAGCTGGCGGATTGCGGCGGCTTGCTGGCGGTTTACAGAGACGTAAACACGAACGCGCCAAAAAGTCAAGTTGATTTAATTGCTGCGACGCTCACTGTACGTAATTACTAATTTCGAACGTCGCGTTGCTTGATAAATGAAACGACAGCCGCTCCCTGGATAATAATCGTGTCAAACGCGTTATTGTACCAAATCAACTATACCAAGTCATCGCCATTTAGCGTAATGATTGTTGTAATTACATCACAAACTATAATGATAAGTTTAATTACCATTACATCCTCACCCTAATTCATAATATGTTATATTTGTCTTTCGTCGTCGTCGTCGTCGTCGTCGTCGTCTTATCTTGTTTTGTAAAATTTATTTTTTTCAGGTCTCGGAATTTCTAAAGTACTTTTAATTTAATTTCTTATTTTGCTGAATTTCCTGCGATAATATTTTGCAATTTAGTGGCGAGGCGATTTAATTAGTTCGTTGAAGTATCGAATTTCGAACGTCAGACAACAGAAATGAATTTCATTTCGTTTTCACAGCGATATTAACTTAAAATCGGAAAAGAGTAATAATAAAATCTCAATCATTCGTTAAAATTTACATGATTTCCTCTGATTTTTCAAAGAAATAAATCACCTCGATGTTATCGATTTTGTAGAAAAGTGACAACTCTCTGATATATGATGACATGATGGTATCGATATGTATAATAATACGCTATTTTGAATACATCTTGTCATTCGACTGTTTCATGAAGCGAATATTTCACAGGTAGAAAATGGAAGTTGACTTATGCCTGTACATATTCGTATCGCATTGCATTTATAGTTGTTACATCCCGTATCGAAAACGTATTCTCACGTGAGAATAGTTTTTTGAATAAAATTTTATTTTATCTTAAAATACAGTTTTATTAAAGATCAATCGAAAATATATTCAGTAGCAAAAACAAACAATTTATGTATAAAAAGTAGGAATGTAAAATTACCGGATACCGAATATCTGAACAGAATGTAACATCGGATATCCGGTATCCGATCGGATAAGACAATTTCTTCGAATCGGATATCTGATATTTTCCGAGAAAGTATCTTCTAAAAAAAAAAGAAAGAAAAGAGAGGGAAAAGATATAGGGAAAAAGATTGTAATTTTGCAACAATGTATGTGATATTATAGCATCATGAATATACTTATTTCTAGAATATTTGTATAAGAAAAAATCAACAATTTAAATTTTAATATCAAATTTCAATCAGATATTTCCCTGGATAATAGTGATATCCGGCTATCCGATCGGATAGTAAAAAAGTGCCTGATAATACCGGATACCGAATACTTTCCGAATATCCGGTGCATTCCTAACAAAAAGTTCAAAACAAATCAATTAGTACACAAATTTTAAAATTTTAAAATATTTATACTAATTTGTCTTAAAGAAAGGATACGGTAGACTCTTTACGGATTTTGATCTCCTTCAACATGATCTGCACGATAAATTTACATCAAAAATAAATTATGCCATGTTCAAATGTTTTGTTAAATTAGCTTTATAAATAGTATTTTTTAATGTGTGAAGTATCCCGCACTAATTATTATATATGAAAAATAGATTCCCGATAAATGCGTTTTCATATTCATATAATATAGCTTATAATGTAGTAAACAAAAAATAACATAAGCTCAATAATGAATAATTTTTTTTAAGTACAATATATTAAGAATTTTTTAGCTCAAATTATTATACACCTTTGATATACTACAGAAAAAACTATCCATTATTGAGCTTTGTATCTGACATCTTTTATCTGACATTTTTTATTTTTGTTTATGACATCATATTACAATCTATCATATGTGAAATTATAAACTCATTTTATCGGGATCCATTTTTCCATATACAATACTATAATAATTAGTGCGGAGTCCGAATTGTGTTGAAACTGTTAAACAAAAATATACAAACACATATATTAACGCAATGCTCAGAATAACTAAATCTAGAAAAATAATTGTTATCCGCAAATAAAATTATTATAAATAATTAATTCCATAAGTAACAAATGAAATAAAAATAAAAAGATAATAATGTACTTATCTCTGATTAACGCTATCACCCGATACTTCGCAAATTTTCTCCTCCCAGATCCGTTCGTTGCACTCGCGAAAATAAAGCTAATTACGATTGTGCGTACTGATCACCAGAATAGAATTGCACGGCACTTTTTATACTCCCGACATTAATCACAGCGTTGTGCATTTTACCATTGTATTATTACGATAAAAATATAACACAAAGAATATACACGAAGAAATTGTAGGAAGCTACGATTTGTTCGCCATTCACAATGCTTGTCATAATTAATGTAACGAACGATAATAACCATAATAATTATTCATAGAAAATAATTACGTTTCAATGCAACGGACACACGAAACAGCTCATGCAGTTACCTGCTCGAGTCTCGGGGTCAAAATGACAATACGACGCATAGCGACCTTGCCTGCCATAAACACCAAGACCAACAGTTATGCCACAGAAAAATGTAACGTATTTTTAATTCCGCTAGCTAATAATCGTGTACTGTAATAACTAGGATAATAAACTGTGTTTCGAGAGATAATACGATGATACACCACGGAACGTTTCGTGCCGTTATTTGCTCGCACGAATCTCGTGCGATTAAGGCCTTGTGTACGCATAATGCGTACACTACAAAAACATACACCAAGGTCATAAAATATTCGATATATTATGAAATAAATGCATGCTATTTTTTATTTCGTACATTTTAAATAAATTTAAATAAACTGCAGTTAGTACATATTTTTATGCTTTTATATACATGTATGCTTAATTTTGTATATTTATTATATATGTCTACGACGTATATAATATGATTCAATACTATTTTATATGATGATTAATTGAGACAACGTTTCAAAATAAAAAAATGCTAAGTATAAACCTTAATTTTGCAAGAAAGTTTGCTTCGATATGTTTAAGGACTGCATTTAAATTTTTTTAATAGATAATTGCTAAAATCGAATTTAAAAAAATTAATTTAAAAGAAGTATATATTGCTATCCTATTAAATTATCAATTTATCGTATTATTTAATTATGCAATATAAAAAAAATTATCATTCGACAAATTCAATCTCTGTTTCAATTTGTTTCAATTTCTTGTGTATATTTGCAGCTTCAAATAAGTTTTCTTTTAAATAATTCGAGAAAATATGTAAAATAACAGTTTTGTCTTTTACAATCAAATAAACTCTTGAAATATATATGGTATACCTAATAATTAATTTTAAACTTCGAAATACGGTTATCTTAAAGCGTGTGAGGAATAGTCGGAAATAAAGAAACCTGATGCGACAGATATAATTTCAGTTTTACAAAGACGTAGTACGGTTGTACGGAAAACAGTGTTATTTTCCATTTAAAATCGTTGCGGAAGAGAATATACAAGAAGGCAATCAACAATCTCACCACTTTGCGCGTATCGACAAGAGCGAGTCATCTCGTCCCTACCGCTTTATGCATAAATGCGAATAAATTACGTGTCCGCTCCTCTTTGGTGTCGAATTGCTTACAGCCGGATCCTGTGCACCAAAGTTCGGTGTCGAGTGCGGCTCGACATTCGACCGTGAAGGATTAATAAAGTCCCGTCTCGTCTCGTCTCGTTTCATCTCTCGTCATTTTGTGAGAAAATGCGCATGCAGTAAGAAAGAATTACTCAAACAAACAAAATCATCGGTCGCTCTTATACGAACAAATAATTGAACATGAACGTTAAGAAGGCTTAAAAAAGTGGAGAAGAATCACGTGACTTTTCTTATCTTAATACAAGAGCACAAAGGATATAAAATGTCATTGCTATCTTGTAAAAAATAAACAATGAATAAAATTTAAGCCGTAAAATTATAATTTGATATTAAAAAATGTTTTCTTTATAATAAAAATGAATATTTATGTTAAAAAAAATTGTTTCTGATAATTATTTCAATTTATTTTAGATATTAATAATTTGGATTAATATGACATCATTTTCAAGTAGTTCATGACTCTTGCAATAAGAAAATGACAGAGAAATTTAATTTTTTTAATTCCAAAATGTACTCTTACATAACTCTTAAAACTTCCCTCTTACATAACTCTTCAAAATTTTTATATTTTGTTTACAAGAGTTTTAAATTACTTATTCTCCTTTTCATAAGAATAAACTACATTAAAAAAAAATCTAAAAAAATTCAGGAAAGCCTACATATTAATTACAAAATTATTCTATCAAAATTATTAAGAATTTGATCAAATTCTTATACAATTATATGAAAAAATTGAAGAACCTCCTTAATGTAACGAAATATTTCTGCGTTGATGGAAGCGGTGTGTCGATACACAAGTTGTTCAATTAACTTCATATTCAATTGTTTGAACGAGTAAGCAACTTTTTCTCAGTGTGCAAAGATATGTTTGCGCAGTGCAAGCAAATGGTTTTGCTACAAAAGCAAACATCGAGTGAAACATGGGTGCAGTGTTGCAAAGGTGTGTTTGAAATATACAAGCGTGTGAGCGAACAAGATGGATACGCTGTAAAGGTGCGCTTATATCGTAAAAGCGCGATTAAACCGACGTATTCGCGTTTGTACTACGCTGCGTAAACAAGAGAGCAAACGAGTATCAGTGAACGAATTGATTTGCCATAAACGTGCGTTTGCGGCATTTGAGAATGCGAGTGAATTCGCTAGAAAGGCATGTTACGCGAGCACGAACGATGGATTGATTCGTTGTGACACAGTAGAAAACGAACGTATCCATTCGTTCGCGTTCATACCAGCGTTATACAGGCAATCGTCAAAGAAGATACGCGCGTGGCACGAATGTCGATCCCGAAACTGTATGTATAAAGGAATCCTGTTCAATACAGAATCTAAACATTGGATTCCGATGTGAGTTAAATGGTTCTATCAAGTAAGCCAGAACGTTTCAATATATATTTCATATATATTGCGGTTATCGCTATATTAAACTACATCATCATGTATCGAGTCGAGTCGGAGAAAATACAATATTAAAACGTAATAGATGTACATGCACGAGCAACAAAAATAAATAAAGGAAATAAAAATTCAATCTAGTATATTTTAATATACATAATCATTAAAATGAATATACAGGGTATCCCAAACTTTGCGACTCAAAATAATATTGCAAGAAAAATTCTGAAAAATTAAATAAAGTTATTTCTAAATTTTTATTTTAAGCAATAGTTTCTGAGATATAACGATTTAAATATGGCCAATTACAGATTACGGTAAGTATTAGTGAATTGAAGTTTACTAAAGTTTTCATACGCGCAACTCATGGACATGATGGCTATCTAAATATAGTCTGTAATTGGTCATATTAAAACACTCTTATCACCGCCAAAATTAATGTTTAAAATAAAAATTTTTTAATTATTTTTTTTTTACTTAATTTTTCAAAAACTTTCTTGCTGTAGTATTATCTGAGTCGCGAATTTCAAGACATCCTATATATTCGCTTATAATCTCCACTCTTATACTCTATCCATTTTTCGCTCGTTCATCTATTTTATTTTTCAATTGATTTTTTCTTTAATTATCTTCTTTTTGTGTATATCGGTTTTCATTTTTTTATTCGTATACCTTATTTTTGTATCTGCATATTACTTTATATCTTTATATATGTTCTGCAACGCCAAACGAGCTTGGGAATATTGCACGAAGATCTGATTCACTTGACTCAGGAGAAATTCATCTGCAGTAGTGTAAACGTTTCTATTGCGAGTACGGGTAACAGCTGGTGCTTGCGTAAAGTGTAAACGCACCTTAAGGCCACGGTTATGGATGCACGTTCCGACCGAAACTCATCCGGATGAATTCGTACCAGACGTTGGAACTAATCAAATACGGTAAATCAAGTCAAGATGACTTTGGATTACCAGCTTCAGGCTATACCGTTTTCCCTGCAGCTAATAGTCGTTTTGAAATGAGGTGAAATGATGTTGTTTGTGGTGATTTTTTATTGCTGTCAAATTAAAATTAACTGTACCGTAAATGTACAATTTACCATACAAATTACATTTCCGTTAATTTAGAATTTACTTAGAACTGCTTATAATAACTTATAATTGCTTATCTAAAAAAAAAAAGTTCTGTTATTTATTTGCATTCACGAAGTTTTTCGTGAGAATTCTTTTTAGATGTCTGTCGCACCAAAACGCTATCTTATCTTCGAAATAAATATTTATTATTAGACCATAATGTCCGTATGTATAACCCATAGTATTCAACGGCAAATGCAAAGTTCCGGGATACTCCATATAATGCGAGATCTGATCACGTAGCGTGTAATTACCTTCACTTATCTCGACACATTTAATTAGTTCTGATCGGCAAATTCCTATGCGCGTTCACTATGCCAATAACCCGCATGCAGTGTACTATCTACAACTATAATCCTTAAGTTATCCAGGAGTTACTTAGGTTTTAATCCGTTTATGATATTATGAAATATAATTAAAAAGATTAATATCAGGAAAACAAATGAAGGGCATTAATAAAATACGTTGAAAATTAATAAAAGTGATATAACAGAATAGGATACCAAATATCTTGGCGTGCAATCTATCTTTTCAATAAATTCGCCAGTCATTCAACATAAAAGTAAGATAAATAAAAATAATAATTAATTAATTAATTAATTAATTAATTAATTGTTCCGCAGAGTAAAATATATATTGGAACAAATGCAAATAATTTGGGGTGAGACTATAACGTAATTTTAGATGCATCTCGGTTAATTGTATCACATAGACGACCGCCGACAGTTAATAAAACGGATGTGATTAATACATCCAGTTGAAATGAAGCTAATTCTACGGCTGCTATATAATCAAATACTAAAGTGAATGCAGGCAAACCCGATGGAATCGTAATTATATCTCAACTTGCGAATGCAATTACAATAAATGAGTTGGAATGTAGCTCTCGTCTGCCAGTTCAACGGACGTTTTCCGGTAGAAATTTGTCGGCGTGCAAGAACGCTCGTTGGAAACTCACGTACTTACGATGCCGTAACCGCGGCCTAAGTCGTCGAAGTGAAGACTACGACGTTCGGATATTACCCACGGCAAGACGCTATTACGGCTGAGTTCAACTTCCCCGCAATCCCGATCGCTGAAACGACGGCGACGACGGTCTCGTTCACGATTCACGATCCGGTAAAGCGATGGGGCCGCATGCACGATCAAGTTTCTGGTCCGTTCGCGAGCTTGCGGTTACGTTTAGTTCGCCGTACGCCGAAATTATAGGTACCACACGGATCCTTCTCTTTCTCTCTCTCTCTCTCCCTCCCCCTCTCTCTCTCTCTCTCTCTCTCTCTCTCTCTCTCTCTGCTTCTATTGTTCGATATATGTGTCCGCCTGGTTCCTGGTGAAACGCTTACGGGGCTCGGACGATGCACTAGTATCAACCATCATCGATTCAAGCAATGCCGTACCTACGTTTTTGTTTCAATTTAACCATTAATTCTTACGAAGAAATTTTTTTTAATTCATAATCAAAATTTAGAATCGTATAGCTGGTAATGTCGCAACTCTCATAATTTGAATCATACAAATACAAAATCGTAATATCTAAAAATGACATTTATAAGTTAAACGTGTTAAAAATTTGATTTAGTCTAATTGAACGCTAAATGATACTTTTATTTATCTATAAAAATAGAAAATATTATTTCTAATGTCAAAGAAAATATCTCCATGTACAAAAAAGATAAGGCAAACCTCTTTTGCCCGTAAAAACAAGTAAACAAAATTACCGATTATTTAGTATTCACTTAATTATTTTCTAGATACATAATTATTAGAATAAACATTTGTAAAAATAAACATTGAAATTTTATTATATAATAACACAAATAATTCGCGAAGGTTGAAGAAATTCTCGCTACGAAAAAAAAGACCGATTTATAAAAATCCTTCAGTCCTTAAATCCATGGATTTATATAAATCCTTCACTCTTTAAATCCAATAGTTTCAGTCGCAATCATAGACGTATACTTATTTTCGCAGAGCGTATAATTATTAAAATAAAAATTTGTAAAAACAGACATTATAACTTCATTATACTGTACTGTATAATATCAAATTTAAATTGTCATTGTTCCTCAATATATCGTTATTTTATACTAAAAATGGATAAAACTAACGATACACTGAATAGAAGCAGTAACGACTCAAATTATTAAATTTGACACTGTAATTTTAATAATATAAAACAAAAACGATTGCAATTCGCGAACGAATTTATGTGAAGAGATTCTCATAACAAAAAAGACCGACTTGTAAATCTATCGCTCTTTAAATCCGTGGTTCCAATGTTTCTAGTCACAACCATGGACATCTAGTCACATACGCTTATTTCCCACCGAAAGTCTATGGTCTGTACTAACCCCTTATTCGTGACCCCTCCGGTACAGTAACCGCGCAGTGTATCTCCAATAGGGGAATCTGGCACGTTTCCAAACGACGAGAAACTACGACAACGGCGATGGCTATGACGAAATGAGATCCCTAGTTTAATGTAACGACGAGAGTAAAATAACGTGCTATCCAGAAATGTCAAGTGGCTAATATGATCCGTGGAAAATCAGACAGAGCGCGACAAAAATCGTTTACGACACAATGTTCACTGACGACTCATTCATTAAAAAAAAAGAAAAAAAAAATCATCGTGTGTAATCACAGGCAACATGATTAAAAAATAATATATTATAAGTATAATATGTTATCATTGAAAATACCATTGAAAGAAACGCGCGAAATAACGACGGGGCAATCCATTCTGGAATTCACGCGCGAAATTCCGAGCTTTTTTGCAAATTCGGGCGCAATGGCCTCTCTCGTTCTCTTCGCAATGCGCCAAACAGTATCTCGTGCGATTCACACGCGCGGCTCTCAAATAATTTCGAATTGAAATCGAGGACCGCGCAACCTGCATTTCCGTCCATTGTACGTCGCGCATTCCGATGCGTTCGCGGCGAGGTGCACGCGACCCGCTTCGAGATACGCTCGTTCGAACGCGAAATTTATTTCTCGATCGCTCCGGGTCGCGACGAGAGTCGCGGAAAGTTACGAGGGGAATATTTGATACTGGTTGGGCGTGCAGGGCGTCGCCGATCGATCTGACCGACTCTTTTTCAGTCTTCCGTGAGAGCTTACCCTTGTTATTATTGCTTCCTGTATTATTACTGGTTTATCATTATTTACTAAGCCTTGATTTCAACTATTGGTTTACCTCTTTTATTGCATTGGTTTACCTCTTATTCTGGTTTTGTTACTGGTAGGCTTTGTAACAGCAATTTTGCTGATACCTAACCATTTACAAGTTACTATTGTCTATTGTATTTATGTTCATGTTAACTATAGTCGATTGTATCATATTTTCGTCTATAATTCTGTTAACATGTAATCTTTTTACATAAAGTTTTGCAATAAATTAAATTAAATTAAATTAATTTCTTTTATTAGAAAAAAAGTAAGTGATAATGTTACCTAACTCTACTGAAATAGTATTAGTAGATTCTATAACGAATTATTATATTTTTACTGTTAACAGACACTATTTTTTCTATTATATAAGAAATTCTAAAAATAATTTAACAATTTAGACTGGACTTATGTTCAACAAAGAAAATTATTATTAAGAATCGGCACTGTTATTAGTGCGTTAAATATTATTACAAAAACCTATATTGTAGAATCTAAAACGTCTTGCTGGTAAGAGATGAAAAAGAACTGTAATAGCTTGGAGAAGCATTTTTTACTTATTGTGAACAGTACGGTTTAGTAAAAAGATATTAAAAGCAATCGAAACTCGAAGGAGTTTAATTAAACAGAGGATACGAGTTTTAATAATCTACGTGGCAAAAAGAAGCTTTTACTTTGATTAATTTAATGTCAACCTTACTTCAACAAACTTTTTCTTTAAAGTTTAAAATTATCAGGATATTTCATATTGAAAATTACCAACGCATAAAGCGTCCAATTTAGTCTTTTCCCACACTTATAAAGTTGAAGAATGTAAGATTTCTAATCGTAACTTCCTGCGACATTCTACGTTCGAAAGGAATAAGTACACCCAATTAATTACACAGATATAACTAGACACGGTACTAATAAATCACTGAATTGTTTTTATAAGGACCAATCAAGAAGGATTATTTCACCAGACTCTCTCGTATCTGACTCGCGTAACACGGAACAAACTCAATTATTTATGGGCACATTAGCGACGCGAACTAATGAGGGCGTGCTCAATGAATTACTGAAATCGTATTCAGCCGGAAAACCATCTGCGGTTATGTAATGACGTTAAACAAAGCGTTAATCCTCTGATGCACTTTGGGAGTCAAAATAAATCCCCGTGCGTTACACATAATTCACTTGTTATGCATGTAGTTTTGGAAATATTGGCTTATTAAGATACAAAAGATATCCCGAAAGACCATTATATAGAGGTAAGAAAAATCCGTTTTGAACATAACTTTCGAGTTTTCAGATATTTTCGCTGTTTGCACGCTAAAATCCCGTGGGTTTGGAAAAACCGATAAACATTTTAAGATCTTATTTTCATTTAAGTTAAAGCACAAAGTTTTATAACGTACGGCTTAATTTATTAAAATAATTACTTTCCACTGTTATAGATATATTCGAAAAATATATTAAACTAAATGTGAATTATTGTGACAATTATAAAAGTCGGAAATGCTCCTCGACTGAACTGCTCGCGAAAAAGTAACATTCGATAATCACGATAAATGCGTTCGTTATCAACAAAATTTCGTCAACAGTACACTGAAAAAAAAAAACTAAATTTTAATAAATGTTTGTTTAAATAGTTCTAAGTAAATATTTACTGAACGTATATTTATTTAATACAAAAACCATTAATTTAACTTTACATTTTTTATTAAGTAAATATTTAATTAAACTACAAGTAAATATTTGCTTAGTACTACTTAAAAAAATATAAATTAAAATTTAGTAAATTTTTGTCATTATATATTATCCATGTTTTACGTTCGAAATTCTTCGTTAAATTAAAATCACGTTTGTGCTCAAATTGCGATTTTACCGCGTGGCGATTGAAGCAACCAGTATTCAATTATAATCAGGTAAAACCTTTCCAGTAATACGAAAACGGATAGAGTGTATCAAAGGATTACAAAACAAGGCACCCTTAGGTACGCCGAAGCTTGCTCTTACCGGGGCGACGAATGCTGCACATGTGCCAAGCGGAAACCGCCTCGAAATAGCGGACAGGGTGGCCGCACGCTATCCATCACGAAGTTGAAGTTGAGGGATACCGGCTAATTACTTTGTCCGTGGATATGCGCACGCTCGTCGACGTATAATACCACGCCTAATCTCGAAATGTGCTGACACTACTTACTCTTTCGCCCGTGATCGCACGATGCCACGCCGCCGGCTTAATGACAGTAATACGCCTCGTTTACGCAATGTAATTCCGGTACGCAGAATGAGCGTGTATAAATATTGATCCGGTTGCTGCAATGACTATCAACAGCTCTCTCAGTGCGCCGCTCTATGACGTTGACACGCGGCACAGGACAGAGAGAGAGAGAGAGAGAGAGAGAGAGAGAGAGAGAGAGAGAGAGAGAGAGAGAGCTTTGAGATTATCGGATTGTTGAGATTATCCTGGAACAATCTCGAATCAAAATCCCGACTCGGCATTATCTGCCAACGTAATTAGTTCCTTTGACACACGCGTTTTGCGCTTTATCTTTAAATTAATGTAAATAATCGATCTTCTATATAGCGCGGGATAAATATATAAAATGTCGAGGAAATAGATTTCCCATTACCAATTACATATTATAATCACTACATTATGAAAATTTTATAATAATAATTATGACAAGAGAAAGAGGTAACGCATAATATTCATATCATAGTTCTTCGTAAAATTATATTATTTTTGTTATCAATTTGTCAGTCGAATATTAAATTAATAACCGCGGTGGAATGCGAGATACAGCGACCAAATCGTTAAATAATTTCAACAAAAATTACCGCAGCGTTAAAATAGTATCGATAACGCAGCGAGAGATAATAATTTAATGCGTATGTAATGAGATGAAAAATTCTATATAAACTACACGAAGAAAATAGGAAATTCGATTTAATTCGAGTTGATTTTAACATAGTGCATTTGTGCTAATTTAATTTCATAACATTTGATGGTTATATATTGAAACAATGTGTGAAGAGCTATTTGTGTCTTCTTCGATCGATGAAGAAATAAAGTATAAGCGAACTTACCCAAAACAGTACCGACGTAAGAATGCGATGTGTCGAAGGATATCGGTCCGTTCGTGCTCTCAAAGGATACATCCTTGCTATACAGACTCGCGTCGTGAAACAAGCGTATCGTCCAGGATCTGCAAGATAAATTGTAATTGTGAAATGCTGGAGAATTTTTTGAGACTGGAAAAGTAATTATCGACGTTTCTCGCGTGCCATAATATCTCGACTCGACTCGCTCCGGATCATTACGCAGAAGGCCGATAATCTGGTAATAACATGAATAAAGGAAAAGGAATCGAGGTAAAAGAACGAAGCATTTTAAGTGTATGTACATATTACGATTACGAAAGACTGCATCTTATTTATCTAGAGGAACTATTTTCAGAGAAATTATTTCAAGTTTTATTTTAGAGAAAGATCGGCCGAATAGGTATCTTTCCAACATCGAATGAAGCAAAATACGGTAAATTCCTCGCGAAGCTGTATTGTTCGAAGTACAGCGTTTTGCATAGAAACAAAGGATTGACAAAGGATTCTGGGGTCATATTATATACAGCTAAAACGTCGAGCTAAAATCCTCGAGCACAACCATCTCACCGGATTTATATAAAAAAAAAAGCATATTACTTTAACTGAAATATATATAAGCCGGTATCGGCTTGTATAAGCTCTTCATACAGTATGTCGATTTGCTCGCGCATGAAAGAGGAAAATAACGCAAGTACGTAGAGAATAAATATCTTGACTTCGCGGCGTAGTATCATTCTCGAGCGTACTTTGTATGAAATGTCAGGTCAGTCCATAAGTTCATGCGTACTTACTATGTGAGTATATTTTAAACTGTATAGAATAAAGCAACTATAGTAAAATGACAACAAAATATCGATAACGAAAGAACATGCATCGATAATTTAAAAAAAATATAACATTTTAAATATCCGAGCTACATTGAAAGTATACATAAATATATTTCAACGAAATATCAGAGAATTATTCTGATAATTTAAATATTTAAAATAAAATTCTCTCAAAATAATTCTTGCCGATAAATAAAATGTGAGTTTTCGTAATCGTGACGCCTATCGTTTCTCATTCTCTGCGAATGAACTCGCGAGATTGATCTGATATGATGGATGTCTTCCACAATTTCAAGCTACGACGTTCGAAACCTTCGAACCTCCAAGACAGCTTAAGACGAAACCATGTAACATCATATGGATCGAAATGGCTTCTCGCCACCAACGGATTCAGCGCTAAATATACACACGCTCTTTCACTCCTGCAAGTGGCATTTACGTAACAAATCCGTCTTTAACGAGATCAAAGTCGACTAAGATTGACGTTCGCGCCATCGAATTCCGCAGAGAAGAGTACGCGAAACGGATTAATATCATACATTGACGTTCATCAACGCCGAAACACGACATTCAATTATGACAAAGAGACCACATGGCAGAAATAAATCATAACCTCGGAAGCGAGCCGTATGTGTACCTAGTTTCTTTCATTTTAAATTTTTGGGAGTGAAATTTCACTCCCAAAATTTCAAAAAAGTGGTAGTTGCGCCAGTCCGGCAGAAATGAATTTTTTCACTCTTAGAGAGCGAAGAATCCCTTCAAGCGAGATTCAATTTTCAGTCTAATCTAATCTAATCTAATCTAATCTCTTTCTCTCTCTCTCTCTCTCTCTCTCTCTCTCTCTCTCTCTCTCTCTCTCTCTCTTCAGAGTGAATAATTTCACTCTCCAAAAGAAGAAACTGAAATTTCACTCTGATAAATGTTAAGTTTAGCCCCTTATATCCAATCTTGACGAAATTATAGGCTCATTCGATGTGTTTTTGCAAAAAAATGAACGAATCTGACAGAAAAAAAGCTCTACCTCATGAAACGAGATATTAATCAGATATTAAAGTTCTTGTTAGATTAGAAAATTTATTCCTTAAAAGAGTGAAGTAAAATTCATTTGCTGGACTAATGCAACTATTGCTTTTTCAGTGAAATTTCATTCCCAAAAATTAAAAATGTTCGTCTATACATTGGAACTTTAATTTAATATAAAAACTCAATGGAAGAACATAATAAATGCCCTAATAATTTTAATAGCAGTTTCATGCTCCGCATCAAATGTCATATCAAATCATATTGTTACCCCGCAAAAAATATTGTTAATAAATTATAAAAGCGAACATTTCAAGAAAGATGAAACTTGAAAGCGTGGAAATTAAAATACTGAAAAATAACGCAAGTGTAGAAAAGTTATTGACGTTTCCATAAATATTCGCTTCCCAACTGATGTAATATGCCATAGAAATATGAGCAAAAACAGAATTGCGCAAATAAATTGTTGCTTCGAATGTAACATAAAAACTTTTTCAATATAAAAACGAAGAAATCCTATCTATTTTTGCAGAAAAATAAATTATGGTTGGAACGAATAATATTCGTTTTTTTCCTTATAAAAAGGCAAATATGTATGTCAAAATAGTTTGTGTACGCGCTCTTTGTGAAAATAAATTCAGCCATATTACTATATTCCGCACAAAATGCAGCAGCGAATTAATTATGGAGGAAACATTTTTTTGCAAGGAACGATATAAAATGTACAATATTAGAGCATGGTAAATTGAAACGAATACCCGAAGAACTCGTTAGTACCTTCATAAATATGCTTCGCATAAGTTAGTTATTTTATTTATAACCAAAATGCATTCATTTAGTTAAATATATACCATATGTGTGCTTTGCCAATATACTTTATATATGTACATAAATTAAATACATCGCAACATATGTATTTAACCAAGACTATGTCAAGATTGTAAAATCACATGCTACAAAATACGACAGTAAAATAATATTTGTATAATATTAACGTTGCAAAAACAAACGCGAATATAAACTAGATTTTACTAATTTACCGCGTTGACAATTCATAAATTGTTTGTCATTTTACTCAAAATATTCGATGATTGAATTGCTCTTTAGTTTATCTCTGGATTTTACATGATTAATTGCGCTCTCATTTATAATTTTATTTCTCCCTTCTCTTACAAATCCTTACTTAGCTAATAAGTAACTCCATTTTTAGCACGAAGATAATCTCTGTGATAGAATCATCGCATGACAGATGACTGACATACGATGACAATCAAAGGTCGGCGAGAAACTGGTGGTCATTGCAAGATGTGATGGAATAACGGCGTGAGTGTCATTGAACAAAACCGGTGCTAGAACTTATATATGTGACTTTCACAATGACAATGCGCAAATACACGATGTGCTTCCGGATATCTCATGAAAGCCCGATTCCACGATGATACAGAATTTATGTGGAAGGTCAAGCGAAACCAACAGAACGCAATTCACGTTTAAATGACTTGCATGATGAATATGCAAAATATACCTGAAATACAAAACTAACGTTTCACAAAACGTTATTCTTTGATTAATTAATATTCAATTCTTTCTTAACATCTCTCAATTCGATAAAATTTATAATTAGCAAATCATTTTTAAAAAGTTACATAATTATCAAAAAAAATATAAAAAGACAAGAAAATCCATTTTCTTTGTCCAATCCTTTGTTACTTAATTCTTGTATCGCGATGCAAACGCTGTGAGCATTTAAAAATATACCTAATTATATGTATTTTAAATACTGTTAATTACTTCGTGATCAATTTTGCTTTCCTTTTTAGAAAAATATCGAACGCTTTTGGAAAGGATATAATTTCATCCATAAAAGATGAAATTCTGAATGCGTCACCAACAAAGACTATTTGCGCTGTTATATTTAGAGACCTGCTGGGACGATCGTTAATTCTTTTCGTAGCATTTATTATCATAGTAGTGCGAAGACACCGAAGGAAGAAACGACTTTAGCATACCCGGCAAAAAGACGTTAAAACGCTGGATTACCATAAAGATATACAGGGCTAGAGTTGGGACGCATTACGCGAAGAATTAGGGGAAGCATAACAATTAGTCGCGACTCTTTATAGCGCACACACTGCTGCTTCCGCGACAATCATTTTCATAATAATCCGACGTCGGCTGCACGGACCGCGCATTAAATCGTCAGCTTTGTCTTGGGAGGCTCGTTGTGTTATATCTTTGCAGTATCGCGAAAAAGTCGTTTAAGTGCCGCTTTCATCGCCCGAAGCTGGTGTATAAAAGACGAACTCTCGTTGCATCCGCCATAATCTCTCGTAAGTTTGTATACAAGACGTTCTAATTAAAGCGCTTACTATCACTCGTCGGATAACAGAAAATGTGCCGTAAAAAAAGACCCAGTGTAAAATAAAAAGCCGTTAAAAGAGATTATTAAAGCATTAAAATATCGACTGCTTTTTGTTTTCGTTAAAAATTTGTTCTTCTCTAAAGTTTAATATATATTCAATCTTAAATAAAAAAAAAATCTAATGGGATCGCGCCATCAAGAGATTAAATTTTCCTCGAGAAAAATTCGACGCCAAATTCCTTTGGCAAAAGTAAAACTTCGCTATACTTCCTTTCTCGAATCTATTCTGTCAATCGACTTTTAGATAAACTTCGCTAATGGCAAGCTATCTCTGTATCTCAATTATCACAAATATTTCTCACAGTAAGCAATTAAGAGATTGAAGTATGTACGACAGATTAATAAATACGAGGGTAGTTAGGGACATTTTAAAAAAACTGTATTAAAAAATAATAATAAAAGGAAAAGAATTTTTTAATTCCATTAACTTAAATTCTAACTCTTAAATAACTAACTTATCAAACTGCCCTCGTATTTCTTAATTCCACAATCCTCTGGCTCTTCCTAACTATTATGAAGTGTGTCGATATATTAACGCAATCGAGAAATCTGCCGTTTATTAATTCGATGATCGCGCTTCTTTGTAACGATTACGAGCTACAACGACCGTGCCGCGAAGCGGAAAAATAGTTCGCATAATTTCCCAGGTTTTTCCTCGAGACTACAACTTTCGCGTAACGTTTATTTTCATAATGATTATAACCGCACGATATTTACTACGTTTATTTTCATAACGATTATAAGAGCACACACGCGACTCGTTGCGCCGCGCCGGAGGGTAAATTTCGCCATTTTTCCCACCAACAAGAAGTTCGCTTTATTACATCGAAAGAGACAACGTGTCTTCGGTGGCTGAGGGTGGAACACGGGTTTGACCGTGTGCTCTTTAGCTTTTATATAACCGCCCATAACATCGCCCCCGTATGCACGGCGAAACGATGCGTTGGCTTCGCTGAATGCTATGCCCGTGCCCACGTACAAGAAAACTGGATCCACAACGTACGAGAGAGGTGCGTCGAGGTGCATGGTCTATTCATGCGCAAAGTCTTCCACCGAGAGGCGAACGCGCGCGGCGCGGCGGTTAGAAAAGTGAGAAGGTGTCGCCTGTACACGATATCTATTCCTGGCTTAACCATACCTGCTTCCCATTTCCCAAGACTAGGCTACATACTAAGAAATCGCTGAGGACATAACGCGAAAGTTTATTCTCTCATGTGGCTAACAAAGTCAAACAAAACCGGTAAAACTAATGCGAGTCGTTGGGAAAAATTTGTATTTTTCTAAAAATGTAAGAAAAATATATTAACGTCTGCAGTCTAGATGTTTTTTGACACGCGAGCGAAATTTCACTCTCAAATTAAAAGATTCACTCCAAAATAAAAGAAGGTAAATTAAATAAAGTTTAAAGATAAGTTAACGTTTTACGTTTGAGTTAAAAAAAACTTTGTAATAGATAGAGATGTTGAAAACCTTTTCTACATTTTTTTAAAAGCCTTTACTAAAATAGTAAAAACTGGAATTGGACAAAAAAGACTCAGATTGCAAAGATTAAAAAAAAACAATATTTTTTTCTAATATACACAAATGTTCTTACATATTACAAATGTTTTAGAAAACAGAATATCTGGAGACACTGGTAGTATCTTGGCGCTAAGGTTATATATATTCTATTACTATGTATTGTAAAGAGAGTAAAATGTCATCCAAAAGAGTCCAATATTTCTTTTTTAAAATATGTACAGATTTTGATCTTTCAATCCTTTTCTGGAACTAACTCTTTCCTAACTTTCTTGCTGTTTCAAAATATGTTATAAAAATTAAGCAGAAATTGACATTTAATAACGTAACGATCCCCAATAATAGGACATAAGCGAAGCTCTTTGTACGCCGATTATTTTTATAATTTTTCTCATAGAATCCAAAGTAAACGAAAACATAGAACAAATATATCGCGGTCTAATCGTAGACGCATTCGTGAACAATGCCGCGACGGAATTCACGAAAGACGAACGGTGGACTTCTCTCGCAAAGCATGAAAATAAACCAGCGACTTTGCCGCGATATGACCAATAAATTCGCTTGGTCGCACAGCGACACAGAAAAGGGGGAAGGAAAATCGTACAATACAATACTTGACTAGAACGGCCACCGAAGTGGAGACCGCTATGACGACGAGAACGACAACGTGTGTGCCACACAGAAACTTCTTTCTTCTCCTCTCCTCAACTATTATCTTGCCAGTTTGTACCAGGTGCAGCGGGGTAGAAACGCTACCGTCTTGCGGTGGCGACGAGAGACGGCGGGAGGATGTTGCGCGGGCACTTGGTACGACGACGACGACGACGACCACGACGAAGACGAAGATGACGACGACGACGACGACGACGAGAGATGGAGGGAATCGCACGGCGCACTCCTGCTTTACATTTTATTGCCCGACGTGAATTCGACCGATTTACATAAAGAGACGAACGTTGTAGTTACATTGGCGGACTGTGAAAGCGACCGAGGAGGAGGAAGGAGGAAGAGGAGGAGAAGGTGGAGATCGAGGGATGTTTCTCATGTCTCCTACCAGCTTGAGAAGGGCTGCATGCCGTTTGTCGCCCAGGACGAGAAATTTGCGATGCAGGAGGTGTGTGAAACGCGAATGCCAATACATCTCCTTTCTCTCTCTCTCTCTCCTCTCTCTCTCTCTCTCTCTCTTTCCTTCTCTTTTCTGCTATCCTAGTTGGCTTTTTCTCGTACTCATTTATTTAACATTCCCTGGACAGTTTTACGTAGAAAATTCTTCGTGAACTAAAATTCTTTCGAGACTGATACTCTCCGGAATTGCTGGAACGTAGGAACGATAGCGAATATTGTGTGCCCGACGGAATGCACATAATATGATAATAGCAAGTCGTAACGCAATGAAATAAACGGCCTGTAACCAAGCAATCGCGATCGATTGTAGCATAATTGACTTGCTAAAAATTGCACAAATATGTAAAGTGTTTTCTATTTACATGCAAAAATTTGAAATAAATACCATTAAACGTACACTATTCTGATTCGTACCTTGTTCCGTCAACGTTCATTCCCGCTAAGCGAAGTTACAAAGGATACCACATCTCTTTTTCAGAGGAAGAAGACAACTATTCCCAACACACAGACCAGTTGCACTAACATCGCCAACGTCCTAATTCCACAACTTTAAGGAGACACACGTAGAGCAACGGATTTCCTCTGTGGCAAATTTTCGAAAGTAACGAGTAATCGCACTAGCGAGAGACGCAAAAGAAGGACAATGACATCACGTTATCGTCGTCGCCGTCGTCGTCGTCGTCGCAATTAGTGGTAATTACACGCGTCTAAATCCAGCACGCGGAAATCACAGGATTCGACTTCGCTCGCTCCTTGAATCCTCGACTTCGCCGAGAGAATCGCTCTCTCCTTTCTTTCTTCCTCTTCCTCTTACTGTCGGATCAAGAAGTACCAGCCAGTTAATTAGCTTAACGTCTATGAATTACGGGCGAAATTTCCTCGAGAACTTGTCTCCCTTTCCTTTTCCCAAGGGGAGAAGGAGGGAGAGGGGTGGAAGGAGTAGGAAGAAAGGAGAAATGACGCCGATGGGCTCGCACGTAAACTATTTCTACCGAGTCACCTCGCCACGGCTGAGATGCTGGACCATTCATTGTAACTTTGCAATCTACATATATGGTGCACGCAGTCGTCACGGTCTCCTGCATAATGTATAGCTCGACAAATGTGTGTTTAACGTTGTCTCACTTTCCTCACGAAATCCAGAATTCGGCGAAATTTCCGAACAGATCAAATTGAGCGGGTTTAATACAATTCGTTTAATACGATCTATTATTATGGATTGATATAATTGTCTAATAGTATAATAATTGGAAAGATAGTTTGTATTTCTGTTCACATAATATTGATACTGATAAATGTAAATTTTCGAACAGACCGAATAAAGCGGGTAATGCAATTACACAATCCATTGAATATGATCTATATTATAGATTGATACAATTATCTAATAGTATAATTAGAAAGATATATACGTTGTATTTTATGTACATAATATTAATATATGTACGTAATTCTATTAATTAATTTAAAAAATAATAAATTTATTTTAAATTTGATGATATGGAATAATATATACATCCGAGCGCAAAAAATTGCCAAATTTAATTCAATACGAAAAGAAAATTAAATTATACAAAATTAAGAAGATAAAAAAATCAACAAAAGTAAGATTGAAAGACATTAATTTAAAAATTTATCTTATTTTTTATCCTTGCTTTTTGTTACAAACGCCGATATTTCTATATGAAAATAATCAATCCCAAAATTATAGATTCAATTTCTATTTCATTTATTAATTTAATTTCTATTTCGTTTATAATCATTTTAATATTTATGATGAATTATAAGAATTAAAGGAATATCGAGAATTCAAAATTCCGTTTAATTTAAATTAATTCGTCTATTCTTGAGCAATCTCAAACAACGTGAGTATCTAAAAGACGTCATAAGATATAAACAGGTCTTCTAAAATATATGTTACTTGGCACAAAACAAGAAAATTCTATTGTTTATGGCTAACGTTTAAATTAAAGTTACATGCAAAACTATGAAATTTAAATTTACTTTATGAATTGAAATAAAAAAAAATAATTTTTCACAATTAACCAAAAGATTAATTTTTTTCTACTACATTCTATACTAAAAATAATATACAAAAGCAAGTAATTTTGCAACTCATAAAAAATATTGTTAATAATAAATAAAACAATATATTATATTTATATCAGGGAAATGAAAAGCTTATAATTTGCTTGTTTATGCGGTACAGAAACAAGCAAATTAAGAAAAATTCGAAAAAGTCATATCGTATACCGTTACAATTCAAAAGATAAAACAAAGTCAGAACCCGTGTAAAGTTGGTTCCTCATTTGAGAAAACCAATTTTCCATAGCTCATTCGATTGCTCATCGTTTGCACGTTTATGCACACTTTGAATTTTTGTTTGCACACCTTCTAGTAAGAAAGTTATTAAAAAAATAGTTTTGGGAGGACTAATTTAACACTAGTCCCTCAATTTTGAGCAAATTGGATCGAAAAGGTCAATAATCGATTTTCGTTTGCACATTTCAAAACAATTCAATTTTTTATTTGCACACCTTTAGTTAAAAAGATATTCACAATTAAAGTTTCGAGAAGGATCGAAAGTAACAAATAGATTTGAATTGCACCTACTATGCTCAAAATAGCATGAATCGATGGATTCTCGTTTACACATTTCGAAACAAGTTGATTTTTTGTTTATACACCTTCAATTAAAAAGTTATTTAAAAAACAATTTTGGGAGGAGCTAATTTTATATCAATAAATAAATACGTTTGCCTGGCTGCCTCTCCTCCTCCCCATTTAATCAAATCTTAATGAATAAGTTATATAATAATGCGCTATTTATGCGCTCTCAAAAAAATTTTTGCGCTCATTTCGTTCAGTTAAAAAATATTTTTGAGGAGCTAAGTAGGCTGTCAGTCAGTCTCTCCCACATTAATAATCAATATCAAATACACAGGATTTACTATTTATGTGCTTTCATATTCACATAGTTTTAGTTTTTGCGCTACATCTTTTAAACTTCCCTCTTGGACAAACAGTCATATTCATCACTAAGTCGGTTAAAATTGCAAAATTACCTAGTAAAGGTGTGTAAACAAAAAATCGATTTGTTTCGAAATATGCAAACGAAAACTTTTAAAAAAAAATTAAAGATTCATGCTTTGAATCTTTAATTTTGCTATTTTGAGCATAGTAGGTGCGATTCGAACTTAATGTCGTTTTCGATTCTTCTCGAAACTTTTATTGTTAATAATTTTTTAACTAAAGGTGTGCAACTGAAGAATCGAATTTTTTCGAAATATGCAAACAAAAATTTATCGATTATGACCTTTTCCAATTTGCTCGAAGTTGAGGGGCTAGTATGAAGTTAGCCCTCCCAAAATTGTTTTTTTAATAACTTTCTTACTACAAGTGAAAAAACGAAAATTCAAAGTGTGCATAAATGTGCAAATCTATGAGCAATCGAATGAACTATGAAAAATTAATTTTCTCAAAAATTGGGGGTCCAACTTCACACGGATGAAGTCGGACCGTTACCTAACGGCTCTATTATAAGTTCGTAAATACGCTGCGAGTGAAAGCGCGATTTAATATTTAAACGGTTCCGCCATAATACACCGACAGTGGTTAGAGCGCGGTTTGTTGCTGAACTGCAGTGCTGTCATAAATTGAACTTTCTGCGATTTGTGTTTGTTCCATCTCTTATATTAAATAACCGTGAGAAAGAAACTCCGTGATTGTTGCTTCCAATAGTAAATCCAGTTCGACATGCGAGCACAAACATTGATATTCAACGCAAAAAAGAGAGAGAAGCCAGAGAGAGCGTCTTTTATGAATGTTTCAATTATTATAACTGTAAACGTTATCATTATAATTACTTTGTAACAAAAATTTCTCACTTCAGAAAACACATTTATTTTTCATGTATTTCATTGGACGTAGGACATGTAAGAGGAAATATTTTATTAAAAGGAAAAATACAAAATGACCTATGTGACATAAAAAGAAGAATGCCTAGTGACTCGAAATACGCTAGTAAACAGAATTAATTTTCTTTCTTGATGAAGATGACAAATTTCTATCTTAGAAAAAAGAGAAACAAAAGCAGAGCAAGAGAAACAAGATACATTCGTATTAATTAATAATGCATATAATTAATAAAGTAAAATAATTTCGCAACACGCGTGCGATTTGTACGAACTAAGCTATATGTTGAGTTAGTCTCTTGACCATCCACCATCTCTTTAATCGGATTCAGGTACCACTGACCTAACAAGGACATACCGAGAACGTGCGGGCGGCACATACTGGCAACTTTGTCCGCGATCGCTTTACGAGCAGTGTGTAGGAGATACACGTATTCGCCAATTTCGAAATGCCATTTGCAAGAGGTCATATAATAGTAACGTATTCGGAGATACAGACTTCCGTCTGTACTGTTAAATCGCACAAAATTCTTCAACCACTGTAGAATCGTGGAATCCAGAATTTTTAATTTTTCAAGAGTTTCAAAGACATTCCTTATCTCGATTTAGAATTGGACGTTCGATGATGATCCTGATATTTCAGCAAACTCTTTGGCTGCTCAGATTCCGTATCGATCTCTTTCCGTCTTTGCACGGAACACACTGCGAGCGAGGGAAGAGTGCTGTGTGTACCGAGATAGAGAGAAGTTTGCTTATAGAACTCATACTCACCTATCGAGCGTCTTCAGATTCAAAATCAGGGGTTGCTCGGAGTCAGTGACGTCGCGACGTATCCGGTTGCGATGTCGTTTCAAGGCTACGGTGTCATATATGGCTGCCTCGTAGTACCTGATATACGAGCGCGTGATATCTGAAAAGTACACAATGAGGAAAACGGATATTCTATTAGTGGCTGTCTAAGAAAAATGCGTTGCGCAAACGGTAAATCGCGCGAGTCACGCGAAGATGAGTTGCGTCGTAAAAATGCGTTTGTATCAGATGTGACCATCTCAACCACAGGCGTGATTGAGAAGGCGAACAAGCGTTCATGATTCTCAAATAAATAAAAAGAAATCGTCCCATTAACTTTCTTTTTTATGAAACGAAAAAAAAGGAACGCGACATAAAACTCATTTGAAAACTGCAAAATTTATGTCATTAGTGTTAGTAGACTTCTTTCCTACAAACAAGTGTACAATTATAAATGCAAATTTTTATCTTTAAAAAATATTTTTTAAATTCCTTTTTATGAAATGTTTAAAGAAATTTCTATTATAGCTAAAGAATAATAATTTTATATCGTTATTGAGAGTTTATTTTAACAATACAAAGTCAAAGAAAAACGATCCAGATTAGTTTTTCTAACATATCATAGTTTTTTTTTCATTACATCGTAGTTCTTGAGTTCTGCCACATGATGTAAACGCACTTTAAAGCGTGTATAATTCGCGCTTGATTACTCACAGTGGGAAAAAACGCGATGACTATACCAGCTTTTTTATGTACTAAGATCATTGTAAAATTAGGTATAATATAATTTATATATACGTGAAAAATAGAAATAGATTTTGACATTTTCGTATATTGTCTTCATATTTAACCTTTAAGTGAATAGATGATCACAGCACCCCCATACATAATTATTTTAAAACCTTATTCTGCAAAAAGAAAATAAAAAGTATCGTCTAGAAGGCCTTAAGGTTCATTATTTTTATATTCTTCTATCTCCTAAGAATATAAAGATATATTTAACTCTATACATATTTTATGAAAAAATATATCTATAAAAATAAAATTTGAAGTATTCTAATTTTCTATTCCCCTATCTATTTAAGATTAAAAGTTCAAAATTAGAAACTATAATTTCTAAAATTAGAAACTATATTTCTGATCTCTATCACGACAGTCCCAATGGAATATAAAATCAAGCAGTTTATTAAATACAATAATAGATTGAATGAACACATTCATATTTACGGAACTCCTAATTCTAATCGAATGTTTACATGTAATATATTAATATGTTATAAAAGTATAAACTTTCACTAATTCTACATAATATCCACATTTATTGCACAAATTAAAAGTGGATAGTTATATTTAACATCGAGTATACAAAAATATTTGTCCTTTCATTTAGAAATGCAATCTAAACCTTAATCGTAAAAAAGTATCAATGAGGGTAAATTGCGAAGCTAAAATTGAACTTTTTTAAAATTTCTTTTTTTAACCATTAAAATAAATCTAAGATAATTCATTGAAGTATCCATTGAAATATTTTGCCTTTTAGCAACGACAATACTTGCAATATTTATACAGTTACAGTTTTATATATATATATATATATATATATACGTACTCTTTCATTGGATTTCCTGTCGCTAATATGATTTTATATCAAAGACCTCTTTTCACTCTATCAATTAAATCTATTCACTTCAGATGTCGACATCTCATCGCAAAAGCGCTGCAAAATCAATTAATTTACTTTCGCGCGTATTATATACACGATGTGAAATGTTATATTCACTTCGCGAAAACTCTTTTAGTATTTTAGGATGAAAAGATCACGGAAATTTTAAGAGGAAACGAATGCTCGAGCATTCACCACGACCACTCGGCCGAGAGAGCTCCTCAGAGACACGTTTTCAGACAAGTGCAGCAGCCGAAGTGCACTTGTTTTGCGTCCACTTTACCGAGAAAATACACACACATTAACCGTCAGTCTTGTCGCTGGATTTCAATATAACAAATTTAATAATATCCGATATTTTTATAGTAGTTCTAGATACATATACATATTTATGCAAAAGCAATCCCACTAATACAGAAAAATATTTTAACGGCACGCACTTAAAGAGCTTAAAAATCAATACTGTTTCACACAAAAACGAAAATTGAAGAATTCAATGAATATTTCAGGAACGTGAAAACTAAAATTCTATTTATTCGATGTAATTTTATTAATTATACTATAATCGTAACGCAGCGTTATTAGATACATGTGCACAGAAAAATATATAAAAGACAATCCTCAAGTGAGAATCTAAATCAATCTTTTCACGATATAATATGGCGGTATTATAGAAAGTATAAGGATGGAAGTATACTCTACAATATAGAATCAAATGTTGTCACCATATTAATATGTCCAGACTTGAATATCTTACTTAAGGATTTCTAATGATTATTAATGTGCGTGAGACTCTGTGTGGCTCAACAGTTGTTTGAGAAGCTAAAACTCGAATTCGAACTATAGTCACTTTCGGATCTGCGCCCTTTTTTCCCGCCATATACCTACACTGAAAAAAAAGATTGGCTGCTACAACAATTTAGTAAAACATGACATAGCATTTTTATATGGCTACAGCAACCAGTTTTTGATTGTAGCAGCAAATTTTTAATTGTGTTAGCCTATCCGCAATGTCAGTATATGATTTTGATAGGCTAACGCAACTAAAAATTTGCTGCTACAACCAAAAACTGGTTGCTGCATAATATGCCATATAAAAATGCTATGCCATGTTTTATTAAATATTTTATCTAAATTATTGCAGCAACCAATCTTTTTTTTCAGTATGATTATTTTCCTCGAGAGAGAGAGAAAGATGAGTAAATGTAAAAAAATCGTTATTCGTCATTCAATTAAATAACTTTTTGTTATTGTTTTATTCTTTGTAATAAATCTTAGCGTTATTTCACAGTTTGTTTACAGCTATCAATTACTTTTCCTATACTTTTCGATTTTTGTACTAATCGATGAATTTAAGGAACATAAGACACGACTACATATTACGTGGTATATCTGTATTTTAACGAACGGACGTTAAACACGTAATTTAAGCAACTTTCGAAGTAAATGGCTCGAACGATCAATGGGGCAAGGCTAAGCGCAGTTTATGTCACGTGTTTCCAGATCACAATTAGAACACCGTTTAGGATAGCGTACCATTGTTTTGGTAAATACTACCGATCGAACGATCGGAACACAAAAGGAACACGTTGGACAAAGGCGAGTATCGGACTTTAAGGCCATTACTGACACGGACGGACCCCTTCGGGACATCGACCGGCGCGGTATTTCGATATACGTCATCCGGAGACTCTCACGTGGATACGATCGCCACTAAACCAATATTTTTTCAATTTAAACTTTACTAAATCAAACTCGACAATTTTTCAGTGGACATATCGTACATATTTAACATCTTATATAATATTATATAAATATAAATATTATACAAATGGCTAGAATATTAATATTTTATAATATAAAATTTTATTAATATAAGAAAATAAATGAGCATTAATTTTTATATTTATATATTCTAAAATCTTAATTTAATCTTAAAAATAAAGACAATAATATTGACAAATATATAAAAAAAAATTAATATTCAAGTATTTAAGAATACTAATACTTGAAATATTAAAAATATTTGAATAAGAATGACAAGATATATTTCGAAAAATGAAGGAATCAAGTTAAATAAAACTTTCTAAATTAACATTATGAGTGTTCCTGAATATTACAAAAATAACAATGCACAAAAAGTGTAACATTTTAAAAAACAAACCTCTTTGTTATAATATTAAAATGTAACTAATAATTCTCTAAAAAAGAATCTTGATTTTTTATGTTCCATCAAAAAAATCAAATAATCACGCGCGAAAAAGAATCAGTATGTAAAAATTGAATTTTTCCCAACTCGATCTCAAATTCGATATGTACCCTCGATTTGAAGGCACAGATCCAGCATACGAACTTCGGGGACACCGAGTCAATTTAACTTTACCGAATAACAAAGAGAGCCAAATGTGACTCACCTCTATACGGTGGTGCGGGATGAAGGGGAGACGCGTCGACGACGGCCATCGGAATCCAAACGGGCAGCAGCAACAGCACAAAGAAAATCGAACACGTCGTGATGGACCATTGACTCCTGCCCCCCACTGTCGCGGCAACCGCGGAGCGCATCGCGGGCCCGCGGGCCCCGTAGTGGTGCCCCGTATGGCCCTCCGTCTCCTCTTCCTCGTCTTCCTCCTCCTCCCCTTCTTCACCCACGGCCAGGGCCGCAACGCGCATGGGCCCGATGTTCCGTGCCCCGGCACCGACTAATGGCGCTATCTGCCTTTCGTCGAGGAGTCGACCACCGCAACACTTTGCCAATCACCTACCAAGATCATTTCTCCGTCCTTCTTCTCCGATCGTTCTCTCCCTCCTTCTCTTACCCCTCCTGCCCTCTCTCCGCCGCCCCTTCCTCTCCGCCACCTCCTCCTCGTCTTGATCCGTAGGTCGCTCAACCTTTCGACCCCTCTGCCGTCTCCACCACCACCGCGTCTCTCTCCGCTTTCAGCCTTCCTCTTTTTTTCTTCTCTTTTTCAGTCGGTTCCACCTCGCTTTACCTTCGACGGCAGATCGACTCCTCCTCGTCGTCCTCTTTCCTCTTCGATGTTCACCACCTCCGAGCGCCACTCTCCGGTCGTCGATCGATCCTGTTGACAAGAATGTGCGAATTATCGCAAGTACTACGAATATGCAACATTATTTTGCGAAATCAAAGAGACTAACAAAGTTAAATTAGAGCAGCGCTTTCGCGACCGCGAAACTTGCTGTGTTACGAAATTACACGCTTGTTTTCATGCACAAGGAAGTGATAGGGTAGCCGAGCGTTTTTTTTTTACATCGTAAAACTAAACTTGTAAACTGTAAAAGTTTGAGACGCGGAGGAGGCAAAGGGGACTAAGATAGAGTGTTGTCGACTCGGCAATTGCGGCTAGAGAATTGTTCGTGCGAGCGGTCTCGTATAATGTGGCATGTTAATAGTATATACAGTATACAGTATATGAGGGACTCCACAAGGGAATGCACAAACAACTCTGCGTTACATTAAATAAAAATCTTTGAAAATATTTCAAACATTATAATCTAATAATGTATACACTGAAAGAAAATCTTAAATTTTAATATATATTTCTTTGAATAGTACTTACTATGTAAAAAAAACGTTTACTTACATTAAATAAATATTTATTACAGAACAAAAAATGATAGTTAAATCAATTTAATGATTTTTGTATCAAATAAATATATGTTTACACTTAATAAATATTTACTTAAAACTATTCAAACAAATATTTATTATAATTTAGTTTTTTTCAGTGTATAAAATTAATAATTTAGCAAGAAGCGGCAGTTTGATATATCAACGCAATATGAAAATTTAATTTATATAAATATGAATTTTTTCAATATTTACAAAATTTCATGAATTGTTGCTGATGTACTCGTTGAATAGTGAACAGTTTGATTACTCGAGATTATTTCTGGTAGTATAATTTCATTTCATTTCCTAATTCCATTGCAAAACTGGACGTTAAATTCGTTTATATTGTACATAACAATACAAGTGAGATTATTAATGAATAACAACAATTAAAAATGCTCGTGAAATACATCAGTTTTGCAGCGCGCAAACATTTTGTATTTTTCATGGAAAAAGTTTTGAAACATGTAAATGAAACGCGCGACTGGTACGAGAGTGACTTTCGTATTGTTAATACTCAACGGACGAAACTGCTTTATGTCTCTGGAAATGGTGATTTCACTGGTTGAAATATAATTAGCAACAGACACTTCGGATCAGAGATGTACGATTTATTCGCTAAAAATTGATTTTTTACAAAAAAATCATTTCGAAAAAAAATTCTTTTTGTAAAAAAAAAAGAAACAATTCTTTACAAAGAGATCGGTTTTTAAAATAGTCCTTTTTAGTTAAAAAAAATCAATTTTTTGCAAAATAGATCGATTTAAAATCGTTAATATTATTTAAAGGAAAGATAGACCTTTTGAAGATTGGAACACAGATCTCTATCTCGGATATATTCGACATTACAGCCCTTTACATTGTGAGATCATAAAAAAATATACATTTCACGAATTGTTTTCTAAAAGTGAATCAGTGCTACACTTATAATTGATCTAATCATCAGTGAATGTTTTTCAGTAATGATACACTGATACATTTTTAGAGATTATGGTTTTCTGCAGATTGAATTGCATTTCAATCTACAGGTAATCATAATCTCTAAAGTGAATTAGTATGTTATTACGAAAAAACAGTAAATATTCGCTGATAATTACATCAGTTATAAGTATATGTAGTACTGAAGTAAGTAATAATACACTAATTCTCTTTCAAAGAATGAATAATAATAGTGTCCTGTAAATATTAGAGAATTTAATTTTTCAATTTATCTATGCAGAAATAATGTATTTTCTTTTAATTGGTCATCAATTTTATATTTAATTAAATCTTGTTCAACAATCTTAAGTAACGAATGTGTTAGTTATTCTCATTGATGATTCCCGTTCACATAATCATCGTCGGAATAAATTCAGAAATATGGAACGTTATATTTTACAAAAATATCACGAATTACAGAGGTAATAATTAAAAAACTAATACATATTGAGAAAAGTTAAAAAATTTTAATTCAATATACATAATAAAATTGTGTAACTATCATTTATTTTATTTTGAATCCATTGCACTGTTAGATATCAAAAGGGCAATAGTAAATCAATCCCTTGAGTAAAATGACATTTTATTATTTTTTACTTCCATGTGTGTCAAAATATAAATCGATCTATTTCTATAGTTTGCAGATTTCAAAATAAACAATTAAAAATAAACATCTATATTCTATATTAACATTATTAACATATGCATTTAGTAAACAATAAACTAAGTTTGATTTAAATATACTTCTTAAATTAAATTGTTTAATTCCATTGTTTTAGTTAAATTAACGACATACTGAATAGGAGTAATGGCAACCTATACAAAAAATAATGCATGAATAACATTAGCTAACAGCAATTTAATTGAAAATAATCTTGTTTATTCAACAACACAGTATTAATATCACACATAACTTATTAATATTTATAAAAAAACAACATATCTTATTAAAATTAAATATCTTATTAAAACAAAAGAGCCTGATATATTTATTTCACTAATAATCTTATGGAATTAATAACAAGATTATTTTCAATTAAACCGTTGTCGGCTAATGCTTAGCATGTGTAATGTTAATACACCATACATTTTTATGAAAACAATTTAAATTAATTAACATTATGAATTTAGCGTGTACAGTCGTGGACAGAACGATTGCAACACTCTTTTCTTTTCGATTTCGGAATGCAGCCTTCTTACGAATTGATTCTTATCATTGTTTTACAATAGGGTCGTAAATTGTAAGAAATTGATCAATCACAGTTGAATATGACAAAAATAATCGACTATAATGATTGATTAATTTCTTATAGCTTACAGCTCGCAACTCTATTGTAGAATAGGCTTGGATGTAACCATTCAATCGCTTTACGAGCAAGGCTGAATTCAGAAACTCGGAAAACAAATTTTGCAACAATTCTGTCCACGACTGTACAACAATGACTGCATTCAGCAGAGAAAACTAATCA
This sequence comes from Acromyrmex echinatior, assembly GCF_000204515.1. The sequence goes on from NW_011626951.1 coordinate 3,234,824, forward strand.
ATTAGTTATAGCTTAGTGATTCTTTATGATTAGTTCCTACTTTGATTCCTACACTTCCTACTAGATGCAGCGAAGAACTAATCATATCAAAGAATCATTAAGCGCTAACTGATTTAATTTTTTCTGTTGAACGTAGTCAATATTTGACATGCGAAAGAACGTTCATATACTTTTTTCCCCATAAAAACTCAGTCTGACAGCCACCTCGAAAAGAAATTTAACAGGCCACATAAAGGGAAAAGACATATATGTGTATGTGAATTATATATATATATATATAAAAACTTTAACATATGCCGATCTGGCGTGCCATAGGAACGTCAAGAAACGCACGCTTTAATGGATAAATAAAAGTGCATGCATCGCGACGCGTCGGCGCGCAAGCTCAACATCACCGGGGCGATAATACGTTTTTCCACAATGACATGACGCATAATCCGCGAATAAATCATGTTTACGCGTAAGCTCGTGAGCAATGAACAACGAACGCCACCAGCGAATCCTTTAGAGTATTTCGCTTGGGACTTTGTCCCCAAGCGTGACGAAGAGACTGAAATAAGATTTAAGATTAGATTCCAAGTTATATTATTGCAATAAAAATACAATCAAAATATAGTGAAAATAATAAATACGACTGAAAGATTTGAGAAAGCTTTATTTTACGTCCTTTTATAATGCTATACTCTCTATAAAATGATTATAATATTTGATAAAAAGAGATCGTGACTAAGCTCGAAAAAAGTTGTAAGCAAATTTACACAAACTTTTGAGACAACGTTCCATTGATGACTTTGTTCAAACGTCATTATTTTAAACCGATTCAACAAACTCGAGTTCCGAGAACGGAGAGATATTGTCAAAAATGAGATCCTTATTCATTTTCTCGCGTTGCATGTTCTCTTTTCCGGATGTAAAGTTCACAATTAGGTAGGTAGGACGCAATATTTCAAGAAACTCTAAAGTTCGTTGCCAAAATAAATTACGTGGGGCGCTGCAAAGCACTGCAGTCGGATATACTCTCTCGGTACACTGTGTAGAGGCGGTCCCCGAGCGGGATAGACACTACATTCCGAAAATGGAATGTCGACGCGATGTTCGTACGAGGAGGAGCTTTATCGCACCTCGTCCGTGCAGGCGGAAGAATGACCTGGTGCGGCGAAAGCCATTACTCGCATTTCGCAAGTCCTGGCACGGCGAAACGGCGAATTTACTGCACGGTTCGCATTTGATGATCATTCCAAGACGAGTCACCCAGCCCAAAGTGAGAACGAAGTGACTCACAAACAACGATGTCTCCGTAAAGTAATCATCTGTATTGATAGATGTGAGAAACAAAGAGAGAGAGAGAGAGAGAGAGAGAGAGAGAGAAAATGCAATATTGCTTTTATAATTAAAATTGTGGAGACATAGACATTTACGCTTCTTAAGAAAAAATCTAAACATTTTCAGTTTTTATTTTAGAAATGCTGCTTTTATAATATATTATATAATATATAATAAATACAATATTTTATAGTAAATATTATACATTAATAATAATAATATAACAAATATTATTAATAGTGAGAAGTAATATCTATTTGTACGAGATCTGAGTATAAAAATATGTATTATAGTTGCACTCATTTAGAATTCACTATTTCAGCTATTGATAGAACTCACTGAATTTCTATTTCTCTCGTCTTTAAATGCAGATAATTATACCTGTGTGAAAGGAAATCCTTCGTTTTTCTTACAATTTTTTTTTCATCGAGTGAGAACCCCAATGAATTCGCCTTGAAGCCGAAGAAATCCATTCCTCCGATGCATTCACTTTGAATGATTAATCCGCGTGGGCACGGAACCAGATAAGAGAATAGATGAATCTCTTAGCATATAAAACTCGGAATTTTCTCATAAGCCACAGCTACTACAATAGAATATGAAATCCAACCTCGACATCTCGGGAAACATCAAACACAAGTGCGCATCTCTCGGTTTATCATCTATTAATACACGTCACAGATACGTGATGCTCTATCTATTATATATCAGGATCTGACTAGGATCTCTCGTCGTTGTGATACGCCACCAAAATTCCACCGTGACAGTTCAGGGATATCGATAGACGAGGAACCGATACTGAGAGGATTAGTGTGTCGTAAGCGTCGTTCATCAGCGAACACGATCGGACAATTTTCCGTCGAGCGCGCTTCGCTGAACCGTTACCTTGCAACGCGCGCACCAGCGAAACACGTTTTGCGTAATGTCCAAGCGGTAGAGATAGAGGACGAATGGAATAATTACGAAGGAACCGATCCGGTACACCGTCCAACTGCGATCAAACCTTCTTTAAAAGCGCGATGAATTTTATGCAGTTTTAAAATTCGACCATTCACCAAACGTAATACTGCACTATTAAATCGCACACAAGAGATTTTAAATCTATCTTTTACATTCTGAATAAAATAAAGGCAATTTCATTAAAACGTGGAAAAAAAATTAATATTAGTAGATATATAATAAAAACCTTTCTTATCGTAATACACAACAACTCATATTAGATCCAAAGAAATAAAAAAATTAATATTTAATTTATTTACATTTTATATGTTTTGATTTCCAACTGAGTCAGTGTTTTAAAAGCTTGATTGATCTCTTTTTTTGCCGTTTATGATATTATTTATTGATCTCTACGCTTTATAGATACTTTTTATAATTATCAAACAATAATAGCCAGGAAATAAATGTTATAATTCCACGTTTCAGCGAACCTCTTTCGCATTCGAGATATGGAACCTTTATAAAACCTTTTCTATGTTTGTTGCTAAATTGTTTTGAATTGATAAAAAGAGATTTTCAACGATGAAAATTCGAGATATGTAATTTTTAAAAATCAATTGTATAAAAATCAAAAAAATTCAGGTACTTAAAATCAGGTACTGAAATCTATTTTCGTTGTCACATGATTTGCGCAACTTTATTGAAACTTTCGCAGTTAATTTTAAGCGAGGAAGTTTTATTTTTAAGTGCATGAAATTTCTAAGGCAAGTGTTTTTTAGTAGAAACACTTTGCGCTTGAAGTACATGAATTACATTCAGACAACACGTTAACATTCATTACGTTCATAAAAGACGCTTATTACAGTTAAGAACAACTTTAGTACATACAATTTACAAAATTCTTTCAACATTTTATACCACGCTCGCGCATTGTTCTCCAAACTAAGGTCTATAATACTTCGATGTACGTTTCAGAAATCTTTTCTGACATATCAGACTATCCAAATAATAGTGTTGAGATTCGTAATGTTATTCGCGTGTGCGACGCGATCCATTGGGATTTCAGTATGTATTATGAATTTCTAGCCCAGTTTCACATTTAGTTGGAGAAGCGAAGTCAGAAATTCGCAACAATCCCGCATTCTGCACTGCATCTAATTATAACTGAAAGATCTGGTACAAAGAAAGGTCAATCTTTATATATTAAATCTAAATTATCCCGAGACGGCGTACAAAATTGACACTCAAAATCGCACTCTATGTTAATCACAGAGAAACGTTTTAAATCGGTAAATATCACTACTCATTTTTACGCATATCATAACTCTCAAATGTGTAAAAACTTAACCAACATTCGTTTTAAATATCATTTAATTCCTATGACTGTTTTATTATCTTAATCCTCAACAGATCCACGCAATAATAATATCTTATTGTACAAGGTGGTATTCTAAAAGTACTTTGAAAAAGAGATTTTAAAGAATAATTCTTTTCACAAATTCAAGACGAAAACTTCGTATGACCATATGTCCAAAATGACTTAGTTTCAAAGGTACAGGATGTCAAAGTTAAAGGAAAAGTTTCGCTTTTTCCAAAACTTTCGAAAACCACTTGGGTTATTTTGATGAAATTTTGTTTACGTTTCTAGGATATCAAAATAACCCAAGTGGTTTTCAAAACTTTGGAGAAAAACAAAATTTTTCCTGCAACTTTGACATCTCTGAAGCCGTTTCGGACGTATATGGTGCTTTCCATCAAAAGAATACACAGTATAACACAGTAATCATTTTATTATTGTTTAACATTGGCAAACAATAAGGATGTAATAATTCACTATGTTACTCTGTGTCATCTCTTGCTGAAAAGCATTCATACAGTTCAAAAAATATGAATGTAGATTTAACATCCCTGGTGTGGATTTAACACCCATGCGATATATAATTCTCACTGTGTTAATAGCAACACAATGGATTTAAAACCCACGTTAAATTCATATTATATTGATGTTAATATTAATACTGACATAGTGAGAATTATATAGACACTGCTATTTTTTAGAGTATAATCATAGTTTTCGTTTTGAATTTGTTGTGTCAGAAATTATCTTTTAAAATCTTTTAGATTTTAAAGTATTCTCTCTAAATTCTTTCGAGTGGAATTTCACTCTAAAAAGTGAAATCTCACTCATTTTAAAGATTGAAAATTCTGCTACTCTTTCTCAAGACTGGCAGAATTTTTCATTCTTTAGAGTGACATTCCATTCTAAAGAATTTAGAGAGTACTTATACAAGAAAGGCAACCTGGAAATTCTGAAAATTCTGAAAAATTGCGCACAAGTAAATTAGTTCATCCATAACATAAAACTATTTTTCATGCCATATTACGATATGAGGGGATGAAATTATCTCTTGGAAAAATATCGATTTTTCTTTTTGATGGAATAATTGCTGAACAGTGAGAGATATTGAAAAAAAGTTTTAAACAAAAGTTGCATCTCTTTCTATATATATAAAGCTGCATATAAATAAGTGTGTATCAAAAAATCCATGTTTTTTCAATACTTATCTAAACACAGCTTTATAGACATAAAAAAAAGAGATGCAATTTTTGTTAAATATTTTCGATACCTCTTACTTAGTGGTTTTCGAAGTTTTTGAAAAAAAAATAAAACTTTTCCTTTGTCTTTGACACTCTGTATCTTTAAAACTAAATCGTTTCTCGAACATGTAGTGAAATTTTCATTTTAAATTTATATGAAAAATCACCCCTTAAAATTTTTTAGAGTACTTAGTATCTACACTCTTTATAACAACAGAAGATTATTTTGTGGATCTGTTGATTAAAATAAAATAGCAATAGAAATTTTTCAAATATGTATTTAAAATTAAATTTTTGCACGTTTGAGAATTACACGTTTCAGAATTTTTTGGATTTTCGCGTTGCCTAATCTAACTTAATCTCCTTTGTTAATATCTACCTTGTATATCTGACGAAGTATGGCTTTAATGGTTATAACTATTCCTGTCGTTATTTCCAAATGCAGCATTATAGTGCCTTTCGCGGTAGCTTTTGACATAAGATAATAAAACACTCTGCTTGCCCTAGAGACTGTACAGTCACAGAAATACGAACATCATATCTGGACTTCCTCTTTGACTTCGCGATCGAACTTGTGAGCTTTACTCAATTCAAGAGTCTTGACGAGCCGTTACCAATTTCTGTCGCAAATATTTCCCGACGTTTAAAGACGTTTTCCAGTGCGCCGATTCAAATCGAGGGACGAAGTGGAACTAACTCGTTCCTCGCTGTCGCGAGGCATCCTTTAAAGGCACGTGTAATTTATGTGAATTGTTTGGCATAAAATGACATATCCAAACAATGAGTAAAATTGTGTAATACCAGACTCGCAAAGAATCTTTGATGATTTTTAATTATTTATTTCTGAAAATATCTTTATTACATGATGTATCTATAAGACATCATAGCTTTCAATGGAAAAGATAAAAAATCACGAGATTTTTGCGATTAATTTTTCACTCGCATTAAAACAATTAAATTTGTAACACAATAATTATTTAACAACTTCAAGTAAGTATATATGTATATATATATATATATATATATATAGACCTCAGTGGCGAAACAATGTGAATTGTTGTAAAATATTGTTTTATACAGTTATTGTTTAACCTTTTTTTTCTTTTGTTTTTTTAATTATTCTTTACAGACCTTTAAACATGAAATCGAAAACTCACAATAAACAAACATTATAGTTAAAATCATATTAAATGTATTAATTAAAATATATATTTAAAAAATACTATCATATATAAAATAAGTTACTTAACATGTTTACTTTTGTTTAATTTTTACGTACACTTTTGAGAAAATTATAATTAAATTTATATTCATATGTTCTCAAATATAAAAATCGGAACAAAATAAATAATATACAATATGTTGTTAATAATAGACTAATTGTAATGTAAAAATACTCCATGTAATCATATATAAAAAAAAATCAAGCGATTATTCCCAAATTAATCACTTTAAATTAAAATTGATAATAATTATAAAATAATAAAAGTGACGGATTATGTACATACATAAATATAACGACTAAAAGATATTCATAGTTGATCCTGTATATAATTCATTATAATCATTCGCGTAATCCCGCCATTGTAACGTAACGATATCTTTTCACGGAGTTGGAATACGAAATGTAATTTTATACAATAGACGCAAAACGTGATATCTCCTTGTTCCTTCCTCTTTTTAATACAATACAGTTTCTCTTGTTATATCCGTTTAATATAAATTTCTCCTTACTTGCTCCAAATTGTTGCCGGCGTGGCGTCGAGAATTACAGTGGCGCGCCGCGATTCGACGAGAACAGTCAGGACGCTGACTCGTCCCGACAAGTTATATCCTGATTCGTCACGTCGCGTCGACCGCGCGCATGCACGACCAACTTCACGCGTCTCGCTCCGCGAGAGATCCGACCCGCTAATCATGTTCCTTTCATTCTGATCGGAACGTAACGCGGAGGGACGGCGTGAGCGTTCGATTGTGACGAAACACAGAGGGACTCGCGTCATAAATATACATAAACATATGAGATGTCCTGTCATTAGATCTGCTCGCGTTGCTTGCACTTTTTGCGCTTCGGCATTTTCGCTTTCTCTCTCTTTTCAACGACCAAATATATGTATATATTTAAATCTGTCGCGTTACTTATACTTTTTGCACCTAGCATCTTCGTTTTCTTTCTCTTCAACACCCGAATATATTATATATTTATCTTCTTTTGAATACAAAAATTTAATTTTTAGGGATTTCAAGCAATGCGGATAAACTTTCTATTTCATTTTGAGTACATATATTTTTGGGAATTTCAAGCAACGCAAATAGATCTATTGCCATTATTTTAGTTAGGTCAATATTATATTTGTTCGTTCATTTTTTGTCGTACGACAAATTTTTCAAGTCGAGGGATCCAAGAAACTCTCTGTTCTACCAATTATAATACACAAAATTTGTTATATGACAAATATAATATCAGTCTTACTTAACAATACGATCCTTTTAACAATACGACGCAACGCGACGAAAATGGCGGTTACTTCGATATCAATGATCAACGAGATGTACGTGTCAAAACGTGCATCCTGCAAATTCGGTTTCAAGGGCAAGCAGAGCGAATAGAAAAGTGTCTTTATCTTTTAATTGTTAAAATTCTAACGAAATGTATCTCGTTATTGTATACAATAACGATTTTTATCGATTTCTCATAATTAATATCTAAATAACGCTTGGGAAAAAAAGGCTTTAGGAATCAGCGCTGTAATTGGTTGTACGTCGCGCGTTTAGTTAGTATTACGCTATAACAATATTTTTAAATGTCAACATAATAATAAAATATTTGTATACTCAAGTAATCTAAAATTACATATTCAAAACTCGTCGAGCTCCAAAAGTTTGAAAACAAAATTTGTTTTGAATTAACATTTTTGGGATTACTTACTTAAGTATGCGGTGGATCCAATAACAGTTACTGATCTGAAAAATTATTGTCAAAGAAACATTTTTGACAATAATTTTTTAACAATAATCTTTAGATTCAATAATTGTTATTGAATTTAAAAAATTATTGTTAATAAAACATATTGTTAGGAATGTTTAATAAAAGATTGAAGCTCTATGAAGAACTACATACATTTTGCAACAAACTTTTAAGCCTTAAATCCTATAAGAAATTGACCAGTTATACTTGAATGTGAGAGGAATAATCGACTACGATTGGTCAATTTCTTACGAGCTTAAGACTTAAAACTTAGGTAATAGCTTATTGTAGAAAGCCCATTAAGCCCGTGTCATAATACGCATTGGAAATTGAGGATTGCGAAATGAATTAGAATTCAACCAATTAAAACAAAACGGATTAAAATTAAATTAGGTATTTGACTGATCGAATTCTAATCTATAATTCGTAATCCTTAGTTTCCAATACGTAATGTGACATAGGTTTTCTTTTTACGAGACACGATCGACACAAGCAAACACAAGTGTGGTGTACCTTTGTTACTCATTGAATATAAAAAAGGACAGAACGACGTTTGTGTCGACCGTGTCTCCTAAAAGGAAAGCAGCTTTATTATTAAAAAAATACTATTATATAATAATTTTAAAATAATCCCAAAAATGAAAATCTTCAAAAATTCCCAAACTTTCAGCCCGGAGTGTATATCGGAATGTTCGACATGCGGAAATTCAAACGTGTAGCGCGGAAAATGGCGCCAGTTCCTTTGAATTTTTACCCGAGACAGCGAGATGATCGCAATTCGCTCGAGTACTCCAAATTCATCGGAGGACACGCGGCACTAACGGAAATATCCTGTGCACACTGTACGCGCGTTCATCGTGCTCGTGATAACACACCGAAGCAATGCGCTTGTCCTGCGCTTGTTCGACACTTACCGAGGTGCAGCTCGTTGCTCCGCGAGTCCTGGTGCCGCTAACAGACACCGCGGGCGTGCTCGCCGCTGCCGCCGCCGCGAGGAGTCCTGGGCGCTCGACGATGCACGCCACCCGATGAAGAAGTTGCCTCGGAACCCCCGGGTGTCATCGGTGTTCATCGCCGCGTGACGACGTCGACGATGACGACGACGACGACGCTGCCGCCGCCCGCGTATACACCGAGCATCCGGAATACATGTACGCACAGGCACGCGCACACACTGATACACTCACGCGCGCCCGCGCACACACACGTGTCAGAGAGGAATAGATAGACAGATAGAAACCGTAGCCTTTCGACCCAACCGCGTGACGGACGGCCGGAGCACTCCGAAAACGGAGACACGAAAACGGCAGTTATCACGCGCGAGCGCGCACATACACACTAACGAAACGTCAACAAGACACTGACGTGACTGACGGAAAGCGGCAGAGCGCGTTCCGCAACGCACTGGCAAGACCACTTCACCGCTCGCGGACGAAGACTCCCGACTCCCGAGGCCAACGACTCCCCCCACCAATCGCGCGCATTCGACCCAGCTATACATCCCCTCTCCCGCCCAATCCCGCGCGACCTTCCCTCTCCCCGCTCGCCCCGCTCCGTCTACTACTCGGCGCAGACTTCTCTTTCTTCCCTCGTCCCTTTCTCTCTCTTTTTTTCCATCGTCGCTCTTTCTCTTTCTTTACGTCTCTGACGTATTCCAATAATATTAGTTTTATTACGCGTTGCGCTTGAAATTCTCAAAAATTGTTGTACTTGTATAGAGATAAATATATATGTTTGAATATGTTGAGAGAGAAGCTGAGTGTAACAAGTACAAGCAACGCGAACAGACTTATATATTACCGTGAATGTTAAAGATGACAAGCCCGAGTTTTGACACCTTTGACTTTCCGATCGCGCGTGTGAAAGGCGGATTAAATCACACGTGACGTTAAAATATATTTTTATCACGCACTCTCCGTTGGAAAGCGCGGAACGGACGTTTCCTCTCTCTCCTTCTGTTCCGTATCCTCCCACGTTTTCCACCACGAGCGAAAACGGACTTATTCAACCCCCTCGCGTTCACTCCCTGCTCTACCGTCCATTCTATCTCGCGGCCGTCGGCGAACGCATCGCATCGCCCACCCTATCTCCCGCTCGGCCTCCTCCGTCCATATCGGCGTGGCGTGCAAGAGGTGCGGAAGGATCGGAGCAATGCATTGGCGGATCCAGAAATTTGTCTAGGGGGGGAGTGTCCAACGTCGCAAGCGAAATTTTTTTTCAAGTCCAACATGAAAAAATAAAATATGACCTTTTATAGACACACTGAGTCTTTTTCGACTCGTGGCGAAATTTTACTTTCAAATTTTTGACACAAATTTCCATTTTTTTATTAAATAAAGGTTTTAACACTTGAGGTAACGAACTATTTGACAACGTAGCGGAGATGTTTGTAAAACAATCCTGAGTTTTTCTAAATTTTTTTGAAAGCCTAGAATAGTAAAAAAAAAATTTTGGCTGAACAAAAGAGATCCAGAGTGCGTACGGAGTAAATAAAAATATAGATTCCTACATCAAGGGTTAAATTATTACTTAAATTATTACATCGAAAAGATATTATTGAAATGTATATTTTATAAAACATTTTACTTAAAATTATATTAATACAAAAGAAGAATAATATAATAGAATCTATGTTTTTTCTGAAAGTTTTTTTTAAATTAGAAAAGATTTTGGAATATCAACATTGTGATTAAGCATCTCAGAAATATATTAAAAATATATAACATCTTACTGTAAATATTTAAAAAAAGGAGATCTAAGGGTGGGGGAGGGGAGGAATCATGATCTCCCTCTATGGCCCTCTTATGGCTCCCCCCGTGGATCCGGGAGTGGAGCAACGAAGCAGGACGAGAGACGGAGAGACGTGCGCGCGCTAACGTGTCGTCCTTCCGCGAACTTCCTCCTCCTCGCGTCCTTTACGCCCGATATTCCGTTTCTCTCTCGCTCAATCTTCCCGTCTCCCTCTCCTCCTCTCTCTCTCTCTCTCACTCTCCCTTAACCGCTTTTTCCGTCTACCCCATAGATCTACATCTATTTTGAACCACTGCCGTCTTCCGCCTCCTTTCTGTCGCGCTATATATTTTCGTATCTGTCGTTCGGTATATTGCTTCTACCCTCGTACAACCGAAACGCGCGACGAGTGCGCGACGACCTTTCTTACGAAAGGAACGATCTATCAATGAAACAAAAGGAAACGCGATGAAAGCGACGAGGACGATGACAAAATAGCGGCGGCGACAAGCATC
>NW_011626951.1:3245916-3356771 GCF_000204515.1 Acromyrmex echinatior
GCGAAACCATTACCCCGGGAATGTTGCGCCATGGATTAGTTTGATTATCGACATGCGGCGGCGCCGAGGCCGCGAGCAATTTAATTATGGAAACGGTATGCTGCAAAGGACGAGCCCGCGATATCCAATTAGTTTCCACGGGTTTGCTCTCTGCCTTGCAGTCTGTGCGCTCTCTCGGCTCTCGCCGCGGCTCTTAACGATTGCTAACCCCCGAGAGAAACGCTAACTGAACGTAACTATGGAGCTTAGATGCCGCTGACTGCCGCGACGATCTTATTTATTTACAGGATGATGCAGCGATTGCATTTTTCATGGAGGATCGACGCGGATTTTGCTTTAACTATTAATCGATAAGACGTTCGATTACAGACACGTACCTAATAATAAAAGTCGATAAATTGTAAATTACACAGTAAATCAGTCAAATTAATATTTACAGTAATAATTACTCTGTACTAATAGTATGGAAAATTGAATCTCATTGAAATGAGTTAGTTTTCGCATATAACGTAGCTTATAAAGTAGGGAATAAAAAATGTTATAGATATAAGGCTCAATAATAAGGCTAAATAATTAATAGGTTTTTTAACTATATCAAAGATGTTCTGTAAGCACAAGTTTTACATCTTTAATAGCTGAACATTATACCTAAAAAACTATTCATTGAGCCTTCTATCTGTTTTATTCCTTACATTATAAGTTATGTCATTATTATGTTATTATATATTGTATATTACGTAAAAACTAATTCATTTTCACTAAATTCCAATTTTTCGTATAATTAATTATGGAATTCTTTAACAAAGTGTGAATATATCGTGTAGTAATAATAATAATAATAATAATAACAACAATAATAATAGCTTTATGAGAGCATGAATGACAATAGATTATATATCTGATGCTAGATTAGAAAAACAAATTTCTTTCGATAGATTTGTATATTTGGTCATATATTATTCCGCTGATTGTTTTACGATTAAAATCTTACATCAAAGGTGTTGTGTGAGCACAAATTTTACCTTTCTCTCTAAATTCTTTTAAATCTCATTTCACAAGAGTAAAATCTTCCTCCAAAGAATTTAAAGAGTCGATATACCATAGCTAAAATATTATCCATTATCGAAGTGTCTGTGATTTTTTATTTCCCACGTTACAATAAGCTATACATAAATATGCGACTAATTTCGCCGAAATCCAATTTCCATAATTAGTACGGAATCCTTTCAATATATAATTGTAAACAAAACTGTGACGCGAATCTTATCACCAATTGTCCGTATCGTACTATATATTAAAGATTGAGGATTGCAAATTAAAAATTAGAATCGAAATCAAATAATTTTAATTTTAAGGGCGGTATTCATAATCCGTTCTTATTTTAAGATTGTCTTAAGTAACATCTTAAGATGCTAATACACTCTTTAATTTAATTTATGATATCTTAAGATTATACTACAAACATGAGAATATAGAACTGTATTTTCAAATATAAGAATCGACTATGAATACCGGTCTAAATTATTTCGTTCTAATTGATTAAAGATTGATTAAAGATTTCTAATTTTCTTCAATTCGCAATCTTCTACTCCAATGTGTAGTGTGACACAGGCTTTTGACTTCAGTTGCGCAGATATTTAAATCAGAGCGTGCATGATTAGCGTGACACTCAATACGTTGAAAATAACAAGGCGAATGGAAACAAAGTAAGAGCATTCGCGATCTCGAGCAAAACGTCGAGAGTATTTTAGAGACGCGAGCAATCGTCCGATACTTTACGTTCGCGAAACCGAGTCGCGTCATTAATTCGCAATCGTGTCGCGCGAGCGAAGTCGATATTTTCTCCCCCTTCTCGCGGCCGTCTCTCGTGTTTCCTTTTGACGTCACGAAGTAACGTGAATAACGTCAAGAGTCATTCCCAGAGACGCGAAAAAATTGTTTCGTCTCCAAGAGGGATCCTCCGTAACAGAGAGGAGAGTAATCGTTGGCATCATAAAAGGTGTCGAGATTGATGGCGAAAGGCTTTTTAACGAGGCGCAGAGGCGAAGGGCGTTAATCAATAGCCACTGGCGAGCACACAGCCGTCGGCGTATTCGAAATAAATTCTAATACGTCCGCCGCGCCGGAAGGGAGACGATTACCGGATCATTGTTCCGTTCAGCTATTCTTTTCGGCTATTCTTCACCATGAGTCTCTTTATCTTTCTTTTTTACCATCGCTCCGATAGCGGCCCAATCACATTAGTCGCAATTAGCCTAGAATTTATTCCCGGAAAAGTTGCTAACGTCCTCATTTGATTAATCACCCTTTCCTGACCTTATCACCTTAATGAATTGTTATAGGAATATTCGTTATCGAGGGATGATTATCTATTATAGATGTACGCTTTTGTTTAACGTATCTTATTGAGTTACAGAAATTAGATTGCCTGACGTCCGGCTATTGTATAGAGATAAACTTGTTTATTAAATTTTACACTGAACAAAAAGATTAGGTTTATTACAATAAATTTTAATATATATTTCTTTAAATAATACTAAGTAGACAAATATTTCTTTGAATAAAACTGAGTAAATAAATATTTACTTAATAAAAAAATAATTAAATCAAATTAATCGTTTTTGTCAAATAAATATACATTTAGTAAATATATTTACTTAGAATTATTCAAACAAATATTTATTAAAATTTAATATACTCTCTTTTTTCAGTGTAAATAATAAAAATAGTTTTACTATTTATGGCGTACATATTAAAGATATACAGTGAGTACAAAAAGGTACAAGGAAGATAATATTAACAAAAAACTTTTTTTTTAAATACATATTAATTAGCAATTTATTAACAACGATTAAAATAAACTTATATTTCTCAAAATTATGTAAAAAAAATGCGTAATAATTAAAGTACATTATCTTAAAAATAAATGGAAATAAAGTATTATTTGGACTCATAAAAGTATATTATACGCAATTTATTTAATAATAAATATGATTCTTTGTATTACTAATATTAAAAATTTTTATATGTATATATGTGTAAGTATTATAAAAATATAATTATAAAAATGATACATTAAAGTTTAATAATGATTATGAAAAAATAATTTATATTATGATTTGACCGTTGAATTTGCTATTAAATGAATGAATCCACGCCATAATATTTCGTTGTTATATAATCTATTCAAAGATAATTAATCGAAAAATAAATTTGAGTTTTATAAATTTTATTTTATCCATCTCATGATTGTAAATCGAATTTATTACTCTTCATATAATTACGCTTTCCATCCAAAGTGAGCTTTTTAGAATTCAGGACAGAACTTATAATTTCACGTGCTGTGTAATACTTACAAATTTGTTAAGTCAAATCAAGAACTACAGATCCAGAACGAACACGTATATGAAATGTTAAATACACACGTATATGAAATATTAAAATACACAGATATATAAAAATACGCGACGTATCAGATAAAAAATGTCATTCCATCGAAAATTTAATATAAAATTGTAGGTCGTCTATCTAATCGAACTTAATCTAAAGCGAACTTAATTTTGTCTAGACATGAAAAAAACTGTTCCGTTTTCTTTAATTCATAATCAGACGAAGATTTTAAAATCAGTTACTTTTAAAACTTTTATCAGTATAGTATATTGAAGCAATTTATGTTAAGTAATTAAAAGATTTTCTTAAAAGTCAAAGTAGGATTATGTGTATACGCGTAAAATATATATATAAAATATATGTGTAAATATCTACCATATATCTATCATACATACACACGCACGCACGCATCTATGTAAACAATCTATAGATATATCTTATGTTCTTTGTTACATTACACCGAACTACACTAAAATTTTATCTCAATTACAGAATATTCCAACATTTGCGATCCTAAATATTATTAGCAAAAAAGTTCTCAAAAAATTAAGTAAAAAAGTTTAATTAACAATTTTTATTTTAAAACAATAATTTTTTTAGATAATGGAGATTTAAATAGCTAGTCACAGATTATGTTTAGATAACCATCTGTCTATGAATAACGATAATAAAATATCATGCGGCAGTATATTAGTAAGCGTACACTTTAGCACTCATTAATATACTCGGTGTCTTCCATTTAATGGTACAAATCCAGCTGATACAAATATCATTCTATCTTCGTTATTCATGGAATATAAAGAACGATAAAATATGTATTGACTTATATCATTATAAATGAAAAGCATTCATTTACGAGAGATTATTTAATCGTAGTCTGTAATTGGCCGTATTTAAACCCTTATCTCAGAAATTATGGCTTAAAATAAAAGCTTATAAACAGTTTTTTTATTTAATTTTTTGAAAATGTTTTCACTACATTATTTTGAGTCGCGAATTTTAGGACATTGTATATTTTTATTTACCAATATTATAAAGTCAAATATATTATATTACAATCACAAAACTTGATTACTTCTTTCTGCATTGTATTATCCAATTTATAATAATTTACATATTTTGCATTAATTGTGTTATCTACATGATGAATTTTTGTAAACCAACGTAAACAATACATAAATATTCTATTTAAACGTAATCTTGGAATATACGGCAAAATATGAAGATGCATTGTAAACAAAAATTGCAGAAAAATCGGGACGCGAATAGACGGCAATTATTAGAAATTAATTTTATTTAGGAGAATAGCTTAGAATACACAAAATAAAATTAATTTGGTATGATTTCATAATATTTGATCCTTCAATAATGCCTGGTAGTGCCATTATATATATAATAGGGTATAGCCTATTCGATTATGTATTTATTTTACTTTTTGTGCTACAACTTTTTTATTAATAAATGAAGATATATTTATTTGTTACTATATATATTATTTACTATATATATATACTAACATATTATAATATATATATTATATATATTATGTTCATTAATATCGCATTTTGATTTTTAAAATAATGTTATAAATATGTTCATTTTTACGCGATATTTTTACACAATATCCTGCAGTGTGTATTGTGTAAAATGTGACAAAGCGTATAGAGGCACCGAAAGGTTAACTATTTTGCCCTAATATATTCCTGAATTGCTCTTTCGATCAAATCTTTTTCCTTTGAGCATCTTTCCTTCCCAAAAAAGTCAACTCTCTACTCGTCAAAAGTGCTCGATTTGAATTTATCGAAGATAGCTTCTACAGAAATCCGCGTTTGAAAGTTTCTGCGGACTTTCGTTAAAAAGTCATGCATTCTAAAATTGTATTTTGACGACAGCTCGACAACCAGAAACATTGACCTTCCTTTGCCAGGTTGCGCAATCAGGATTTCTAGTAGAATCTCCCGACGAACGATGTCGCTCTGTTACAAGCGACAAGGGAGAACAAGTGAGGTTACGTTCGCGTCAAACACCTGTTGTGTCAAAATCAACAAAATCGTGTCAAAATCCGACACTCAAGAGAGACGAGTGAATCGAGCGAATCATCTGTGTGAATCTAATCAAACATGGTAATCCCAATATATATTATAATTTCGCCAACAATTCTGAGGTCTATTTAGAAATGTAATTTCTCAATTCTCTGGAACTTGATCTATTTTCGTCATGTTTCACGCACGGTTTTATTTGTTTAGCTTCTTCCTTTGCACAATTAAGTTTACTTAATATGCATTCTGCTTTACTTTTTGTGTCTCATCCGGTATATAATTGTTGCAGGCGCGTTACTTCAGAGAAGAGGACATAGACGGTACGTTTTGAAATCGTTGCGAGATTACCACTGCCTCGTACAGCTGAAATAAATCAAGCTGATTTGAAATTATTACTTTTGCAGAGTTCCGAGAATGTTTTTATCTGTTTGCCCGAAGCGGTCAAATTCGCACGCTTGACGAGCTTACTATAATTATGAGGTCTTTGGGACTGAGTCCGACCATTGCAGAATTGAACAAGTACATGAAGGACAAAGGTAATCCATAGACTACAATATTCAATACAAGTTTTTACCATTCTCTAAATTCTTTAGAATCGAATCTTTTAGAGTGAGATATTTTTCACTCTAAAAGTTTTAAAGATCAGAGAAACTTTACAGGAAAATGAAAATATCTTTTATGTTGATTCTAGGTGGAAAAATGTCCTTTGCCGATTTCCTGGAGGTAATGCATCTTCAAACTCGTGCAGAGGATCTACCGAAAGAAGTGATTAAGGCTTTTCAAGCTGCTGATACTTCTCACAGCGGCACTATTCCAGCACGACAGTTGGCGCATATGTTACTTCACTGGGGAGAACAATTGAGTAGTAAAGAAGGTAATAAAGCAATAAATTATTAATTACATATTTTGCTTCATTCAAAAGAAAAATTGAATCGCAAAGAAGGTAAAACAATAGTCATAGATTTTGTATTCGGTATGTTATTGTTTATTGCAGTGGAGCAAATCTTCCGTGAGGCCAATGTGTCTCTGAACGGACACGTGAAATATGAAGACTTTGTAAAAATAGCTTGTGCACCTGTACCTGATTATTATTAAAGATTCTTAAGCTTTTATATATTTATTATGTACTAATATATTTTATATATTTTTATGAAATGCATGAAATAGATAAATACTTTTACATAAAGAAGAAAAAATCAATTTAAAAGAATTGAATAATTTAAAAATGTGGTTGCGGGATTTCATTTGTTAAATAAATAAAATCTATTTCATTATTTATTCCTACTATGTCTTAAATTATACTTTCACCCCTGCTTTAGTACATCTCAATATTGATAATACATTTATCGTTTTATTATTAGATAATGTATTCTCATCTATAAAGAATGCTCATTTCTAAATCTAAATATTGATATTTCATATCGATAAACACATTTTTGACACACTAATGAGTTTTTACGAATTCACTACCTCGATAGATTTACTGTCATAAATTCGATACAGATATATTTACAGTTTCAACTATTCGAAATTATTCTTTATTCGTTCGATATAAAAAATCGTCGAGAGAACAGAGGCGAATTTAAGTTATAATTTGAGATATGTGAATTTTTAAGAAACTGTTAATATTTATTTAGAAAGAAAGAATTTATGTGTTGCCGAAATTAATAAATAGCGGTTTTATGTACCCTAAATTCACTTCTGTTCGAGAAACTAGATGCTTAGTTTTCTAAACATGTCATATTTATCTAAAATTACACACAATATTTCATTCAAGAAACATACGAAGAAATAATGGACTTATGTTAAAATGATCTTTCTTTTAATAATATTAGCAAATAAAATAGATTCCCACTTTAGTTTTTAAAAATTCACTTACTTTTTGCACGAGTTAACAAATGTTTTGTTATAAAACAAGTAACGAAAAGTATTCATTTATTCATTATCAAGCTTGCTAAATTTAATTTTTTTTAATATATAAAAAGAATTCTTGCTGGAAGATCTAAAATTTTGTTGGATACGGATCTGAAAATAATTTTGTTGGATCATCAAGTAATCATGTTAGAAACTAAAAAATGATGACCAATGCTGCAAAAAGTTTTATTTTAGCAATGAATTTGAATTTCCAATAAAATTATTTTCAGATCTGTATTCAATAAAACTTTTAATTTTTTAGTAAAATCATTCTTCCCATTATATTATAAACAAAATTATCTGGATCAAAAATCATCGGTGATCCTCGAAAAGCATTGTTCGCCAACCATCGAACGGTTAGTCGAACTGATAGTCCAAGAATTAGCCATCTTTGGACGCATCCGGAGTCGGGGGCGAACCACATAAAATCACCGCCGTGCTGACGATCGTCGTAAGCAAGAAAACGCACAACAGAGCACGATCACTGACCAAGGCGACTTGTTTCCAATCTAACTCTGTCCTTTCCCGACGATCCTGCTCGACCAGGCGCCGCTCGTTCCTCTCGATGGTCGCGTGCACTCTTCCCAGGACTCGGGACCAATGCGCCTCAAGGCCGCCTTCTTTTCCGAGATCTATGCGATCGTTCGATGGGATTCATAATATATATTGATCACACGGCACAAATAAGCTGGCTAAAAAAAACTAGATCAGACCAAACTAGACGGACAGACTATTAAAGTATAATCAGAACGACAGGATGTATTTGAAACAAGAAATATATCAAATCGTTACGCTTGATTGCAAATGAAAGTAAATATTTTGTAATCAAGTTACACATTACGCAAAAGCGATATGATTATTTTAGAAAAACATATTTGTTTTTGTGAAATTTTTGTGATTTTTTGAGTTACAAAGAATTTATAAAAATATAGAAAAAAAGTTGTATAAAATTGCAGTTCTAAAATAATGGTTTTATGAGAAAGAATGGAAAGGAAACTTATTTTATTCTAGAAGAAAATTTACTTTTATAGAATTCTTATAATATAATATATAAACATATGTAAAAATTTATAATATATTATATAAATATGATAAATTAATAAATACTTAAAGATAAATAATATAAATATACGTTTGAGAATTTAATAATAAATAACATTAAATATTTAAAAAAAACCAAAGTTATGAGAAGTAAAAAAAGCTAAGCGATTTTTTCAATCAAGTATCTTCATGCGTTTTAATAAGTATTGACATTTTAATAAATTTAGTTGTCTTTATCACAGACTCACCTAAACTGGGACTAGAACTGTTACTATCGTCTTTCTTCGATACATATTTGGGAGATACGTGCTGTTCCGACAGTTCAGGTTTACAGTGCAGCGGACAATTGTTCTTTCTTCTCGGGAATTGTTCTGTTGGCTCCTGCTGATATAACAAATCGCTATGATACTATATTGATGATTGCGCTGTAACTTTTCTATAGAACGGAGTAATAGCGGGCTCGCGTTTAGAAATTGTATCAACTGCGAAACTTTCTCTCGATGAAGCGCAATACGTTATTCGTTTACGCTCAGAATCAGCTACAGACGTTCGTATAGTCAAAATACATTCGGAGACAAAGTTTATATCTCTCTCGATCTATTTTTCGTATTTTTTTTTATTAATAATTAAGATCTATTTCATCATATTGTTCATAATTTACATTTTAAACGTTCTCTTTCACTTATAAATTTCTTATATTTATCTTTTAATCGATTATATGTATACTTTTTAGTTCTTTTATACTATTCTTATCTGTTCTTTTACAATATTGAAGATACCATCTTCCGTTATATCGTTTTACTTATATATGCTGGAACGAACGGCTGACGCCGACTCTGTTTACGCTATTATCCGCAGGAAGCTGCACGATTCTCAGAATTATTAATCTGATTGATCTGAATCGCGCGCACAACGGAATATTGGCCCAATTTTATTATATTCAAATAGGAAACTGGATGATGGTTTGCAAAATGCTCCGCGTATTACAAGAAACAATATGCATGTGCATTACGTGCATCCGTTTTACCGATCTATTCTCCTCTTGGAAATTCAGAAATACTATCCTGGCTAATTTGTCTAAGACCAGCGATCTCACGATACTCGGTACGCGGATGCCCCGCACACCACGGTGATGCAAATTCAACGTCACGACTGCTAGACCGGATGCGAACGACACCAGACAAATGCTGACGCCATAGTAAAGACCTGAAAGCATCAAAAGGAAAAGTACGGATAGGTAGAATAGTAATGAAGAAATTGAGTAAAAATTTGAAAATTTGAATTCAAATTAGATGATTAATAATATAATTTTATTCACATTAAAAATGGCAAAAACCATTCGCAAAATGTTTCAAACTTAACTTACAATTAGTCCTTTTCAACCGTAAAAAAATTACAAATTTAAATCATGTAAAAACTTTAAGTAATATTTTCAGAAGGACTAACTTAAGTTTGAAACGTTTCATAAATGTTTTTGTCATTTTAATATAAGTAAAATTCTATTATTAGTCTTTTCTAATAATTTGGATTCTTTTAAATTTATTAGCTTTATTTAATTTCTTCATTGCTTTTCATATTAGTCATTTATCCCTTAATTAACAAACTTAAGTCCAAAATTAAGAAAAATGCATTTATTATAAAAGTAGAAAGTATTAAGAATTTGTTTTATCTATCAATTTAATTTACCTTTATTTTGTTTTTATAAAAAATTGTATTTCATAAAAAATAAAATTTATACAAATATTAATCTCTCTTATAAAATATTGAATTAAACACATATTTAAAATATATAAATATATTTAAATTAAATACAACAGACAGAATTAAAAGAATCGGATAAAATATTATTGTTTTTATTTGAGAAAACTTGCTGAATATGATGCATTCGTTGTATCTTGTTAAGAAAATTGTCTACCACACAAATCCTTGTATATGTCTAATCATTAAACAAAATTCTTTCTCCACTTGAGTAACGATTCCGAACTATTTTTCGGTTTTCTCGCTGTTCTTTGAGCACACTCCTTCGGGATCCTTCTTTGAAGACTACATTAGCAGAAATGAGACGCTATTCAATCTTGCAGAGACGGCTAACCGCGTCTGAAGGAAATCCCAGGTGCACTTTCCCGCAGGTTTTTTAATGAGTAACGAGCAACTATAACCTTGGTTCTACATTACTCTGGTCTTACATTAGTCGCTTTCAAGTCAATTTCAAGCTTATTATGTCAACCAATTTAAAGTGTGTGTTAATTTTAAAATTAACTAACATAAAAGCAAGTAATGCGAACCAAAATCGCGATAACATTTTGCGTCGAACAATTCCAAATTAACAAAATCAAGTGATTTTAAAATTCGAAAATATAATTCCGGAAAAAGATTTGTCATAATTCAATCAAATATAATGACAGCATAAAAAAAAAATTGATGAATCGTAATATTTTGAAAATATCTTGAATATGTAAAAATGTTTTTGAATTTTAAATTGAAATTTTTATTCAGAATTGACTAACAAAGTACTTACTTATCAGTGGCGTCTTCTCCGTGGGCGGCAAAGTTTCGCGAATGGTCATCAGGAACACTGTCATAGACAGAAGGGCCGAGATGCCGAGGGTAACTTTCTCCCCCGACTCAGAGGGCACATAGAACACCAACAGGGCTGGGAGCAAACAAGAACAGCGAAAGTTTCACCCTTACCGCGAAATATTGAATCCGAGATATTCCACGAGACTTCGATTTGAAGTCTCGTGACAAACTCAAAAGTTTGTAGATCGAGAATGGAATAACCTGCAGAACTGCAGGAAAAAAGCGATAAAAAAAGGTGAGGTAGTCTCGGGTTGCTTTTTTCTTAGTTCGATAAATTTAAATTTTATTAAGTTTTTCGTATCTTTTGTTCTCGTTAAACATTATTATATTTAGCATATCAATATCTAAATTCCTTACTATCACGATAATTGATATCACGATAATTTTATATTTTATAGAATACCAGTTTTACATAATTTTTATTTGAGTCTTAAGGTATTTATAACCGATTCTTATTTTAAGACTGTCCTAAGTAAAGTAAGATGCTAATACACAATTCTCTGATAGGTTTATAACATCTTAAGACTCTACTTAAAACGGTCCTAAATATAAAAACCAATTACGAATTATACCAGTCTTAATCTTGCGAAAAATATTAGTAAATATTCATGCAAATGGAAAATGAATTTAAATTTTTTACTATTGTTGTGTAAAATAATTTACGAATTCTCTTGACTCAAACAAAATCATATAAATATTTCCCGATAACTCATAGTTGCCCTTTTTTAACTGTTTTATTCCATCAATTTTATCATCGGAAAACCATTGCGTTGTCCCATTTGTCTGACAGTCTTGATTGCCCTATTGGGTCTTATATTCTGTTATTTCAATATTTTTTATCTATCTATTTCTATATATACCTTATACGTTAATTTCTTTACTCTCTTAAACTTTCGCAGGCAACATAAATTTTTAATTTCTCCGTCAGTAATAGGGGCCTTCAAGAAACAAAGTAAATTTTTTATTGTTCCAGATTATAAAAGTTTAAAAAAATTCTAGTATACTTTTCAAAACTTTAACAACGTGTTTTTACCATTATAGAAGCCAGATTATTTTATCTACATATTTAAATTTACCTACCAAGATTTACAATAAAAAAGTAGATTGTGCCATTACTAGAGAGACTTTTATTATGTCCTACTTTCCACTTTTTTTGTCTATAAAATTCATTTTTTACTCGATAAGTAATTGCTGTTCTGTTAGCGCTAATATCTAACAAGTTCTCGGAAAATTTCTTTCATTATCGATAAATGGTAGCAGAAATGTAATGAAATGCTTCGGTTTATGCCGTCGTTTCCTTAAAGGCGATCACTTAATTTGTTTTTTCCTGTACAAATCCTAACACTATTAGACCCAATTGCCAATATTATTTTTTAAATTCTCATCTTCCCCTCCTTTGCATAATATTACATAATATTCGAAGATCATTTTTTTGCTTTTATGAAAAATTAACAAAAAACTTTAGAAATTTAGTAATTACGTGTTTTTGTTTTACTGCCTACATTATAATATTTTTATGAGAAATATGTATTTTTCTTTTTCTTAATTGCATTAATGTGGTATTAGATATATATATATATATATAGAATGAATAAAAGTAAATATTTTATTTAATATTTTATTATATTATATTATATTATTTTATAAAAGTAATATTATTAAAAAATACTTTTGTTCATAAAAATTATATTTTCTATTTCTGAAGTTCTCTTTTTTTAATATTTTATTAATATTTCTATTTACATGTATATTTTTATTAAAATTTCGAATTTCTTTCAAACATGTATATAAAAGCGATGATGGTGCATCCTGATTTTCTTATCAAGCAATAATAAATTTCCAACTAGAAATGATTGGCTGAATCGATATCGATTGATTAGTGCTATCGATCGACGTCGATTCAACTATTTTTAGCGGAGTTTCAACATGTAATTTGATTGCTTGCATAGTTATTAATAAGGATACCGTTTTTTTCCACCAAGATTATGAAAACTATTATGGAAATTCATAAGATTCGCGTTTCATGCTAGTAGGGACAATCTTAATTTTCTCATACAAGCAGGTCGTACGAAGAGCGCGGAAAGATCGGAAGCGAGAGCGTACTTAATCTCTTATATGACTTCTCTTGCGGTCTACCACTTTGTAGTTTCAAGGTTTATTTATGAAATTTACTTCGTAACTAACGATAAGACCTGTTATTTCCTTTATTAATAAACGAGGTCCTCGAGATTATGCTATACCGCATATCATTAATTCACAATCTAGGAAATTTCTCTCATAAGATTCAACCTAATAATAAATGTCTTAAAAAGTTTTTTTGTGAAAAGACATTTTTAAAGAAAAATAGTAATCGATTATTTTATTCATTCTTCGCTGAATACGATAAATAAAGATCGATAAATAAATGAGCGCATTATATTGTTTACAAAAAAGTTCGTATTTTCAGAATAAATAAAAAAGGCACCAAAAAGAGAAAGAGAGAGAAATCATAGATATAATAAAGATTTTTTTTATATGACTTATTTCTTTCGCCTTTTTCTTGTACATATTATTTTTACAATAAAGCTGCTAATGATGCAATTATTAATTATTTTAATTTTTTTTTTATATTTTCAATGTAAGACATAAAATGATATATAACGCCATTAATTGTAATATTAGAACTTTCTAAATCAGGAATTATAGTAGTACAGTATTTTGAGTACATACAAGTATCAAAAAACAATTATTATGCCCTTTGATGTACGAACGTTAGTCGATCTACTGCAGGTCACTAACTTGGACATTCCAGCGCTGTTTCGCTCAGGTATGCACATTTATGTAGTCTACTTACCAACGCCATTGATTAGTATGCAGGGCAGAATCAGGTTGAAGACGTAGAACATCGGACGTCGTCGTAAGCGAATTTCGTAAGTGATGTCGGGATACGGTTCCTCGCAACAGGAATAATACTCGACGTTTCTGTGAGCGGTGAAGTCCAGAAGATGGAACTCGCCGTTTGCCTGATAATTGCTCACGTCCCCCTGCTCGCTCTGTCTCTCCAGCTCGAGCTGATGTTCGCAAAATTTCCTCATAAATTACGCAAGACACTGTGACAACTGACGTCGCAAATCGCCGTCGTTTGTCTATAAAAACTAGTTCTACATTAATCGCAAACTTACGACAGCTAGAGATTCTCAAGTAAAAGATTGGACGTTTAAACAACTTTTGATTGATCCGTCATATTTTTCAGGACCTGCTTAAAATAAAATAAGATGCATAAGATTAGCAGGATTGGCAAAAGATGTTTTTTTTTTAAAGACAAAACGTGTCTTTTTTTAATACATGTTTTTAGTACTTCGTTACACGCTTAAAACAGTACCATAAAAAACTATATTTAAAATATATTAAAAACATTGATCAAGCATTAATTGTTAGGATAAAGTGATAGGATAAAATGCGAGGGCATCTTATTCGATCTTATATAAGCAAGTTCTGAAAAATATAGTGGAACGAATGTATGATGTTCAATCTCTCTTGTGAGATCTCTAGTTTTAAAATTGATGCTCCACAGATTGACTGTCGCGACAAACTTGCGATTTGATTTGCGTTTAATGTAGAATCAGCTTTAAAACGATGAAATAGCGATTTTGCGAATAGTAAAAAATATCAACTAAAAGCAAGTTTTTGTTGTTTATCGAACATCGCGTCCTTTTGCTAAACATGAACGTGAAACTAACGTCTAGAGCCGGTTCGGTTTATCGACTAAAAGTTAAACTGGCAGCTGACAGGCCGAATGTCTGTCGTTGCGATCAAGAATGTTTTGTGTAACGCGTAATAACTTTTCATCGAGCTGATACGTGTTTTATTAATGACAAATCGAAAGGTTTATTGCGGTCGTACGAATGAGAAAAGAATTAAAAGACTAAAATCGGATTTTAAATTGAAGTAGAATATTACACGAATCGAACAGACACTCTCAATTGAATTTTAATATAATCTTTGTTTTACTTTTATCACAAATTCTTCTGTATCTCGTAACAAGTAATATGTCACATCATTTATCTATTTATAAGATCGTTATTTTTTTAAAGGATAAAAATCGAATTTTTAATTTTTAAAATATACAAACAGAATAGACATTCTCAATTGAATTTTAAAATAATCCTTGTTTTACTTTTTATAATAATTTCTTTTTATCGTAGATCTCAACATAACAAATAACAAATAATGTGTCACATCATTTATTTGTTTGTATTCAATCAACAAATTCTTTAAAAATTGCTAATTGGAACGAAAACTTGTTCGACTTTTTTTTATAAAAGAGAAACCTCTTGTCAAGTTTTCGCTTGGGAAATTAATGATAGCCACTGAAAATCCGACCGCACGAAACACGAGAAATGATTAATGCGCGAAGAACTTTGAAAGATTCTCTTGAACAAGCATTTTACACCGCGATGACGTTCTTTACGCGACGAGGAGAAAACGACGGCAGCGGCGACGGCAGCACGCAAATGTATTCAACGCGGAGAGATAGAAAATGGGAAAACTCTGTGAAAAAGATAGGCAGGGTGCTCTCGGCGCAGAGGCGAACTGAACGGCTCTCGTATTGAATTCTTCTCGCGATGTTGGGATTAAGCCCTTCGATCTGCCCGAACCATTTTCACGACTTGACGGCTCGGCGTTTTCGATTCCGCAGCTGTGTTAAACGTTCCCGAACTTCCAAAAGACCGATCGGCTTCGCTTCGCAAATAACTGTACATTTTTTTCCTTTTGTTCATTCGTGTCGCACGCACAATTCATTCTGCGTCAAAATAGTTTTTTACTACATATTTCTCCTAATACCGAAAAAAATTAGCTACCTAAAACATAAAAAGATACAAAAACGTTCGGCGATATTTGTAGTAATTTCAGGATGCATCTAAATATAAGATTTAATCTGCAATATTCATTCTTTATTTTTGTCTTTCTAATCGATACGATTTCGCATGAACTATACAATATATACCGATATACCGATACCTCAGACCTCAGATAATCGATAAGGTATCTCGCTGAATGATATCTACCAAAACCATAAAATATTCAGCGATCTTAAATGAAGGTGAATATAATATCGTGAATTATGAATGGCTGAACGTAGAAATTAATTCGATTTAAAAGGAAATCTGCAAGACGAATTACCGTCGCGCGCCGTCTAATAATCGTTCTCCCGTATTTTTAAACGATTCTAAAGTTTTATGAGAACCAACGAAAAAATCGATTAAATGGAACAAGTCACTCGAAATTATCTCTCATATAACACTTCAATATAACACTTATTTATTTAAAATATATCGACATCTTTGATCTAACAATTCAGCTGAAATCAATCTCTTGAAATCATACGGTTTAATAAATAATTCCTTCAGAATCAATTTTATATACCTATTTATTTACCTATGTATTTGCAATCGCGATTTAACCGAAAAATTCAAATAAAATGTATTTTGAAACATAGTCTTAATAGTCATCTGAACTTTACTTCTCATGGTTCAATAAAAAAGATGATTCTTAAGAAATGATGTCGTTCATTTATTTCAAAAGTGATAACTCATAAAATTAAGGAAAAGAAAATATTTCTTTCCTACGAAAAACTATTTTTCAAAAAAGGTAAAAAAATCATTAAAATTGTCACAATTCGAAAAAATCGTTTTTTTAAGAGTTGATACGGAAATAACAAAAATAACATTTGACCGTATTAAAAATATGTTCTTTTTGCTAACATTATTTGAGTAGTTAATAATTTTCTGTCAGACTTAACAGAAAATTATTATATTATTTTGTCATTGTCGTTTTCAACCCTTAAAAAAATCATTTTTTAAATTATATTAGGTGTTGGAATTAATTCGTAGCGTTTTTTAATGAAAGAATGTTATTTATTTCACATGAGCATTAAAAAATACATTAATGAAAGTACTTCCCATCACTTGTAAAACGCTACGAATTAATTCCAACACCTAATAACTTTAATGATTTTTCTAAACCATCCTTTTCGAATTATAATGTTTTAATCGCTTTTTAATGAAGTTAAATTAATTTATTTTTGATGAATATTATTTATATTCTATTAATTTTATATATATACACTTAACTCATTCACATGATAATATCTAAAAAAATCACATTTTTTTTAACTATATCACTTTTGATTTGTACGTTAATAGCTTTTACATCTTTATTTTTTCAGAGATAACTTGAGAAGAAAACGATTAATCAAGTAAAAACGTTACTTATGTAAAAATCTGTCTTCTCAATTCCAAAAATATATTTTCTTTCGTTGATTAAAATTCGAGTAATACTTTTTCTTTAGACATCTCGACAAAGAGATTAATTGCTATCTTGGTGATTGTAATCAGTCAACAAAACGGAGTGCGAAATATATAATACAATAAGCTCCTTTAACAAAATTAATTTTAAATACAAGAAATAAAGAATATTTATATAACTCGTAATAAATATGTAAAATATTTTATAACTGCCTGGCGCATGGTTTCAGGATTTGTTTTTGTGACATATAGCACACATTATGTATTCACCCAAGGCCAGAGAGCCACTTGAGCGAACAAGCAACGGCATGAAATGGAGCAACGATCCATGCATCACTACATCGCTGCTTGAAATGCAGTCATATCTCACAGTTATTACAGTAAATGATTAACTTGTGAAATTGAAAACGTTCCATTTTGTATTATCTGATCTGCAACCTTCGTGTTTGTTATTATCAATAAAGTTACAAAACATCATATTGTAATTTTCACACCAAGATTTGAGTAAGCAGATATCAACACGAGCCGCTCAGTTTATCATCGCATTATCCATCAAAACGCGATTATCTTCTAGAAACAATCACTTATTATCATCTGTTGCATTAATGCATTATGCAATGCGTTGCAGATGGCGGATAAATTATATAATAGCTTCGTGCATAGCTTCTTCACGTTATATTATATTTACGTTATAGTGTAAAGTTATAATATAGTAAGACGTGCAATTAACAAAACATTTATTGTTAAAATGTAACTATATTGTACTACCTGTGTTTCAAGATATGAAACTTAATTTGCTACTAAAAGTGCTACTTCGTACATAGATATTTTTAGGCATTTTACAGTATACTATAATATTATTAGTTCATGAAATTAAAAACATTACATTGCGGCAAGATTGTTTGATGTACGGCCTTGATATTTGTTATTGTCAGCGAAATCGTTGAGCGTGGTATTTGATATGTATTTTGATGCAAAATTCAGATAACGACTATAAATATAACTTTCAAACGAGTTATATAAATCTTCGAGTTGATTGCAATAGAAGACACATTTGCACGTAATGCAAATTTTGCGAATTTTCAAAATTTACATCGTTGAATAATTTGTCCCAACGGGACAAACTTCGAACTTCATTTTTAGAGAAATTTTTTAAGAGAAAATTTTTAATACGCGGCGCAGTGACCTGTTAAAAATCAGATATTCAATTATGCAAATGTAAAACTTTGATAATTTGCATTCGGGTGAATGAAGATCCAAATGTGGAAAATAAAATGCAACTATAGAAGGTGAAGCTTACTTGGTATCCATCATACGTCCAGGAGGCCCATTTGAGGGCACATCGTTGCTCGTCAAAGGGAAAGAACTCCACATTTATGTCGCAGCTGCTACGAAAGATACCGTGGCTTAACCAAACCACCTCGCCCGTGTGACTGACGATCACGTTTGTATTGATGACCGCTGAACTATATTGTGGATCCGCACTGCGACCAGGAAATTGAAACCGCATTGAGATATATGTATATATCTTTTTTTTTTGTTTCGATCACACAGTTTTAGATCTTTAAACTCCGTTCCTTACATCAATAATATAATTTAAGAAATTATAGGGTACTCCTAATTATTTTTACTCCTAATTATATTGTTTGGGTACTTTAAGAAATTATATTTCATCTTGTAATACCTTCAAATTTATCCTAAATTATTTGTGTCTCTTGTAGTTTTATTTTTTTTATATTCAACCGATCCCGGAAACTGTTATTTTCCAAGAATATTTTTCTTTTGAAAATCGTACTTTATTTTGAATCTTCTCTCCAGTCTTTATTTTATGCGTATCACTGCAAAATATCCCGCAAGGGATTGAAAGAAGTTTGAAAAGAATAGTAAGATTAAGACGAGATCTCAAGAGAACGTATAAATCATTGTCCCAATTTGTGGAATTTTTGTAATATCTCAGAACCGCGAGTTAAATAAATAAACTTTCTCCTTGCGATATACATTTTTAAAGTGCAAAAGCGTTGCGAAGTTTATTCCCCGATTGCTCACTTGTTATACAAAATTGTGTCAGGTCGCCAGACACGATTGTAAGGAACACGGATTACTCGAATTCCAGCAAATTCCGAGGCATTCCATTTCAAATGATGATCAGTCCAAACCTGCGTAACCCAACAGTTGGTCGTAAGTATCTGGTTCTTTTCATCCTGAAATAAATTATAAATCGTAAGACGTAAAGGAATGTGAAGTAAAAACGATCTTCATAGAAACTGCAATATAAATTCGTTTACATAAATATAAATGCCACGCGCAGATTATAGCGTTTATTAATTTGTTTGAACATAACATTTAATTTATTTTTCCGATATAATGCATTTTTCTCACTCGTTTATGATAATCTTTTCACAATTTATTTGCCAAAACAAACAAGACATTTATTTTACTTAATCAGCAGCATATTTGTAATGTACAATAAAAATCCTCCCAAAAAGTTATTTTATAATTTGTAATTAATTTATCGTAAAATATTTAATTTGTTACACTTAAAAAGATTGCTCTCTAAAAGAAAGTTGTTGAAACTGACCTGTGTGATTAATTGAACTTTATATATATCAACGAAACGAATTGTCGACGATATGGTTGACAAACAACAGGCAATATATCTTTCTAGTTATAAAAAAAAATAATATCAATCCTTCACAAAATCCGAAACAGTTTTAAAACACGTCAGTAATATTATTTTCGCAATTTAATAAATTCCACGCTTTATTTTTAGATTTATAAAAGTAACTGTAAATAAATTAGAAATAAAATAAAATATTTTAAAGCGATTTTATTGAGAATTTTTAGAAATTTTTTCGTTTTGAACATAACAATACAACAACTTAAAAAATAAAGACAAAGTAAAATAAATGCAAAATCAATAAACTAAAATTATTTGTCTTATTTATCGTTATTTTACAATAGTAAGCGTAGTTGTAAGTGTAAAAAAAAGTCGTAATTGTAAAATTGACCAATGAAATCAAATATGAAGATAATATTCGGCTGTGATTGATCAATTCTTACAACTACAACCACTAACTATGTTTACAACTATTGTAGAACAGACATTAGGTAGAAATTCAAGAAACACACCTTAGTTCGTTTAGAAACAATCCAATATATCTTTCCGCTCTGAGAAAAATGATACATGAAATGTTACTTTTGTCCTTTTTTCCTTTTGCTAGCAGTATAAGACACTTAATTGACAAGTGCAAAGTATTATACGAACCAGTTCCGCAATATTTAATTGACTACTATAATCGTGCGAAATCTGGAACCTAACGAATTCCGCGATGAATGCTATCTCTCGACAGAGATTGACGTTCGATCAATGAACAAGAGTTCTTTATAATTGGATCTTGTTATTTTGTACGTTGAACATAAATATTCAAAAGTTTCGGTACGCAGTACTTTCCTCAATCCTCTATTTGACTCAGTCTAACTACTTTGTGAACTTTTGAGAGATCTGCGCTTGACATCCCTCAAGATTGGATCCCTTCAATTCGATAATTAAAGTAGCGCTAGTAACATTATGATGTATTATATTTCTAAATCGCTCATTAAAACAATTGCTTTGATAAATGATCGTTATACTAATCGTTGTAACAATCTTTAATTATTAGGTGTTGGAATTAATTCGTAGCGTTTTTTAAGTGATGGGAAGTACTTTCATTAATATTTTAATTATTGTTATAACGTTTTCATTTACTTTAAAAAATGAGAGACAATATTTTTAATTATTATAGAGTTGCAAATTAAACAATTATTCACTCTGATCTCGTTAGACTTTAAAAGAAAAGAAAAAGGAAAGAAAAGAGATTATTTATAGTAATTTTTTCATAGATAATTTAGCGAATTTTTTGGTTTATTCGAGTAGCTATTTCCGTGATAATTAAACAAAATGGATACGTGCATACTTCTCTCTTTGACAAAGTCTCCGTGAAAGCGATATATTAGTCTCACTTAATGTTTATCTTCACGTGCATTATCTTGAGATTAGATGGTATAGAAAATCAATGGAATGTGATGTAATCCAATAACGCATGATATAACGAAGATACCATCGTGAGACTATGTTCAATATTTCAATTGTAGGATTTAGGTATGTTGAGAATTTAAGCCATAGGAATTTATAGCAGATATTATTGTTTGACTAACAATTGCAAATCCAAAATTGATTCTATTTATATGAAAATTTATAGTCCTCAAATAACACACGAATTTATAGTTCTCAAATAAATCATTAATTGCAGATCAACAAATCATTATTCCAGCTCATTATTTATATGATTATATCTGCAATGCAAAACACTACTTTTTATAAGATCTTTTTTTACTTTGTAAACATAAATATACAACTGATAATAAAAAATTTAATATAATGAATAAATCGTTTCAAATAAAAAGAAATGGGATTCATGCAAAGTGTCCTTTCGATTATTATTCAATTATCTCATTGTCTGTTCCATGAGCAGTATCTCGAAAGCTTTCCAATAGATTCGACGCTTAACAAAACTCGACAGGAAAACCGCGTAATATATTACGTTATCAAACGGAAAAAAAAACGGAAAAGAAAAACGAACTGGATGATCGACCACACATTTTTCGCAATAGATGTAATAAGTTCTCGTTAGACGGTTTCAACCGTCTTAAGCCTTCCTGGGGTGACTGGTCGACTACGTTGCGTTAAAGGTTGCTCTCGTTACCGCCATACTCGAAACAAATGCCTGAAACTTTCCCACCGTCTTACTTATTCTCACGCCAATTTATCTCCCGTATCTCCGATTACCATCGAGGATCCCGTCACGGTCACGATGTTTCCATTTTCGTTGCGCATTTTTCTCAATTTTACCTTGTATACCGAGACAAATCTAGAAAAAAACTCGAAAATCTAACGTAATCAATGATAAAGATGATAAAGGAAAATTTATATAAAATTAATAAAATTTGAATAACTAATAACTTAGCAATATTTATATGAAACATATAATTATATTTATTATATACTGTACATCGTCGCGAGAAAACTGTGAGTAATGTTATTACATACATTTTATGGCTCTTCAAATAAAAGTCGTTTATTCTTCACGAATAGTGACGGTAAATTCAAATATTATTTCTATCGCTTGGTAGATTTTTTCATCAGCCACGAAGCAGGAATTTATTTTATTAAAGATCAAATCCGTTTACTGAGAATTTTGTTTGAAGCATTGATAAAAATCAATAGCAAAAAAAATCCATAGATGTAAATGCAAGTACAGTTAAAAATCGAGTAACCGCACGTTTTCATATAGTTTTTCTCTTGTATTTAAATTATTTTTTATTCTATGAAATCCGTCGAGAGAAGACTTCTTTTTCCAATTGATTACGTCATGTCTCACCGTTATCGCCTCTATACATGAAAATATTTTCTCTTATGCTTATTTTTATTACGCTTATCTTTATTGTGCTAATAAGCAATAATGTAATATCTCGAAATCCTTAAATTCAACAACGATCGAAATAAACTAAAGGAGCAAACTGTTGGTTATACGATATCCTTCGCTAAAGGAAAGCGTGGAACTCTGTAAATGTATAATGTATAATCTCGGCAATGAAAACGAAAGATACAAAAATATTTTTGAAGAATTAAGTCCCATATTTGATTTTTCCTTTAGCCATTAGCGAAAGATATCATATAACCAACAGTTTGCTTTTTTAATTTATTTCGATCGTTGTTGAACTTTAAGGATTTCGAGAAATAATGGAATTTCTGATATTTCTATTTTGTAGTCATCGTCAATATTTTGTTGCAGAAAATACATGCACAAACATAGTATTATATCAATTCTATATGTAGCTAATAATTTAATAAAAATAGAACTTTATTTGGAGTTTGAAGCAAAAACATTTCTTTCAACTCACATATAAAAACATATTTAATTAAAAAAAATTCTTAATTATTTTAACTTCCAATTAATTTGCAGAAATACATATGTAAATTTTAAATAAATAAAACTTATTTAAAAATGTTTATAATTATGTGTAATTATATTACATATTCTTGTTTATGTAAAATAATATTAAAATTATATATATATTTACATTTAAATTATCCAAAAATTTTGTTATAAAATTTATAATTTAAAAAAGATATAGAAAGGTAAACTATATCTATTAATTTCTGTAATCTAAATTTCATAAAAGTATCTAAAATACTTTAAAAATGATTTCAATTAGTTTTAAGAACAAAAAATTGTTTCAAAAATAGAATTATAAACAAAATTTTAATCGTAATACTTTTTTAAATCAATAAAATTCTAACAATAAGAAGAAAATTAAGTTCGGAACAATCATTCTCTCTCGTGTCATATATTAATTTTTAAGATTATTTACGCTCGAATACACTCACGACATCAATAATATGATGAAGAGACAGTCCAAAGACCACGACCAAAGGCTGGGACGAATTTTTAGCAGGCCTCACGCCGGCGTCATATCCGTCCAGCAAGTGCTTTGTCAGTCTGTATTCGTGCTCGTCACAAACACCTGAACAGATAAAAATACAATAACTTATACATATAAATATAATTAATTTTCTAAATTGTTTTAAATTATAACTTGAATTAAAATCTTTAAAAATATATGTAAGAGAAAGAGAGAGAGAGAGAGAGAGAGAGAGAGAGAGAGAAAGAGAAGGAGAAAGAAATAAAATTAACGTAATAATGTTCTTAATTTTATACGTTATATATTGTTATTATTATAGAATTACTTAATATCAGTGAATT
Source organism: Acromyrmex echinatior (assembly GCF_000204515.1). Next base: position 3,269,971 of record NW_011626951.1, read on the forward strand.
AACGAAATAGATAAAACACAAACAGATTTTGTGTGATAAATTTATTCATATATTTTTTATACAAATTTTATATATATATATATATATATATATATATATATAGAAATAAAATACACACAAACAAAATATACACACCAATATAGACACAACACACACATCGTATCATAAAAATATTTTTATTTTTCTGATAGAGATAAATCTGAAAGAGATACATTCGCAAAAAACATCCTGCATGTAGCTGAATGCTTCTTTTATTTATTGTTTGAATAAGCCTTTCGTTGAAACTATAGAAATTCCGTATGTTTAACTGCAGTATATTATTATACTCAATTTAACTTTTATATTCAATTTAATATTTATTACTCCAAGATGTATTGATATTATACATATTAAAACAATACTCTTTAGCTTATTCAACTAGAAAAATTTCAATTTTCCTCTCTTTCAAAGCTTTTAATAATCATTTTCATCACTTAATAATTTAACAAAAAACAACTCGATAATGTAAATAAAATTTATAAGTAAACCGAATTGCAAATTTAACGAAGTATGAATACGGTCTGAATAACCTACAACAAAGCATAAATCTAATATTGTACGTTAACTTAATTATTAAAAATTTTAAATTATATCCCTCTTTTTTCAATTTAATATTACGCGAAAAAAATGAAATGTCCGTATAAAGAACCACTTCACCGTCTAATCACGGCACAAATGATATTCGAAGGGATAAAACATGATGGCGAATCACTTAGAGTAAAGAATGGTGTAAGGCCGAACGCGAGAAAAGCGGCGTAGTCCTGGGAAGCGATCCTGCAAAAACGACTCAAGAGATTCCTTTCGCCGGGCCATTCTCTCTGATCGCGGCTCTGATCCATTTCGTTACGTGGATGTTCGTCCATTATAGCGATCAGCTACATGATCGGTATAACGTCAGTCCACCTTCCCATTGAAGCGACCATTGTGCTGTGAAGCGTGGTGAAACCTGTCAGAGGACCAAGCTAATCTCAGCTCGAAGTAAGAAAGGTAGAAAGATACTGCAAGGAAGATAAGTGATACTCGTCGCGAAAATACCGCTCGTAATTAAGAGAATGATTCCTCACGGCCTTATCGAACTGTAAAAGTTGTAGCTTCAAACGACAGTGAGTGCCATTTTCTAATGACATTTGAACGATGCTGAAGTAAACTTATCGGCAGTTTTGCTCATACAGTTTTGCTTATAAATATTAAAGGAATAATATTTTATCTTAAAGAAATCGATTTTTTTTAAGTGAATTTTGTTAAAAAGATATAAAAAAAATATTTTTAATAAAAATTAAATGATTTTAAGAGCGTTTTATGGTAATGAGTAAAAACTTACTTGAAACTAAAAACTAAAAAATTAAGAACAAATTTTTATTATTAACAAGTTTTTAATAAAATACTCTTGAAACCATTCAATTTTTATTTAAAATATTTTGTTTATCTTTGATGATGCAGGCGATATTCATCCTGCAGAAAGAAAAAAACTTAATTTTTTTAAGGGAAATTCCATCTTTTTAACATGCAAGAAAGCACTTACAAAAATATGAATTTTTTATTTTTGTCTACATTTTAATACCGTTAATGTATCCAAAACTTATTAAAATTTAAGGACGACACTTGATTGTGTTATTTTATCAGTTCTACTTTTTTTTATTGTTAAGTATCTGTAAATATGAATAATTTTAATACATATCATAACATTTTAACGCCTCGTTTTTATGATAATCGCATATAATTCAAATCTTTTATCTCCGAGTAGAAAAATAATTTCGAAAGATTCTCGCAGATCGAGAAATATTGGCCTATCATTGCAGGAATCATAAATCGAAAAATCTCACAGATTTGTAATGAGATATGTTAGATGTCGATACTGTATGAGCTGCGGAATATCTCACGGGATCTCGACCGACTGACATCGAATTTCTTCGTGCAGATCGGCTCATCACGCGAAGACATCTGTCAGCATCTGGAGATTACTTTCCAACATATGAAGATGTTCGATTATCCGAACACTTGAAATAAGAGTAAAATTTCAATAATGCATCGTAAAACAATAATCGACAGAATAATATAACATGAAGCTAAATAAACAAAATTACCGAAAGAAATTGATTTTTCTAATCTAATATTTTTTCATTTTTACTCTTATAACTTTGAGAATGACCCGGTCGAAACGTTAGTTCAATGTAGGCATATTTTTATTTTTATTTTTATTAAATTATTTGTATTTATTACATACATTATATTTTGTTATTTTGGTTCTTTTTAACATAATTTATTTTATTTTCATTATTTGACAGAGAGTCATATTATATTATGTATTTTAATACTTTTCAGTTATAAATACATTAAATTTAATGTAATGTCATGAAATTAAATTCAAATTTCTAATTATTGTTTTTAAATTCAAATTGTGTAACTTAAAAGTACATTAAATTTCATGAAATTTTTAACAGTGTAGCGTCAGACACATAATATCTAATAATCATCTATGCTTTTAACAAAGTTATTATAATTTATCTCGTTTCTCTCCTTCGATTGGCGCAAACTTTTTTACTGTATTGGATTCCATAAAAACACAATCTATTGTTTTGTACACGGTCAGCCGCGTGTCAATTCGTGGATAAATGGATAAAACTTAGTTTGTAGTGACGAGGAAATAATCGCTGATGGTGACCCAAAACCATTAAAATCTCGGTACGTAAACCGATTTGTTAAATGCATGCACAGATCCCGATTCCGACGAATATGTAAATTCCGCCGGTATCCCGATCACCGATTCAGTGGCATATAGGAGGCGTCAAATGGCCCCTTGACGCGATTGATTCGCAAATGTTTACACTACCAGCTGCGACGCAAACATACCATAACGAGGTCCGGTTAAGATCGAAAGCTACATCGTGGGCCACGTGAAATCTTCAGTATGAACCTTCTATATATTATCTGTTCTCGGCAACTAAATCCATTTTATTAAGCCAAATTTCAAGCATTACAAAACGAATTGAACTATTAGGTGTTGGAATTAATTCGTAGCGTTTTTAATGAAAGAATGTTATTTATTTCACATGAGCATTAAAAAATACATTAATGAAAGTACTTCCCATCACTTGTAAAACGCTACGAATTAATTCCAACACCTAGATTATATATATATATATTATTTATTATGAATTAGATTAAATTACAAATGTAATTAGAATATTACATCATTAGTTTAATTTAAAGTAAAAAGGTAATTTTTCAAATAATTTTTAAAGTATGAAAGCAATAAATCAAAAGGAAAATTAAAAGCGACTTAAGTTTATAAGAATGGCAACGACGTATTGTTCGTGATATCTCGATATAATATTTCCCAAGTAGAACAATAAGTCACGATAACGTCAAAATGACGTTAAAATGAAAATCGTAACTCATTGAAAAGTGACTTTTAATAATTACTTTAGAACCATTTTGATGTAATTTTGATATCGTGATGATTTGTGTTCTTCTTGATTTCCAAACTTAAGGAATTATCAAGTCAAAAAGAAATCAAAATAACTTTATTTCGACGTTATGAAAATCAAAATGATGATTTTTAATTATAAAATTTGACTGTTTATTGACGTTAAGAATAAAAATAAAATCATTTTGATTTTTTGTTGATTTTTGTGTATTCCTTGGGAGTACAAGAAAGTCAAAATAATGTTAATTTATAGCATTTTAATCGATTATTGAATTTATGTTATTTTTTTTATCATAATTCAGTCAATATTTTAACTTACAGATTCAAAGATTATTTTAACTTTTTTGGTCTCTTTAATCCGAAAGCAATATTATTGTGTCACTGGAAGCTATACATTACTATACATTCAGCATTAAAAGTTCCGCAAACCTTTTTCTCTTATATATGTATATCCAGGGCAAGTTATACCGATAAAAGTAAACTCACATCAGAATTCTGTTTGAACACGTTCGTGTTCAACTGCACTCTTGTAACTGACCTTTGCGAATAGAATTTTCTACCTAGCCTAAATTTAGAATTTTAGAATTTGCGCAATCAAAGATTCGTGCAGATAAATATTTTGCATCTGTTAAATTGATTCGGCTATTTAAATCTGTCAGGGATGTATCTTTAGAGAGAGAGAAGAAAATCCTATAACTTATTACGGGCATGGAAATTATCGAACCGTCAAGTCCTTGAAAATTTCCCGGTCGAGAGATGTAATAAAAATCGCGAACTGTTCTCTCGTTGTCTCTCGTGTCGAGGACGCCCTTCCTAAAAATGGTTCGCAATTTGTTGACGTATCAGCCTTGGGAATTTGATCGCGTCGCGTAATTTACATCTCAGACGTCTTTGATATCAGCGGTTGTGTAGTCCTGGTGGGCAAAAGCTATGACGAGCTTTGTGACGTCTACAGACAATATCTAAACAATTCTTAAACGCGCTGTACTTTGGTACCAAGACACAAACCTTGAAGCTTCATTGATGACAATCTATATCTTTCTTAGCTTCTGAGATTATTGAACAGGGTAAAATACAGGGTAAAATATAGGAAAAGAGTAAATATCGAATTTTAAAAGACATCTAAACAAGTAACAAATATCAATATTATCCAATTATCGAAGCAAGATAATTATTCTTCCTTATGCAACGTAGGTGTCGTGCAATGAGATTTTCTAATTTGAGCTCAAGTAAAATAATTTTTTTCTGTTTCAAGATATTTTATAGATTTTATAAAAAAGTAAATTTTCACGAAATATAATAATTTCTTAGACTTATTTTGCGAGAACATTTCAATTTTCAGTTTTAAATAATATAAAATATAAAATATTAAAAAATATTAAATATTAAATATATAATATAATAGTAAAAAATATTAAATATTTAAAAAAAATATTACATAAATCGTATAATAGTTTATCTTAATCTCAAGTTTATCTTAAATTTATTTTAAACAAGATGGCAATAATTAAAATAAAATTATTAACTAATGAAATTATTGGTATACATTGTTACTATTATTATTATTGTTGTTATTATAGAAATTAATGAAAAAATTTTTTAACTACTCAGAAAAGATTTGCAAAAATTTCATTGTTTGAAAGAAAATTTATTTTATTTCAAACATGCAATGATTAAATATTAAACTTAATTGTGCAAAAATTAAACTTATAATGTATTAAGTAATTATTACAAAAATTCAATTAATTAAGGAAACAAAACTTATTACCAAAGAGATATCTAAAAATTAAACAAAGAACAAAAACTCTTATTACTCTTATCAATTTTAGTATTTTAAATCCTCAAAGCGAAAACTTTTCAACCTGCAATCGCAATGTTCTAATATTGAAACAAAAAAGGATCTAAAATGATTTTCCAGACAACACATTGAGACATAACATATCTTTAAGACGTCTTATGTCTCTCTTTTGGATACTTTGTGTTATCTGGATCCAATCGAGAATTCGCGGCTACCTTGCGAATTATCGGCTGCGTTTGGTTTGAACAATTACGCGCTTTAAACGTATATAGTCATTCTTTATCGTCCATTAAATGTAAAACAAAGATAGAAGCGCTAAAAACATCCAAATCGATCGTTAAATGAAAATCGCACAATTCTGCGAGCACTCACCATTCCCGAAGGCGATGATCAGAAGAAGCCCGTATCGAAGGAACGGAACGGGAGAAGGCGACATGGAATTGAGGGTCTGCTCGTGACCGCGTGACCGCCTACGTACGACTGATACACGACGACGGCTTTCAACCACCGTGCAATTTCGCCCCTGAATCCCGCGCTATCCCTACCAGAGAACGCGGGTTCCCGAAGGAAATTCGCGCAGGCGTTTATCGAAACGGCGCCGGCACGAATTTACTGAATGCGAAGTCCGAATGAAATACACGAAGATACTCGGAAATGTGTTCAAACTATATAGAATGACGTTAAAGAATGATATACCAAGGAAAAGTCAGAACGGTTTTATTTAGACGTCATGAAAGTCAAAATAATGATTTTTTTATTATAAAATTTGACTATTTATTGACGTTAAGAATAAAATCATTTTGATTTTTTGTTGATTTTTCTATATTTCTTGGATATTGCTTTTTATTTTCGCACAAGCGATACTGAATCTATAAAAGTTATAGGTATTTTATACGCAGATAATGGCGCCATTATTTGTTTACTTTGGTAACAAAGTTATCGCGTGACAACACAGGTTTATAATCTTACTTTTAATGTGAGATAACAAGACTCAGTAAAATACATAGTTTCAAGCTTTCGAGCTTGTGCAGAATGTAAATAAAAATTCAATCGCATCTCACTTATCAGAATAAGAAGCAGCAAACATGCAGCATTCAACTGAGTAATGACATCATAAATGAGAATTATCTGAGTTTTGATGCAAACAGAAAGCAACTATATAGATTTCTATTTTAATCTACTGGACATTACATCATTTTGTAACGTTCTATTACTTGAGGTAATTTTTTGCTTGTATTCTTTAAATAACGGAAAACGCCGATTCCGAAATAATAGCATCGATACATTTTCTCTCTGAGAGATAATGGTTCACATATTTCATTTTTAAGCCGACAAAAACAGCTAAATCATAAAATGGACATCATCGCAATCTATTTTTAATAATTATTTATCAACATTATTTTATCGATCACGGGAAACAAGTGTTTCCCGTGTTTGAATTATTTTACGTTTTTGTAAACATGCATCATGCACATTCAGATCAATATTCAACATTTTTTTGAAAGTAGATATATATTTTATGACACAAAGATGATTGTTGAAATCATGATTTAATAAACAAGAACACGAGTTTTATAATTAAGTTTCCTTATAAAAATGTATTTATAAATATTTTTTTTATTTTATGTATATATATATATATTGTATGTTAAAATTATTCTCGCTTTGCAACTGTAAGGTTTAATAAAATTTTGCTTTGTAAGTCTTTATAAGTCAGAAGAAAAATGAAGATTTCAAAAAATTACAATCTTGTAAATCTTGTATAAATATCGAAGTCACAATTTTATAAAAATTGTTTAATGAAATTTTTAGTATATTTAACAATTTTTAACAATTTTTAATGATATAAATATAAAATTTGTTGCGCGAAATTTTGGATTTAAAAAATAATTGAGTTTAACAAGAACTGATTTATTGCATATTTCTATGCAATTTCATACATATTGCATATGCCACGTAATAAATCCACATATTAATTCCAATAGTGTTAAGAAATGAGAGTATTTAATACCATATCATTATTACAATAAATTACAAAACGTTGTTACAGAATATAAACGATTCATTATCATTATACAATGCATTAAATTATAGAAACAATAAATAGCATGCGTGATTTTTGAAAAGCTAGATATATGTATATATTTTTACAACCAATCGTGAAATAATCTTTTTACAAATATGTAAGCGACGGAACGGTGTTTGTTAATAAATAAATTGCAGACGATATAAGTTATCGATCTCAAAAATTGATAATTCACCTTCATTGTTTTTCTTTTCGTCGCGCCGTATCAAAAATAACATTTATCATCGCATAAACTTTGATAACAAATTGGGTTTACAATTCTCTATAAACTTCCGCTATATTACACTCTGGCACTTGAGATTAGTGTTACAAAATAAGCGAATATCCTGAGAATATTCGAACATCTTTATAAATTATACTAGAGAATGTATTCTCAATATACTATATTAACATAATTCCTACTTTTAATATTCTCAGGATATACTTCAAAGTCCCTTTTCCAGAGAATTCATCGGAATATTCTCCTCTTCGGAGTACTTTCTTCCGAGAATACTTCCATGCTATTGCTCGGGATTCTTAATACGAGCAACTGATTTGCTGATTGAATGACATCAGCTGGAGAATCCAGGATTGGTATGTTCTATGACGCAACGTCGGCAGTAACGTTTAACCGCGCGATAGCCGACCCACGTGACTCTAGAGCACTCGCCGATGTTGAGTTGCCGCAAGCCACGTACATAGTAGGCCAAGGCTTCGAGACCAGCGTCGGTGATCCTCTCGCATCCGCATAAGGATAGCTTCTTCAAGTTCGGACATCCGGTAGAGAGTGCCTCGAGGGTCGCATCGCCAATGTCGCACTTGCCTATGTCCAGGGCGCGCATACGCGGACAACCACGTGCCAAAGCGATGGTCGCGCTGTCGCTAAGCGCTTCGCAACCACGAGCGTTTAAGTAGCGCAGTTTGTAGCAATGACGGGCGACGACCAACAGACCAGCATCGGACACGCGGTCGCATTTGCCTACGGAGAAGTAACGGAGCGATGGACCGAGACGTGCAGCCAGTTCGCGCACCCCGAAGTCTGTAACTTTCATGCAGTCCGACACCGACAATTGACGCAGGTTGGCGCAGTAGGAAGCGATGGTAGCCAGGCTGGAGTCGGTAATGCGGCTGCATCTACGTAAATAAAGGCATCCCAGGTGCGGCATGCGCGACAGGCTTAGCATCAGGCCGGAATCCTCGACTCCATGGCAATCGCTAAGATCAAGCGACTGTAGCTGTAAAATAGTGGTACGACCGCAGGCACGAGTAACATTAGAACAGCCAGTCAAGTCAAGCTCTCTGAGATGAGCACAGCTGTCCAGTACGGAGGTAACGTTGGCGTCGGTGATTCGACGCGAGTGTCGCAACACTAGGGAGGTCAGATTGAGGTACGGCAGTTGAGCGAAGATGCCGGGCAACCCGGTGGCGCCTTCCAGGACCAAACGACGGACACAGGTGTGACAACCACGGCGCGTCAGCGCGTTTAACGCCGCGGTGGCATTCTGTGGATAACGCACCTCGACTTCTCGCCAAAGTGCCGGATGCCACGCAATCTCCCAGAGTCGTCGGCAAGTCTGCGCCAAGGAACAGCGATCGTGGGTGTCGAGCCAGCTAAAAATCCTCAGCAGCAGACTGTCGTCGAGCTGGCAGAGGTCATTGACGGCGACGTGATGAACCAGATGATGCTTAGGCTGCGATAGCTGTTGCTGCTGTTGCTGTTGACGAGTCGGCGTGCTGGATACACCCGGGGTTGACGAGGACGATGATGAAGTAGTGCGGCAAGCATTGTTATCGAGGGTGTGATAGCCCAAGTCAATAGCGTCCGCACCTGGTCGATAAACGCCGACCTTCTGCGACGAGTAGCCTCCTCCCCGCTCAGAGCCGCTCTGTTCTCCGAAGCTGGGAAAGAGGAGTGGACATGATCCTTCCATTCCATGCTCCGTTCTGCAATTCAGACATTCGTTTCAATACAATCGTGTAATTTTTATATTCATATTCTAAGTAGAGATAAAAATTGTTGGATCTGAAGGACATTTCACAACAAGATTTACATTGTAAAACGTAATTTATGTTTTTAAACATTTTCTTGCTGAACACAAAATAACAGTAATGTTACAGCAATGTTATAATTTCCTACTAAACATGTATAATCGTTATTTACAACTTTGTTATGTTACATATATATAGTATATATGTGTATATTTTTTTGCAATTTTAAACAGTGTTTAAAATCCAATTTGTAAGTGCATACAATAAAATTATTATTTATTATTGCTATTATTATTATTATTATTTTGTTGAAGAAATTATAATATTGATATAATGTTATTGTTACTTTGTGTTTAGTAGATTTTCACAGATTTGCTCACACACAATAAAAATGTAAGTATATTTTTCGAAATTAAAGGATAAATTCTAATTTAAAATTTAACAATTAAAGTATATATTCAAAATTGGCAAAGTAAATTACAATAGAAATTGCTTTCGAAGTTATTTCTAAAAAAATTCAAATTTTATATGCTTAATTATTAGCCTATGTTGTCTAATGACGACATATGTCATGACGTAATTAATAGATTATTCTTCGAATTTACGAAGCTAAACGTAGAACTGCCATAATTTCCACTTTTCTCAATAAAATTACTTTCGCACTGCTTCAATGATAAGTTACGGTATTCGCTTTCGAGAAAAAAATTTTGCCACTGTACGGATCTCGAATTTTGCGCGGTGCGTATTTACAGAGCGCGAGTTATAGCGCGGGCAGGGGCCTTATAGACGCGTCGCGTCACGACCGTTTACGGCACGGTTTGACGTGCGAATTTCACAATTAACTCACAACGGGATGCTGGACGGGAGAGTCAGCGACCGTGCGTGACATCACCGAGCAATATCGATCTATCCGCCACCTCCTCCATGTTGATCCCGCATTCCAACTCTCGAAGCAGATGCGGGGCCCGCGTTTCACTCGCACGGGGGGGCCGAAGGACCGCGTAGGAATGGGGTCCACTCGACGTTCGCGCTCACTCTGGAAATTCTCGAATTCGATTGCTTGTGCAGCTGCCGAGAAATGTGCGCGATCGCGTTTCGCGACAATCCGACGAAAAATCATATGACAGGACTCCCGACACACTTACAGGGCCCCCCCCCCAGCACAATCGTGCATCCCCCCCTCTTATTTCCACGCCAGGGCCCCTGAGGCCCACTCCAGTCTCCAAGTCGATCAACCGGGACTTCTAGCGGACCCGTGTACCCATGATGAAAGGTGCGTTGCGAAAAGCGCTTCGCCTCATTGGAGACGCATAACTGTGCTGAAAGGTTTCGCATGAAATCAACGAGCTGCTAGATATGTAAATAAATCGAATAAAATTCAGAACAAAAAATAAGCGTAGTAAATAATAATAAAATAGATCGTGTACGAATGTGAAAATTTAGACGATTGCATTGGCAAAATGGGCAAAATGGCGATAGACCAAACTCTAGGTAGGCTATCGTGTCTCATTACAAGGCTTATTCGATGTAAAATGGAAATCAAAAATTATTTAATAAAGTTAGTTTATATAAAATTATTTTATAAAGTATATAATATTTCGGAATCATAAAACAACTTAATTGTTCTATAATGGACATGTTATTCTGGTTGTTTTTACGGGAAATAATTTGTAGAACACTAAGTAGGCGACAGAAACAAAGATCGTGCCATTTCCTCGCTGGAAATATTCGTAGACTTGACTACGTAGTTCAAGGTACACGCACATAGAGGCGTTAGTAGATTTTAAATGTGGACATGTTTACTCTCAAGTTTTCTTTAGTTCATGAAACATAACCTCACTGTAACATATTACTGAACATATGTAAATAAAACAACGACATTCTCTGATGCACAAATTACAAGTAAATCATAAGGTTCATTTTTTTATTGTTGCACTGAATTGCAAATTAGAACTTCTCTTCGCTTTTGCCAAATTTCAAATATATATTTATTCCAAAGTAGTATTAAGTATAAAAAGTTTATACTAATTCAGCTAAATAAACTGAAAATTTACAGAAAGGAGATAAAGGTAAAAGGAAGAAGGGAAAGTTTTCAACGGAATGGTGAATTTGTCAATAAACATGACCATGACTAACATCTTAAAGAACAAGAACTTGTCTTTTGAGGACAAGCTATTCAAGAGAAGCAGAAAAGAATGGCGAAAGAAGAAAGGCCGGCAAGCTCCAACCATCATTGACAAAAAGTACAAGAACATCAAACCACATATTTCTTAGTATATCAGCTTGGTACAGTGGTATGGTTGCCCAAACTCCTACTTTGAAACACAGAGACAACAAGAAACAGAAGTAATATAGTTCCACAAATACTTAGTACAATCGTGGGTCCTATCCGAGTGAAAGCCAAGTAATCAAGCCATTGGAGAATCAGGAAAGAAAACTACAAAGGCAATTGATAACGTTCAAGATAAAGTATCATTCGTTAGAAAAGAGACGGACGTTAAGTCAGATATGTCAGACAGTAATCATTTACAAATAGATCTTCGTCTGACGATGGCTGGGAAAGATCAAATAGAGAAGAAACGAAAATTGAAGAAACAGAAACAGAAGAAAAATCGATAGAAGATAAAGAATAATATCGAGAAACAAGACAATGATGACAAGCTGAAGAAAGCATTGGAAAAGGGAAAGGAAAATACAAAGGAAGCAGATGGTTGAAAATAGGCAAGGATAGGAAGATAAATTATCGATTAATGCGGTGCGTTTGTTCTTCAAAACAAGACAAGAAATTTTCATTGAAAGAGAGAAAGAGAGACAATGTTTGTGTCTTGAAAAATTAATGCTAAGTTATTAAAAGTTGTTAAAATTGCTAAGTTATGTAACAAAGCTCCCTATATTTACTGTACATATATTTGTATTTATTGTAATATATTTATATTATAATACTTACATATGTATAAAAAAGTTGCAATATAAAATATCTAATTTATTTTACAAATATAATGAAAATTTAGCATTTAATACTTTGATTTATATAGTATAAATTACACTAATTATGTGCATGGGAAAATTTTTTGTGAAAATTGTTTTAATTATCATTTAAAAATTAGAAAGTTTAGACGAATTCAGTTTTGAAAATATAAACATGTATACTATACAATATTTTGTTTTTACAGCGATTCTTTGAAATGTTCAAAATTTCGTTCACAAAACGTGATCTAGATATTTTTCGCTAAGAAAAATATTCCGAGCTTTTTATTTTGGACCGAATAGTACATTTAGAACAAATATAAGCATGATTACGTCTAGCAAAAAAAAAGGAAGCTTTCAAAATATATTTTTACATTAAAATATTTTATTTTTTACAAATTATTTTTTGGCTCAACGTACGATACAATTATTTTGGCTGCGTTCGGAAACATTGCTCAGATGCCTCCGATGCCTCAAATTCATCATGTTATCCTTGTTTAACATTAATGACTTGTTTAATGTTAATCAAGGACAAGATAATGGATCAGCCTTTGTGTTAAGTTTTTCTCTTTGAAGCATAAAACAAAAAGATGGTAAAAAAAGCTTAGAAGAGTACGCTCCACAGATTTTTATATAAGATAAAAAAATATTTTTGTATATAAATTCAAACAGAACAACAAATCACAATAACGTAAAAATGACATTAAAATGAATCGAAAATGGTTGAAAAATAAAACTTTTAATGATCATTTTAGAGTCATTTTGACATCATTATAATATCATAATGACTTGTTCTACTTGGGAAGTCGTCTATTATCATCGAAGAACGAACAGTCTTTCGCATTCATAATTCGCGCGGTTTACATTGGTTTACATCGCGTGGCGCCAACGTTTCGGAGATTAAATCCAGCCTATCAGAATCGTCGTTTCGTCGTCGCCGTCGTGTGCGGCCTTCATGATGGGGGTATATATGTATCACACCTAATGCTCTTGGGAACGAATTATGGCATTGTCTTTTATCAGGACTGGAGCATTACAGTACGGAAATTCGCACTTGCGTCTGTTCACCAACGTATCGATCATGAAGGTAATATCGCGCGATTCTTCCTCGTTGATTAAAAAACGGCACGTTCGTTCTTCAAAACGATGAGACGCGAAATTCTCGTGGAATCTCGAAAAATTCGGACAAGCATGATGCAATTTGTCGTCATGTGCAAGTGCAAACATATCTTGGGCGTCTTATCTAAATTCTTTCCTGTCGACGTCAACAATCAAATGTCGACGCCAACTCGATATTCCGTATTCTCAGATATATTTATTCGTCGACAATCTTGTCTTATTATCGCCCGCTTCACCTGACATATTTATCCCTTTTTTCCGCAGACGGGATTGGTATTGGGTGTATACGAAACTGAGAGCGAGGACAACGTCGTGCTCACCCCTACGGCGGCCAAGTACAATGAGCTGGTTAACGGCAAGTTGCTGAAAAACATTCTGCTGTAAGTCTCAATGTCCGCTACTTATCATCGCTGTAAAATCTCTTTTGTGCATCCGCGCGATTTTAGAAACGGCATCACGCCGCAGAGCGTCGTTCTGTGTTATAGATTATTATATTATTTTGTTATCTAACAAGGCTGTATCCCTTGTGCGTCACTGTTGTAGAATATATTGTACTTGCCAGACTACTCTGCCTTGACTATTTGGACACAAATGTTGACTCGACGCATTGAATCTCTCTCAAATACCTCTCAAATACTCTTCAAATACCTTTTTTCTTTCTCCATATTGAACCCTTCCTTCTCTTAACAAGGTTAATCTATGTTCCTCATGTATATACATACTTTATTTAACACATACTTTATTTAACAAGCGTGTATACAAAGTTATAGTATCATGACGCGTACAAGAAAGTCCCTGCCCTCATTACAGCATTGCACTTCCAAATTGTTGTTTCACTTTCGTTTGATCATACGATATAACAATATGTTTAAATATTTTATTCATATTTCCAGCCTGAAACAATTGTTATAATGCTGCCTGAGCTTTATCTGACATTGAAAAGTGCTTTCCCTTTGTTATCTTAAAATTGTCATATATGAAGTATCATTTCTGTTAATTGAAAATTTTGAATTTTTCAATGATAGTCTTGCGCAACACGAGCTCACTGGCATTATTTTCATTGTTTCAGGAGTGACTAGAGTGAGAGACGGTATTATACGCATGATATGAAGCGCAACTTGCTCCGCACAAGGATATCCTAGAAACACGCTGCGCTTTATAAATAAGAATATAATACTGCCTGATTTATGATACATTCTTTTCAATGCGACGTCAGACGAAATTGAAATAGGAGATTTTAAGCTGTTAAATCGTTGAGTTAATTAACCATCACTGCTTCAAGACTGACACAAGAATCAAGTAGAGTAATATTAGTAATGTCGACTCCTGGCGACAGTAATATGGGGAATGATAGCAGCGCAGGGAGCAGTGGTGGATTAGGCGATGGTAGCGGTAAATTTAATAAGCCTCATCCATCTACAAACGTGCTACAGAGGATGACTGGCATATTAGAAGATAAGAGCAATGATTACATGTGTCCAATTTGCTTTGATCTTATCGACACGGCGTATATCACACGTTGCGGACACACATTTTGTCATCATTGTATTGTAAAATGTTTAGAGATTAAGGACCGTTGCCCAAAATGCAGTTTCACGTTGAGCGAACAGGACATTTTCCCGAATTTTCTGTTGGACGAGCTAGTTTCCAAGTATAAAACGAGAACCAAAGGTCTCGCTCAGCTAGGCTCTTACGCGGACAATAGTAGGCACAGAGCGGCGGGTAACGATTCATCGGTACCGGCATCTGATGGATTGAGAAGCATTGTGGCAGCGGAGAGTGCCAATCTTACTCTACCCGACGTAAATGTGATGTTGGAGGTGCTGACTCAACGAAAGCATCTGCTCGAGGCAGAGACTTGTACGGCGCAAAATAAGCTTTTACACGAGTTTCTCAAACACTTGCTGCAGCAAAAGGAAGAGCAAAAGAATCAATTGCAAAAAGAAGTGGCATTGATCAAGAAGGACATGGAGGAAGTGGAAAACATTCTGAAGGATGTTCAGAGCAAGTGTCCGCGAGTAGAGGACGTCAAGAAGGCGAGTGAGAACGATACCGCACAAGTATCAGCCATTAGGCGAGAGATGCTCGGCCTTATAGATATAATAGACTCAAATATGATAAAACCTAGTGAGAAGGCCACTGATACTTTCACCAATCCAAATGTCAGTCAGCCCGGTGGATCAACGCTAGCCATACGTAGAAAGAGGCTACACGCTCATTTCGACGATTTCGTTCAATGTTATTTTGACTCTCGCGGCAAGGAACTGTTACTCGGTCAGAAAACACAGTCTCAGAGCGAAGTTCAACAGCACGGCGGCATGCACAGTACGAGTTCCGGTCTAGATGTCTTTCGCGAAAATCTCGTCAAATTCTCGAGGTACAATTCCCTTCGTCCACTGGCCACCCTCAACTATTCATCGGATCTCTTCAATAACTCAACCATCGTGTCCAGTATCGAGTTCGATAAGGATAATGAATTCTTCGCAATCGCCGGTGTTACCAAACGTATCAAAGTATTCGATTACGGTGCGGTTATCCGTGACACTGTCGACATTCATTATCCCTGCGTCGAGATGGTTTCTAGCTCTAAGATTTCTTGCGTTTCTTGGAATTCCTTTCACAAAGGAATGCTTGCATCTTCGGATTATGAAGGCACTGTGACGGTATGGGACGCGATGACCGGTCAAAGGACAAAGGCGTTCCAGGAGCACGAGAAGAGGTGTTGGTCTGTCGATTTCAATGACGTGGACACTAGATTGATCGCGTCCGGCTCTGACGATGCCCGAGTCAAGTTGTGGGCATTGAATACCGATTATTCCGTGGCGTCGTTAGAAGCGAAAGCAAACGTATGCTGCGTGAAATTTAATCCACGCAGCTCATGTCACCTGGCATTCGGCTCTGCAGATCACTGCGTACATTATTACGATTTACGCAACATGAAGGAAGCACTGTGCATATTCAAAGGTCACCGCAAAGCCGTCTCCTATGTCAAGTTTATCAATAAGGAGGAAATTGTATCAGCCAGTACGGACTCTCAATTGAAGATGTGGAATATAAATAATCCGCTTTGTTTACGGTCGTTTGTTGGGCATGTGAATGAGAAAAACTTTGTCGGACTCGCCACTGATGGTGATTACGTGGCCTGCGGATCAGAAAATAATGCACTGTACGTGTATTACAAAGGACTAACGAAGCAGTTATTCTCGTACAAATTCGATGCCGTTCGAAGTATATTGGAGGTGCAAGACAGAAGAGAGGAAGATCTGAACGAGTTTGTATCCGCGGTGTGTTGGAGACAGATGTCTAATGTCGTAGTAGCCGCTAATTCTCAAGGAATTATCAAAATATTAGAACTGATTTGAGACAATTAGGGAAAAGCAATTGAACTTAACTGATTGTGAGTGAAAAACGCATATTCGATTACTATAAATTAAAACGGGTCTAAATAATAAAGAAGGTAGAACCAAATTAGAAATAAATAAGATAAAAATTCTACTTCAAGTAAAGAATTTATCAAATCTGTTGTTTTGTGTTTTTGTATTTTTAACCCGCGTACTTAGACCCTTTTTATTTTATGGTATCTCTCTTGTGATTATTTTAAGCGTGAATAACAACGAGAAATAACAGAATCATTCTAAATAGCGTAATTATAATAATAACGCGTAGTGTGAAAATTTCTACTATTGAAGTAATCTATAGATCGGATGGAAATGATATTAAATGATGCATTATTGGTTAATAAAACTATTGCAAATGGAGATCTTTGATTGATCCATGCTCAATGTATCAGAGAGCACAAATATTTTCTCTGAACTGTATGCTATGTGTATAATTCTGAATTTATGCTATATATACAATTCTAAATTATACATGTGTGCATTATACTGTACGATTAGGAAAATCAGTACTGTTAATTATTACATTTTCGTATCTTGAATCTATTTTCTAATCTAATTTAGGTGTAATTCTATCTCAACAGACTGAATCATAATGATAAAAGGTTTTGCATTGTTATAACATATTCAAAAAATATTCCTGCGTATGACTTATACGATGATCTTTCGTAATTTTACGTTATCGATACTTAACATTTATCGGAGATACCATAATTGCACGCTTGCTGAATTGTATTTTGTGCAGATATACATATATACACACATACATACATATATATTTTTAAATATGCTCGTGTGATGTGAGAATGGCACTTAGCACAATAAGTACAATACTTTTGGAAGCAGCAGTTCGAACCTGCAAAAATTTACAGCAGTGTATGCGTGTGTTCGAGAGTGATTTTCCAATAACGCTTCTTAATGTTCGAATAATGATTATTTTAACATCTTAATCTATAATCTATTCTTAACGCAAACTTAAAGATGATAAACATGTTTGAGATAATGGCACAATTTTTTTTACAGAATTTTCATAATAAATCTGAAATGCACTTGTTTAAGGCTCCTGCCTACTCACTGCAGCCATCTTAGATGTCAAAAGCGAAAAAAAAATACATAAAGAAAATTCTTGCAAACTATACTAAAATATATTCCTTAATAAAATATTTGCTATCGCTAGAATAGATTTGTAAAATATATCGAAAATTCTTATGTTCCATAATTATTACGGATTTTATTCTATTCCGAAATAAAAGGAGAGTATTCGATATATTTTACACATGTATTCTATAAATGTAAATATTGTTTTATTAAAAAATATTTCTATTAATATATATAGGGAGCCTTAAGTTTTTAAAGATTGGAAAAAATTCAAATATCGGAAATTATCAAAATTAATACGCATATTGAAATATAATATAAATCTGATACACATATGTAACTTCGACTGGCAATCGTATACAAATCGTACCTGTATTTTCTTAGAAATCAATAATAATTGTAATATCGATATTTTAAATACCGAAATATCGATATTTTCGCTGCCGCGTGATGGAAATATTAAAAAATTGTTTTCGCAATTGTTTTAACAAAATTTTTAGCTTAAACTGACTTGGTGGTATCACAATGTGATTGCACAATCTTGTAAACAGAGACGTGATAAGAAGTAATCAACATCTCAAATATTTTTTGCACTGATAATATATATATAGATAACACATATTTTTATTGAAACTGACTTATGATATTTCTTTACTAAATATTAAATTTTTTATTAATTATATTATCATCTTTGTGTTTGATTTTGCTGTTAAAAAGTTTGTAATATTACATTAGCCTAATTGAAACATTGAATAATCGAAAAACAGAATTAAAACAAAGTAAATTATTGTTTTAAATAATATAAACATTATTTTAAAAAAGAAATTGTACAAAGAATAAATAGAGGAATTAAATATATTGTGGTAAAAATTATATAACGTTCACATAAATTTTCGGAATGTGAATTGATGGAACAGTGAGTACATTTTAATCTTTTTTTTTTATAAAATTGCTCTTGTTATAATATTAATGAATCTATTATTTTTTATATTTGTGAACATCTAATTATATGTAAATTTATTTTTTATTATATTGTGTTACTATACTACTATGCCAAGTAAACCCCATGACAAAGTCACATTACTACTTGTAGCATTATTGTATATAAAACAATTTATGAAGTTTATCAACAGATTTCATTGTATATTATATCTTAAGCCGCTAAATAAGTTGTAATGCTCGTTTCAACAGTGTTAGTGAGAACTGAATGTGAAACAGTTCCATAACGTAATGTATCTACACTGATACTATAGCTCAGAAAAACAGCAGTTGTGAATTAATGTGTAGCTATACTTTCCGAAGTGAGTAATTGTAAATGTACCGATGTATAATGTATAACTGAATGAAAAAAAGAATATTCTAGAATAAAGAATAGTATATTTTTAGAGTATATTTTAAAATTGCAAATATACCATACATGATGAATGTCAAAAGAATGCCTAGATTCTATTGTAATTAATAAATTTATGAATTTGTGTCTGAATATTTCTGTCTATTAAATGCGTTATTATCGCATATCTTTCCTCAAATTGTTACGGTCAAAATTTTTTCACTAACTTCGAACGAATGTTTGCGCTACAGAGCAGGACCAAAGATCCCTAAAGGTCATGCTAGAGTGTTTTGGGGTTTGGATGAAACAGATTACTCCGGAGTCGCGGTAGTTGGACTGGGAAAACAAGGTCTTGCTATTAACAAACTTGAGGAGCTTCATGAAGGGAAGGAAAGTGTA
Source organism: Acromyrmex echinatior (assembly GCF_000204515.1). The sequence goes on from NW_011626951.1 coordinate 3,289,597, forward strand.
CGTGTTGCCGCAGCAGGTAATCTTTAGTATTCAAATTATGTATCATGCAAATATAGTCATTTCACTTTGTTACTCAAATCTCTTTAGATAGTACTTTAAGCTACACACACACACACACACACACACACACACACACACACACAAACACATACATACACTAAATTGAAACAATACAAAAACATTCACACATATACTAAATTGAAACAATTTCAAAACATTATCTTATTAAAACGTTATCTTATTAAATGATATTAATTTATTTTGTGCGTTTAAGATTATAATGTAATTACAGTTGTTTATAGTATACAGGATGGTTTAGCGATTTTTTAAACAGGTTTTAAAGGAAAATCATTAAAAAGAAAATTATATTATAAAATATTATATATTCTATTAAAGTTTTAATTTTATTTTCTAGCGGGATGCCGTGCACTAGATGACGTCGAGATAAAGGATATCAAGTTAGAAACGCTAGGAGACGCGGAAGCTGCCGCTGAAGGAGCTGGTTTATCCACATGGCTTTATCAAGGTTATAAAAATGAAGAGAAAAAAAAGAAATTACCAAAGATCTCGCTATACGGAGAAGAAGGAGAGTAAGTAATATTTCTTTATGTTTATAAAAAAACATTCATTAAAATTGAAAAATGTAGATTTCGTTTAAGAATACAAAACTAATAATTTATTATTCTTTAAGGGCAGAATGGCGAGTTGGCATTATCAAAGCTCAGGCACAAAACTGGGCTCGCGAGCTCTCGGACACGCCCGCAAATCTGATGACACCAACAATATTTTCGCAACAGGTCTTTGAGGTTTTGACACATCTCGGGGTTGACGTACAGGTACATGACAAAAGCTGGGCCGAGCAGAAGAAGATGGGCTCGTTTCTTAGTGTGGCACGCGGTAGCATCGAACCACCCAAATTCCTCGAGATCAATTACAAGGGCGCCGAGAATCCGAACGAGTCACCAATAACATTAGTTGGCAAGGGAGTCACTTTCGATGCTGGTGGCATTAGCCTTAAGGTAAATCGATCTTTCTCTATTTCTAAAAATAATTAACGAGAAAATGAGATTTAAAGGTAAACGATTTCTCACAGCCGTCATCGGAGATGGATGAGATGCGCGCAGATATGAGCGGCGCCGCTTGTGTGGCTGCTACCATCCGAGCCGCAGCGGAGCTCAAATTGAAAAAAAATATCGTCGGACTGATCCCGCTCACGGAGAATCTACCGTCCGGACATGCTACGAAACCGGGAGATCTAGTGCGGGCGATGAACGGCAAGACCATCCTCGTGGACAACACCGACGCAGAAGGCAGGCTGATTCTCGCCGATGCGCTGTGCTACGCTGAACAGTTTAACCCAAGGTTTGCTTGAAACTAAATTGTATTGATCTTGATATTTAGAATTAATATAAGAGAATTATATCTCTTGGATTCTAATTTTAGCAAAAATATATTTCCTATATTATTAATATATTATCGTATCATATTTTATCAATATTTTCGGTAGAGAAATTATCGAAAACAATTATAAATAAATAAGTGTCTTTAATTTAAATATAGATTTATCTTGGATATCGCTACGTTGACTGGTGCCATGAGAATCTCCTTGTCGAATTCCGCGACTGGAGTATTTACTAATGACGGCAACCTTTACGAAACTCTGAGAAATGCTGGCACGGTAACCGGCGATCGAGTATGGAGATTACCTCTGTGGCAACATTTCACGGATGAAGTAACAAGTGAGTGATTCAAAGAATTTATGCATGCGTTACGTTATCTATTTTATAATTCTATTTTAGAAACTTCTTTCTTTATATATTCATTATTATCTCCGGATCACTGTCCTGTTATTAAATGTCCCGATAATTTTCAGAAAAAGTCAAAGGTGCTGATATAAATAACATCGCGAAGTGCAAGGGTGGTGGCTCTTGTACTGCCGCTGCATTTTTGAGGGAGTTTATCACCAAGGATATGCCGTGGATGCATCTGGACATAGCTGGTGTCATGGGTCCCGCCCACGACGAATTACCGTATATCCCGGCTGGAATGACCGGGCGTCCGACACGTACGCTTATACAATTCCTACAAGCGCTCTGTTAAACAGTCTACAGGTGGTCATTTTACGTAACTCTTACACGTCAAACGTGTCCTTGTAATTTTATATACATATATGTAAAAGTTTACACAGAAGAATATGTATATAGAAATATACATATATATAGGTATATATAGGGGAATTATGCCTAATATGGAGAGGATTATAGGTGATCCATTCAGACTCGAAGTAATAAGATTCAGAATGATAAAACGCATAAACAACTTGCCGCAGGTCAGTAACAGCATTTTTTAAATCTAATATCTTACTAGATAGATAAAACCAGACTTATTGGTCAGGTTTCTACGAGAGTTTAAGATTAAAAATAATGCAAGTTGAATGTGTGTGCTTTAACGCGGTTTGGAAATTATCTTTAGTTTATCAACAGTCTGAATATTAAATAAGCTGAAACTTGAATCTTTTAATAAAATTTACGATACAATAACAAGTGCTAGTAAAGTAATTTTTGCATGATGTGAAACTTTGTCATTACTATTAGAATATTAGAAAACAATAAATTTGTTAATCAAAGTTATACGTATATATAATTCTTGATATATTTGTTACATCATATATAAGATGATATATCTCGAATAATTATCTAATAGTTTCTATCTGTAGATTATTAAAGGTTCTATCTGATAGATTGTTGTGAAATATTCGACGATTACACGCAATCCTTTAATCTTTGAATCAAAATTATTAAACCTCGCCATATTAGGCAGTGCCTACATCTTTTAAGTTACCACTTCTTATACGATTAAAATATATAACCCGTAAAAGTAATGTATACATGCAGTGGAAAAGAAATGAAATAGAATACTTAATCATTTACATATGAAAGTTGCTCATTTTAAAAACAATTTTCACATTTGTCCAAGACATCTCCAGACACATTCTATGTGTATCACGTAATAATTTAATGATTATATATTCGTTGCATTTTAACACATACGAATATTTATAAAACCTATCAAATTGTTTTTATTAGTAAACTAAAAGTATATATTAGGTGTTGGAATTAATTCGTAGCGTTTTACAAGTGATGGGAAGTACTTTCATTAATGTATTTTTTAATGCTCATGTGAAATAAATAACATTCTTTCATTAAAAAACGCTACGAATTAATTCCAACACCTAATAGTTTCGAATAAATTCTAATAGCTTTTTATAAATTCACAATACTGGATTTTCCATCCCATTTAAAAAAAACATCCGGAAAAAGGATTTTTCTATTAGACACTATTCCCCTATATAAAATATCAGTTTTCATTACAAATTGAAACTGATCATCCCATTTTATACATGCGATTATCACATTCGATTATAAAACGGTTTTGAAAATAAGTTTTGTACAACTCTTTTACAATTTTGTACAGTCAAATTGCTTTTGTATGTTAAAGCTGACAATGAGTTTTTCTTTTGGTAAATATTCTCGAAGACCTTATTATAATCAGGATCTAAATTATCAGGATTTAAATTAGCTGGAATAGTGAAAATAAGGAAGCGTGCTCTGTATATGTATATAATTAACATTTGTATTAACTACATGTATACTACAGTGCATACAATATAATATTGTACAGGATGAAAGAGTTGCATATGTTGTATATGAATACATCAGATTTAAAAAATAGCTAGTAATATAAGCATTTTCTGTCCTGAGATTGTAAAAGACGATATATAAAAATTGCCTATTGATAGGAAAAATAGACTTGTTTTTATATTATCATATTAAAGCGACAATTCACATATAAAATATTTCTTTTTTATCACATGACTTAAAAAAACACGCAAAATTCCTATCTTGTACAATGTTTTCAGTACATATCTACATTGTAACTATATAAACAAATAATTGTAAAAAAACTAATACCTTTTAAATAATTTCCAAAATAATTGTTTTAATTATGCATAAATATTAACTGCTTATTTAAACTAAAATTTGATTATTCTACAATGTATCTCGATATACAATTATTATTATACTTTGTGCATTCATAGGACACATCGCGTAGGTACTTATAAGTACTGTAATATAAATTACAGTACTTATACAGGTACAAATTATTAATCAAATAACTAAAAATAAACACTAAAAATATATCAATAAAAAAATAAAATTATTAATATAATTAAGATATTATATATTTAAGATTTTTTTTTTAAATCTTAACTACATCTTAAAATTCGCTTTACGTATATTAATGCTATCTAATGCTATTTAATAAGTGTACTTTACGGTTACAAACACACGGAGTGTGTTATACTTTAAAGAATTTATGTAAACATGGATAAAAATTTGGAATTTGTACGTAAATATTCAGGACAGAAATGCTTATATTAGTGCGATCAACAAACGTAATATTCATATTACACATTTGATTTTGCACGATGCACTAGTATGAACATTTTATTGATATCGCACGAACAGTACATTTGATAGGTGTCCAAAGGCACTGTAGAAGCGATGAACGCAGTTTATTATAAAAGTGTCGGCGATCTCAGAGAATATAAACTAACGATATAGTATAAAGAAATAGGAAGATATCCTTATCCTTATCTTTATGCTTATCCTTATCCTTATCCTTAACGTACGAGTAAAAGTATCATGTTGCTCACATCTCACATAATCTCGTTATTATGTACAATTTATTGCCGCTCAGTTGCAACATATTATCATACTTTTGTCACTCTACGTCGCAATTTTACATTTTCCACATAAGCTCGCCCCCGTCTTACCATTTCTACGACTAGTACAAAGAATACAAAATCTGTCTTTAGCGTACAGAATAATTTCAGAAGAAGTACGAAAGAATGTTCATATAGTCGTAATGTCAATTCGAAGTTGAATCACAATAAAACTGGCACTGTTAAAACGCGTTTACTATGTAGACCTTAGTAAGCTCATAAATTATATGATATTTGTATGCATTGTTGTGTCTATTTTCACAATATAACAGTAACGTATCAACTGCACTTTAATTATCAGCATTGTCATCACTATCATCACCATTGATACAGTACATTCAAATCAACAATGCGACATCGAACACAACCTCATAACAACCTAAATGTGCTTGATCTTGGAAATAAACATAGTCTCTGTCTTCCAGAAGAAGAAATTAAAAATGCCACACGTATTATGTGCAAGGCGGAGGAGGCTGCTGTTGCGGAGAGGGAAGGGGCGCCGCCGCAGCAGCTGCGACTGCGGCAGCAGCAGCGTAGGACGACGGGTCTGAGGGATCGAGAAGCGGTGGCGGCGGAGGTAGGCCGCTGCCACCACCGCCTCTTCCTCTACCTCGGCCTCTTCCACGACCCCGGCCCCGGCCCCTCCCCCTTCCGCGTCAACTCCGCCTCTCTGGCATCCCTATGTTGCTCGTTGTCTTTTCCAAGTAGGCCAGGGGCCCCTGCAAGGCGCTACTACCCATACCGCCGACCGGGAACCCGGTAGCTCTGCCACCTACACCACCTTGTGTCATGAACATGCCCTGTTGATTGACTGGCACACCAACCCCCTGAAGACCTGATGTAGGCGGGCCACCAGAACCCTGTTGCACCTGCAAAGTCACATCAAATGAGGATGTATCGTGAGGACCGATACACAACGATGATGTTTCCCATGAGACATATATGAGGGCAGCAGGAAGATGCAGTACAGCGAAAATAATAAGCTTTCATTTAATGTTTATGTCTCAGTCTCTGATATAATATCATAGAAAAGAATTGTATGGATTACTCCATTATACTTCATAAAATAGATATTTAATAATATATTTCATATGCACACATACGTTCAAAAAGATAGACACGCACAATGATCAAAGTCAGATTTGTCTAAGAATAATAATAAATAGGCGAGGAAAATAAAAGAAAGCACAATAATATTTCTTTCTTTTTTTTTTGCTATGAACAAAGATATTTATTTTGTCGCAACATCTATTTATGAGTCAAAATAACGTAAGTATCTCCTAGATTGCAATATATTAGGTGTAGTAAAAAAAAATTCATTATTTTTCCAATAGATGGCTTTAGTAATCTGTAGACGAGATACAGACTACTAAAGCCATCTATTGGAAAAATAATGGATTTCTTTTTACTACACCAATATATGCTATAATGCTTTTCTTATGAGTTATTTGCAAATTTAAGATTTAAATGCTCTATATTACTATTTATCATATAGATGTGTAAAGAGAAAAAAAAAGGTGTACACGGCATGTATACAAAGTGTACACAATGAATATTTTTTAATGTCGAAAGAAATGCATACAAATACATACTTCTGGATATTTTGATTGTGAAGAACAAATAAAAGTTATTTACAAAAAATTATCAAACTTTCACATGAATATTTTAGTGACATGAAGGATATTGATTCCATTTCATGCTAAATGCGCTGCAACATGTCACAAATGTAATCACAATTTGATTGTACAAAATATTCACGATCGGTATCTTGGTGAAGTAAACTAAAAAAGTTGTACTTAATATTTAATAGACTTGTAAGCTCCAATGATGGAGCTCCATCATGTTAGAATACGATGTAAGTGTGTAATTCGGATGTAAGTGTGTAATTTGTGGAAATACAATTTTAGCATGTTCAGATAATTGTTAGAGTGCAGTGTTTTTACTGAGAAAGAAAAATGATCCGATATTTATTTTCTCTTTCATTGAAACTTACAAGTTAAATATAACAAGGTTTCTTAATTTCAAATCATCCTCTGTGCCATAAAAAAGGTCACCATCATCAGTTTTATTGACAAAATTATCCTATTATCACATCCACTATTCCAAGAAAAAAATTTGATAGATGCTATTCATATTTTCTTAAATAACTGTTATCCTCTTTCCTTTATTTTCTCTACAATAGAACGCAGATTAAAGTTTCATAAATATAACAAAGATACTACACACTATTCACGTAATAAAGACAAATATTTTACGATTCCTTATGTTAAATCTATTTCCGAAAGTTTCCAATTTCTAGTATGTTTCATTGTAAATTGGCCTTTTCTAACACTTATTCCTAACACTTTAAAAAGCTTCATAAAGAGAGGAAAAAACAAGCTTAATTTCCTATCCAATCAGAATGTTGTCTACAAGATCTCATGTGATGATTGTGAGGCGAGTTATGTTGGTCAGACAAAGAGAAAATTGAGCACGAGACTACACGAACATATCTCTGATATCAAAAAGAATACAGGTTCTCCTACTGTCATAACTGATCATCGAATCAATTTTGATCATAATTTCAAATGGAATGATGTGAGAATTTTGGACTGCGAATCTTCTTACAATAAGAGATTGGTGTCTGAAATGATTCATATTAAAAGACAGAAACAAAGCCTTAATAGGCAAAATGATACCGAATCTTTACCCGATACTTATTCCCAAATAATTCAATCTCTTTCTCCTTCTTGACTGCTTTCTCTTTCCTATCCTTCTCTTCTCTCCCTACTTTCTCTCCCTTCCACTTTATTCTTTCCTTTTTATTTTTTCCCCCTTCCCTTTCTAGTTTTCCATTTCAACCTTCTTGTCTTTATATGTCGTACTTTATATCTTAGCTTCCTAGAGAGATAATCAATTTCGATTCCAATTGCATTGCCTAATCGACAATACATCATTTTGACACACACATAAGGTACTTATTATAAATTTATTTGTTCTAAACTCATCATACATATACAATGAATGTCGGCATTTTACTCTTTCTATCATTATTATTTCTTATGTGTTTGTCTTATAATATCTAAGGTAATTTTTGCCTCCTTCTTTTAATTTTGACTTATTATTTACGATTTGTTTTGTACCTTTCTTTTTATTGTTTGCGATTTGTACTTCTCTTATTATTTTTATTTACTTCCATCGTTAATTATTATAATTATATCGTTTATTATTATAATTTATACTTGCTAACAGAAACATGTTCGTCCTTATACACACACACGGTTCGGAGGAGCACATTTGTCAACTATTGGGTCATCTAAAAACGGCGGATACTTTTTAGATGACTCAATATAATCGTTTGTTTGATTTCCTCTCAATTTGGAGCGAGTTTTAATTAATTTTAGAGTTTTAGTTAATTTTGCGTCCAAATGCGAATTTTACTTGATTTGTTATGTTTTTATCTACGTTACAATTCTATTGTTAATTATCATTGTTAATTTATTTGTCACATTGAAAATGATCTAACAAGGATCGAAAAGTTTGTTTTGTTTACCTTCTGATTGTCAAATTATAATTTACGTTTTTAATTTTATGACATAGTTTTATTTTCTTTTTTAACTATTTATACAGTTTGTCAATTTATGTTTTAGGCTCGTAGCCCCTTTTTCCTTTTTACTTATTTAAATATAACAAAATAAACGTTTTGCGCAATCGAATTGTGACTGTCATTGGCATCATGGCATGCTGCGGTACACTTGAAATGAAAAGGAATTCCGACTCAAATTCCTTCGTATTACATTAGACGTTCATATAAAAGTTTGGTAATTTTTTGCAAGAAACTTTTTGTTGCTTTTTACAGTAAAAACAGAAATATGTGTTCGTTTTTATTTTGCATTATTTTAAAATATCGAAAATTCATCATGTGTACACTGTATATTTTCATTCAAACATATACGTATTAAACTATTATTTATTAGAAAAAGCTCGACGATAGTTATTTACAAGTAACAATGTTTTGCTACCTATTTTCGTAATTACAATGCAATTTACGTAACATTATTTGATGCGCATGCATACAATATCTACATGCAAAAGAGTGAGCCTCTTATGTACATATGTATATTTTTTCTGAATGAATACAGAAATATGATGCGAATAAATGTTACTCATAAGAAAAAAATATTTTTAAAAAAAAGACTGAAAAACTATATATTCATCTATATGTTTATAGTTTCGTTACGTCTCTATATAAATGTCTAATTTTCAAATATGAATCTTTCTTACGAAATGATGTCAAATGTAAAGGTGATCACTAGGTCTTATTAATATGAAGTATATCAATCATGAATATTCTTAAATTTTATTCTTGCTATTAACAGATTTATTACATGTTGTTTTTTTTTCTTTTTTTTTTATTACTTTGTACATTATCGTTCATTATTTTGGCACCGTTCTACAACAGTTTGTACATATAATTAATTCCATTTTCCTAATGAAAATTTCTGTTTTTGTATATACTTTTATATCGTAGTTAATTATAAGAAAAGCAATTTAATTTATTAATCTCTTTTGTACAATATATTTCTTTGTTCGTGTAGAAATTGTATAAGGCACTGGTATTACACACAGCATTATAATTATCACGCGCACGTAGTGAAACTATCTGTTTTGTCTCCTCAGCGATTATTTCAAAAAAAATTATCTAACGTTTCAAAGTGAGTAGTTTCAGGGTGTGGTCCACTTGGCGCTTCAAATACTTCGACTGACCAATAGGAAGAAAGAATTTTACTAATTAACCAATCAGAAAATGCTTCGAAGCATTTGTAGCATCAAGTGGACCGTAGTCTCAGGATATAGTCAACACGATATTGCAAACGCTTTGGAGCGTTTTTTAATTGGTCAGTCTTAATTGGTTAAAATTCTTTCTTCTAATTGGTCCATCAAACGCTTCAAAGCATTTGTAGCGAGACCACAGCCTCAGTCGTCAAAAACATGGTGGAAGGAATTGACATGATGTGCTCAATTTAGGTAAACCACGCTCCTTTTGCCAATCAAAGCAGAGAGAAACCTGAGAGAGGACATGAGGATCATTTTACATGTACATCGTCCATTTTTCAAGGTGATAAATCGATATTTGATTCATATAATCGTGCTACATCATGTTACCAAATATCGATTTCTCATCTCTAGTCTTGAAAAATGAACGATGAACCCTAAGAAAAGTGGACGTTGCTATGTAGTTTACATCTACTTTGTCAGAAGGCAATAATGCGTGGCCGCATTTTGTGGTTACGGGTTTTGAGTCGTCATATTCTCTCTCAGATTTCTCTCTAGTCGAAGTATCGTTTGTAAATCCAGGCTTAGCCAACTGCGAAAAGAAATAAATAATATTGCTACAACTGATCTCTGTACACCTTCGTCAGATGTTATGTGTCCTTTTCTCTCTGCAATAGCAAGCGGAGCAACTCTGTTAAACAAATGTCAAACGTTTTAAGAGTTTATTAGAATACGTATTACGACATTATTCGAAATAGATTCCTATTTGAATTATTCAATTATTCCTTAGATTTCTATTATGTTTTCTAGGAAAAACGGAATAATTCCGTAAGTACCCTGAAGATTATACGTTGTAAGTATTATTGGTACAAACTGTACCTATTTATTTATTTATATTTATGTATTAATTTGTTCATTTTTATCCAAAGAAAAAGGTTTTATATATAATTATATACAGATATATTGACATCACAATATAATTATATATAAAATTCATATATATACAATTAGAAAATTATAGAACATTATACAAATCTTATACTATTTTATAATTTACATATTAAAAAATTTTGAATTTTTAGAATTTCTGTATCATTTTGTAACTGTTCAGAAAATATCTCAAATTTTTTTATACGACTCTTACGTACAATATTTCAGAATTCATATATATTGGGTCATCTAAAAAGTATCCGCGGTTTTTTGTCACTAGATGTGTGTTGATGGTCATATATCTAGTGACAAAGTACCGCGGATACTTTTTAGGTGACCCAATATATATATATAAATTTAGATATTTAAAAAAGTATAGATATTTTGAGCATATATTTCTAAAATTCAATTCTTACAATTCTTATTGCTCCTACGAACGCGTTAAAGTGAGTAAGGTAGGATGCGATGTGAACAAACATTGATAGTATCAAGTAGTACGTTATAAAAAGAGACCGAACCTAAATAATGTCCGTGCGACGAAGACAACAACTAAGGTTGGCTAAACTAGATTTACGAACGATCACTGTGTAAGACAGAGAATTAGAGAGGGAGAGGGGGGGGGGGGAGGGAGAAAGAGAGAGAGAGAGAGAGAGAGAGAGAGAGAGAGAGAGAAAGAGAGACGCTTGCAAACTGAGCACCATGTAATCCTTCCATCATGATCAAAAAGAAAGAAAGAATATATGTTTACTTAGTAACATAATATTTTGATATGCTATTCTTCACACATGCATTTTCTTTTGCACAAACGTATTCATACATTTAAACAATCACACATCTCAGATATGAATAACAGAAATTCTTCTATTTATATGTACATGTCAGATGTCACAGTTAAAGTATTAAGTGTTAACTTTAGTAAATGTATATCAGGCCTATTCAATTTTAGTTGCAAAGCTGAATTGATTGCTCGATGCAAAAAATTCAAAGTAGATAAGATTTTGTAAAGTGTTTATAAGCGTTGTTCAGACACGTGTTTAACACTTTACATTTCTCGATTCAAAATCTTACCCACATTGAATTTTTTTACGTTAATGGCTTTGCATTTTCGCTCCAAAGCTAAAATTGAATAGATCTGATGTGTACATTGACTACAGTAGACTACAGTAAATGTATAGATTTCATGAGTTAACACTTTAACTATGTCATAAATACATATAAATGTATACAAATATATGCATTGTAATACACTATTTATATTATATATCACAATAAATATAATTATGATATATATTATTATAAAAAAGCTAGAGAAATAAAAGCTAGTCCCGTAATATAAATATGACTGCATAATACAAAAACAGATTTAACATAAAACCTCGTTAAAAAGAGAAGATAAATAAATTATACGAACAATTTATGGATTTAGATTACACGAAAAAAATTGCTTGTCGACGAAGGAAATTCCATCATAGGAAATTCTACATTATAATCTTCATTTATATAATTTTCATTAGTTTCACTCTTCAATCGTACTATCAATCGCTTCTTTCTCACACACTTTTTCTTCTTCACTTTTCTTTTAATTATTAAAAAAGCTTACTTTCAATTTAATAACAATCTACCTGAAGAATAGGAAAATTTTAACTTTGGCATCACTTAAATACCTGTGATTGCAATGGATGTTGCATTTGCTGCTGCAATTGTTGCTGCAATTGTGGATGCTGCTGCTGCTGTTGTTGCTGCTGTAATTGCTGTTGTAATTGCTGCTGATGTTGTAGTATTTGCTGTTGTTGCTGCATTGAAGCGTTACCACTGCCACCTGTAGCCTGCTGATTCTGTCCGCTTTGATTTCCATTGGGTAATCCTATTGGCATTAATATCAGTATTATTACCCATTGAATCCGTTGTAATTATCATTATTAAATTAGTCTCATATTACCACTGGGCGCTGGGCCTTGAGCAGGTGACTGCGCCCATCCCTGCAAATCCGACAACATATTTTGCCAGACAGCAATCTTGTCGTTATGTCTTTTTATCAGTTCTTCTTTACGTGCCAACTCCAGTTTTAGTTCATTGATTTCTTCCTTAACTAACATCTCGGGTTTCAGCGCAGATAAGAGAAATCTCTTTTGTAAAAAGTAAGCTTCCATCTGCCTGGCCAAATCTATAAATCTCATGGTAGCCTGTTCTATTTCCGCGCGACCTTCATCTTTATCCACTGTCAAACCACCAGACGCACCGGTTCCACTGTTGCCCAATCCCTCGTCTTTTGTCAATATACTTAAACATTGCTGAAAAACAATAATTAACATTCAATAATATAACTTGTTTTGATATTCCAAAACATTTCAGCAGTGTTGAATGTTTGGAAACAAATTTAGAATCAAATAATAGTTAAAGTCTTTAGTAGTTAAAATTAAAAGAAATTCATATACAGGGTGTCCCAAAATAACCGCCAAATATTTCGTGTGCTAGAGTGGGCTGAGTAGAAAAGTACTCTACCATTTTGCAATTCGTAATAGTTAACAAGACAATTACTAAAAATCGCCGAATATTGATATTCAATAATTTTTTATTCAAATACTATTAATTTTATAGAAAACCAGCAAGAGCAGAAATTGTTAATTTTCTTCTATAGATAGAGCACTAAGAATTTTTTCAGAACTTTTTATTAACTTTTTGATACTACATTTTCATATTGGCAACTTTTATCAACATAAGAAAATACGGTACTAAAAAATTCTGAAAAAATTCTCAGAACTTTAAGAAAATCAATAATTTTTGTCGCTATTTTTCGATAAAGTTGATAGTACTTGAATAAAAAATATTTGAAAACCATTTTTCGACAATTTTCGACGATTTTAATAATTAATATCTTGTTAACTATTATGAAAAGAGGATTTTTCGACTCGTTTAATCCGATTATCCGTTCTACAAGTACACAAAATATTTAGCGGTTATTCTTGGACGCCCTACATATACAATTATTTTTCCGCATCGTTATGATAAACCTACTTATAACCACATATATATTTCAGATAAAAATACAATTTCTACTTAAAAATTTTTTTGTAACGATAATAATGACAATAAGATATGCCAATAATAGAGCAATTTATTGTGACAATTCTACTTTGAGTTTTACATTCGGTATGCCACTTTTACAAAGAAATGTCATCATCGGCAAAATATTCCTCGATTATATCGACACGAATAATAATATGCGGTACATTCAACAATAATACGGAGCAATGTAAAATGCTCGTTTTACCTGAAATGATTCTTCGAACTCGTCGACGAGGTTACAGTCGCTGTTGGTCGGCGTCGCCATTACGGTATTATATGTTCGGTGGTGTTATATGTTATATCCGCGGAACTACGCGCGAAAATAATCACCACGACTCTGTTATCACAATTGATTACCTCGATCTCGCGGGAATGCGCGAATTTTTCCCGCACGCAACATGCGACCCCTTCCCGCCGATCATTTGTCACGATCATGTGTCATGACGATTCAAGCTGGCGTCATGAGAGAAAATTTACAACGGAACGGAACAGCGCGACCAATCACAACTCTACGGTCATTGGCAGTCATTACTCTGCTTTCTTTTCTACAATTGTGATTGGTCTCGCTGTTCCGTTTCGCTGTAAATTTCCGCTTATGGGACGTCAGCCTCAAATCATTTATGATGAAAACAGCTGATGGCGCTTATTGCTCCATCTTACTCCAATTTTCCTCCTTTTTTCTTCACGATGAAAAAGAGGAAAAGGAGGAAAGATAAATAATGAAAGAGGTTTAGTTGAAAAGAATGAACTTAGCATTAATACTGTCTTCAATATATGTAATCTTACGATGTTATTATATAGTATCTTAAAATCAGTGTAAGAATTGATATATTAATATAGAAGAATATTCTTACATTGTACTTCAAACGATCTTAAAATAACCTATAGCCGATATTTATGATATATATTTATATTCTAATTTTAAGGACGTCCTGAGATGTCTTAAGATGCTAATACAGCTCTTTGATTGGCTTATAACGTCTTAAGACTGTACTTAAAACAATTTCAAATATAAGAACCAATTACATAGGTGTTTTCCATTTGATACAAATCAATAGAAGTGTCTTTCTATCTTTGTTACTCTCTAAATAGATCAAGAAAGATAGAATGACGTTTGTGTCGATTTGTGTCATTGAATGGAAAGCATCCTATAAATACTGGCCTATGACTATGTGTGGACCAGCCTTTATATACATACATTTGTCCACGTAGTCCTAAAAACACTAAATTAGTATAGCAATATAATCCATCTAATACTATTTCGTTATTTCATGCTCACGATCTCGCGAATTTTGCCCAAATTTACTGATTCTTGCCGATTCTGCTCATCTTGAGGCATATAAAATTGAACAAGGTTGAATAAACTACGAATACATATAAATCAGGGATTTTCGAACATTTCATTCGGTGGTGAGTATTCGGAAATTGTCTAAATCATATGTTAATTATTGAAAATGAAAGTCAACAATTACAATTTGCATGTATATTATGAATCTTGAAAGTTCTAATTTTACTTTCATTTTCTTCTATTCTAAATAAATGTTTTTGCACTTAAAATTCTTTCTCCCTTCCCTGAGCTATTCTATTCATATAATAACATTAGAGAGATAATACATTAGTAAGATAATACATATTGCTAATTTTAGAATAGAAAACTTAGAATAAAGAATATTTGAGGAGCAAACTTCCAAAATGCATTTGTTCAAATTTCATTTTTTTTTTAATTAGACATAAGCTCTACTATGTTCTGAAAGTATTTTTTCACCATATATTTATGTGCTGAAAAAAGTCTAGACATTCGAAATATATTATGTCCTTTAACTTAAGACAAATAAAATGCATTTGTTTAACATTACATATTAGAAATAGTTTAGCAATTTTGTTTAACATTGTATATCTTACTGATTGGCAAATTGTTATTTTCTGTAAAACGTATAGTTTTCTTGTGGTTTCTTTCTCGTTTTTTGAAAATTATAAGTTTTGGACAAAATGCATTTTGGAAGTCTGCTCTTCATTTAAAAGGAATAAACTTTAGAATAAAGGATTTTTTAAATATAGAGAAAATCAATTACAATGGACCTCTCAGAAACACCAAATCAAATTGATTAACTCTATGAAATAGAGAAACTAATTAAAGGAAAAAAATTAATAAAATTACAAATTAATATGTTAAAATTAAAAAATGTACTAAAAGTAGAGTTCATCAGCTTGACTTCTAAGAGGTCCAAATATTTAATTTGATTAAATCAAATGCTGTACATAATTGTATTTGATTCATACATATAAATCATATAAAATTTTAATATAAACAGCTTTAAGAATAAAGCAAATTATAGGATAAAAGAGCATAAACGCCAATGCTAGATTGTATTCTGAATTAAAACATTATAAATATTCGTTTATTATATTTAATATGTTGTATTTCGCAATGTGATATAAAATATATTATATATTTTATATCACATTGTAAAATACAATAAATGTTTATAATATTTTAATTTGCAATAAAATGTAGCGTTGGCGTTTATGCTTTTTTATACTATAATTTGTATTTGTTTCATATAAGATTTAGATACATGATATTCAAACAATATAAAATTCTTTAATCTCTTGAGATAGTATTGTAAGTACAACAATGTTTTCTCAAGCCTAAGTGTGTTGACCGTCGTTTACGGGATGGACAGTCAGGTATGTGGAGACGGCAGGTTGATAGATGTGATCGATGAGGGTTGGCGCAAGGAACGTCTACCCATTGATGACATCTCGACGCCAGTAGCTGAGTTGCCTGATCCTGAAAGCGACAACGGCGATTCTCATATGACGTTGAAGGAATTGGAGCAGAAGTGGAATAATCTGGCATTAAGCTCTCTCAGCGACAATCATCTGCATTCTCCAACACCACTGCACAACTAGATATAACTTTCAATTTCCCTAATTGCCAGAAAACACAATAAAGTCGATTATAATTTTAATTCGTTGCTACATCACAATGGAATTTCCGGAGACTGGTAAACACTGCTCAGTGAAAGACTGCAAATTGTTGGACTTCTTGCCACTTGTGTGTGAGCATTGTCAGATCACTTTCTGTAAAGAGCATTTCAATATGGAATCGCATGAGTGTTTGAAAACAGAGAACTCAAAATCTGTTGTGGAACAATCGGCAAACTTTCTATGCTCTAAAGAGTCTTGCAAAGATGCATCACCCGTTGAGATGCCTTGTATCAAGTGTAAAAAGCATTTTTGTGTAACACACAGACATCATGGATGCTTGGAGTTGAGTGAAACGGAGAAGATACAGAAACTAAAGAAGTGGCAGATACCAAAGAAACAATTTGCGGAAGCAAAAGCTATAGTAGATCAACAGATTGCGGATAGTTTGAAGAAATCTAAAAATGTAGCATTGGCAAATAAAGTATGTTAGTTTTATGACTACTTTTACTAAAAATATTTCTATATAATAGAAGTATAAACGCAAATAAATTTTTCTTCCTCTAATAAATTCAATCCTCCTTTACTTGCAGGTACAACTCATGCGTGTGAAATGTTCTGCGATTGGTCCTAAAAATGTACCAACGAGCGAGAGAAGTTACTTTCTTGTACATTTGCCGTTGACAGTAAAAAATAAACATATAGGCACTTCGAAAGGGGCTTTTGTCAATACGAACTGGACGATTGGCAAGTGCATAGATTCAATAGCGGACACACTTAAAATTCCCAACAATAATAACACAACCACCACAAATAAGTTAAAACTCTTCCGTCATTCTACCGGAGATCTAATATGTAGTAAGATGGATACACCTTTAACGCAATTATTTAAAGATTTGGCTATTTTTGATGGAGAGCGAGTTATTTTAGAATATTCTGATAATGTACCTGATAATGTAATAGATCCATCTTTATATAAATAAGTATTATATATATAAAACTTTTGTTATAATGAAATTTGAAATTCAATTTGAAAATAACAGATAATAATCCACTAACTGCATAAATATCGAAATACAGTGTACTTTATGCTACTTATGATATATAGGATTTAATTATATAATTTGATTTATCCATAATGGCTAAAAAACACAGTTCTTAGAATAATACTTGTTTATTACAAACTAGAAGGTTTTATATCAGTTTTACATTTATTCTTGACAAAGAGACACTTAAATGCGTTAAATAAATCATTTATACCAGATTATTGTCAGATTTGTTTAAAATAAAAGAGTAACAATATTCTGACTTTGGCACTGGACGTTTGTCTCATACATATGAGTTACGCTAATGCAGCAACAGAGAAGTATAAATTAGTTATATATTCAAATAATTGTGCGCTCATTCATAGTTTCATAATATAAATATGGCATCGCATACACTACAAGTGAATGAGAATTACCATTAATAATTATCAGTATCGTAAGTTCAACAGTGCACGTACATTCACTTATTTATAGGATAACAATATGTTTGTAAATATTAATTACAAAAGAAAAAGAAGTAAAAATTGCTTATATATGTATTATCTTAATAATTAAATACATTTGACGCTTAATAATATAGAAAAAGAAATATAATTCGATAATTTGATTTATATCTAGCTAGTAAAGCAAATTAATTTTTCAAGATTAATTTACAAGATGATATTCATATCTAATCTCAAATTCATTATGTTCTAACTTACATATTTTAATGGAACGTATGCGTGAAAATGTGTATACAACTATCGATGTTATCTGAATCTCATACGATTCTACCAATGTAGTTTAATCTCGGTTTAACTAACTCTTCATCTTTTTTTAGTTTTAAGAGTTAAAAAAGGTACAAAGTAAATTAAACCAAGATTAAAGTTAATCTACATTAATAGAAATGAAGCATCGGTCCCGAAATAGAATAGATACAGCAAACTTTAAACCGGAAAAAAGAACAGATCATAATCGATAATTTTCTTTGTATTCGATTGATCGATATCTTATGATTTAAAGTTTACTACACCTATTGTGCTTCGAGATTTATGAAATAAGCTTCTATGTCACTTGTTAGGCCCGGATTTTCATTTTCTGGTTAACTTATAGTTAGACTTTATATTCACTCTATAATGATGTCAGGGGTGAAGCCCATTGGATGAAACATCAGATTAAGCCTAACCACACCAAATAATGAAAAATTGGGCCTTAATAGTAGTACATCAATATTACCATTAAAACAATTTCAATTTGTGTCAATGTGCTGAAAATGATACACTGTAACGAACTATCTCACGCTAGAAAGACAAGATGATATCAGATCTGAATATCTTAATTTAAGCAAATTGCCTCTATATATTGCACAAAGTACATTGAAATTGTGGTAAAACGAAAAAAAATGTAAATTTAAAAATTGGCTCATGGAAGAAATAACATTCGCGAAACGAATATTATCATGAAATACAGCGATTTTTCTATAACATTATTATGCAATGTAATGTAATGTAACATATTGTAACATGTTCATGAAATACATATTACAAAATTTATAATGGAATTAAATATCTCTCTCACTTTTGTCTTTAATTCGAATTATCAGTCGCGTGTTACCAGACGAATGCATTAATCGTGTCCCATGCAACATTCATAAGAACATGATCGCACGACACGTAACTCATCGATGCAAGCGCAAAGTATTTGAGTCATGCAATTAACTACATAAGATAAGCGAAAAGGTATGTTTTCCTGAGTATTAAAAAAAAAAAAGTTTTTACCATTGTAAACGCACAGGACACCATTTCTGCACCCGCGTGTGTATATAATTTTTATGCAAGATTTTTATCGATGCCTCTTATCACGAATGTATCCTCTAACATACAAAGAAGGCTTTATCGACCATCGATGACGTATTATCCTTTACTCACGTACATGTGAAAGAAATTCTTGAAATAAAGGACGAGTTTGATGAGGGACAAAATGCACAGTATGTATAAAGAGATCGCGAAAAGGACAAGCAATGCCATTCGCGCATTTATATTTGTCTCTGTGTCCTGCGAACCGCGCGATCGTCCGCCACTAGCCACCTGCCTGTTGGTCGCAGAATGTATCTGGTAACGGTAGGTGGCCTGAAGTCAAGACCCTCCAGCGTTTTTGCAAGATAGATCACAAAGAGCTGGCTGAGCGCAATGCCTAGAGCAATGCCAGCTATAGTGTAGAGATTACGTTCCGCCCAGCTACGTACAATTTCGATACATCCACTGGTCCACACCTTTTTACTCGCTTCGGACACTGGTAACATCTGGACCTTGTAGCCACACATTATATTTACAAGTCCACTCTGAAAATTGAAATTATCTCATTTGTAAATTTCTCATTAAGTTCTTTACAATGTTTTAAGATGATCATTAGCATTATTATTAATTGACGCTCAATGTAATTGTAATATTTCAATTTCAGTTTATGATTAGCGTTTCGAGTAATCAAGGATAATAAGCGCACAATTTAAATAATGGGAAGATGTATTTAAAACTTAGATATAAATATTAGGCATCAAGATTTAGCATTGATTCTTCTCTTGATTTATCTCAGCAATGAATATAATTGAAAATGTCTTTCCAAAATAATATCTTTCAATTATCTTTGACTTTCTATAAGTGCAACAAATAATATACGTACGGATATATCAGTAGCGTTTATGCAACAAGAGAACGGTACACCGCAACGTTCTACACTAGGGCTAGTGCAATTAAAATATTCATTCTTCCCCCAATCTAAGTATCCTTCTTGACTTAAACCACAACACTTGAACTGCAATATAAAATTTTATGAATATTTCACTCGCATGTACGAAATTGAATAACTTGTACAAATGTAAGATATGTGTTTTTATTATTATTAATTATTTTATTCATGATCTTTACTTCTTGTTGGGCAAAATCAATGAAATTTTGCAGATCTGGATCTTCTCTGTATGTCTGAATTATTTTGTCCGTGAACGACTCTTCCAAAATAGATTGCAATGTGTGCGGGAATACAAAACCAACGATCGCCACACCCATCTCCAAGAGGAAAAACACCAAAAGACATAGTGAATACTAAAAAAATCATTCAGTCACTCAATCACATGTTTTGCGTTGCTTGTAGAATATTCTGTACACAAAAAACTAACAAATTTAAGAAGGCATGTATTTTCACGAAGAGCTCCTACGCATCCTGCAAAACTAACAACGAAGACTACTCCACCAGCTATTAGCATCACCAGAGAAATATTCAAGACCACATCGTAGACGTTCTCCACTCTGACAGATCCAGTTGCCTGCCATTTATCCAGAAATGCATAGAGACCTACGCCGATTAGCAGTCCACCAAACAGCTAAGCATAAAAAAAATTATTTTTGTCTCTTATCGTCATATATGACCATATCATTTTTATATTATCTTTAACTTTTGTTCTACTTCCTCTAATGTCTAGACATGATGTTGACAGACTGATATCTAAATTTAGCTAGGTTATCGATGTCAGCAGATTCGAAATCAATATATATCTTTTCCAACAAGCTTTCCTTTCAGGACACAATCGACACAAATGTCATTCTATCATTCTTAATAAATAAAGACATTCAAAATATAATCTATAGTTTGCTTTTTGTGCTGTCTGTTCTTTGTTTTTTATTACATTTTATCTCTTGCCTTTTTGCCTCATATCCTGTTTCTTCATTTTATGTCAATCAAGACGAACTTTAATCTAATGTACACTTTGTTTCCTCTTTTCTTTTCTTTTATTTGTTGCATTTTTTCCTCTTTACGACTGTAAAACTTCCATTGATAATCGTACTTCTTGCTATGTGTTTCTTATCTCCTTTGAAGTTTATCATTTTTCACGAGAAAAGACGAAGAAATAAAATAAAAGGCAAAAGTAATAAAAAATAATAAAAAAAGGAAGGCAAAGAAAATATTGTAGTAAACTTGAAAGTTGACAAACTTGGAAAGAGAAAAAATACACATTGTAAGAAATGTGATTATCGATAAAACGATCGCAAAGAGAAAAAAAGAAGTAGAAAGCAAAAATATATTGTAAATTTGGTTCAAGAAAGACAGAACGATTTATGTCAACTGTTTCTCTTAAAAGGAAAACAGCCTTTATCTTGTCTTGGAACAAATCGCGAATTTCATTTTGCGTGTATGCAGCATAGAAAGAAAAGCAGAAGAACGAATCGCTCACCCAAAAGACGAAATTCAGCATGAAGATCATGTATTTCACGCACGAACTGACGTATGTGAAATTGTTGCTACGTCTGCGATGATTCATCATTGTGTGGCGGAGTATACGACGAATCTCACAAAACGATTGATGTCTTCGAGGAGAACTTTCCGTACAGCGTAATTTGAATGTTCGTTTCACTCGTTATCTCCACTCACGGCGATGAGGGACAAATTGTATCGACACATACTTTGACAGTTTCTACTCTTTCCGCCATTACGTTTCTCATGTTTTCCCAGGTTTCCTAAATTCATGACGTTTCTGTGTTCCTGCGTTCCGTCGCGCAAGTTCGAAATCAGCTGTCCGGTCCACGTTTCGCAAAGACACATAGGTCTGTTCGCGTTGCTCATATCTTTGCACTCAGTGGGTGCGATCCACTTTAAGCCGGTTTTACATTAATTGCAAGCCGATCGCAAGTTTGTTGCGACAGTCAATATGAAGCGATTTCAAAATGCAAGCTTCAGATTGGCTGTCGCAGCAAACTTACGATCGGCTTACAACTAATGAACCGGCTTTAGAGGCTCTGCACAATAAAAGGAATAAGGAACAGAGAATAAGAATTTCAACCTATCAAAAATCATGTATTGTGGACGATTTATTGCCGTCTCTTGGAGACACGGCAATAAATTGTACGTCATACGTAAAAGCTTGTGCGTTACTTACATCTACAATTTAAGTCTAAGTAATGCGTCATCTACAATATACGAAGTAAGAAGTAAGAGTAAGAAATTGCCCAATCACAATCGATTATTCTTCTCACATTCGACTCACTTCGACTGTGATTGGTCAATTTCTTACTCTTACTTCTTACTCTATGTATTGTAGACGATGCATAAGAGTTATGACAATTCTTGTGCTCAGACTCTAAGCCTACGACACACGATGCTTGTTTTCTTGCTGAATTGCTAGCTGGATTAGAATCTTGCCATCGTATTGCGTACACCGTATGCAATGTTGCGATGTTGACATTGGCTTAGTTTCCACCGAGAGTTTAAACCGGATCAGAATATAAGAATTAACCAACTACAGTCGAGCATTCCCCTGTTCTTTTAGCTGAACTTTTGCAGTTCATCTTTCTTCCTTTTTTCTTCAAGAGTAAAAAAGAAGAAGAAGAAGAAAGATGAACTGGTGCAAAAGTATAGCCAAAAAGAACAGGCCTTTTATCTTCTTTTAAGTTTTGGTAATTTCAAGCAACGCGAAACGGATCTATTAGACTGGAATCAGACTACGCATTGAAGAATGAGATTGAAGATTGAAGTTTGACCAATCAGAACAAAAGGAGCCAAAATTTCTTTGTTTTCATTGGTGAAATTTCAATCTTTAATCTTTAATCTCAATCTTCAATGCATAGTCTGATTCCGGCTTTACAACGATGCTAGCATGCTAACATGCTATAATTTACGTTACGCATACTATAGAATTTTAGGCTACGTTCCAAAACTTCCTCTCCGAAGATTTTACTCTATACTATATACTATATATATAGTATACGTTACGTGTACTATATATTTCGAGTAAAATTTTTCCCAGAGAGAAAGTTTTTGAAATGTAGCCCAAGAAATAAAAGCGTTTTATCGAAAAAAAAATGTTCTGAATACAATAGATTCGGGTTACAATATACTTGTATCGTTCTGCGGAAATATCGGAATGGAATTTGTTTTCTGTTTCTTTCGAAGAGTTGTGACAAAGCGCAGTAACGAATTAGTCGCGAAGTTACGCATATCTCGTAAATTGCTCTGAGTTTAGAATCTTTCAGAAAGAAGAGCAATGGCATCGATGCAAGACAGTGAGTTCGACTTGTGACAAAAGATGCTTTTATAGGTTAAGACAATTGTATTGAATTTCAATGCATATTTTGACTTTAAATGAATAGATTTCAGACAATCTCATTCTATACTTGTCGTTACTTCTGGAATATGCTAGTTTTATCTGCTTTAAAATAAATAGATATTCGGACAGATGTCCGAAATGAAATAATGATGTCACTAACCTATACCACCAAACAAAGAATGTCAACGTAAAAGAATTTTACTTGCGCAAATTTTGCTTGTTTGTTTTAATTGCATTCTTTATTTTTAAATGTAAAATATTTTATTATATATTTATATTATATATTTAAAGATGGCTTTTAAGAGAAAAAATAAGAAAAAAGTAAAATAATGAAAGGAAATTTGACTAAAATAGATATTGTTTATTTTAATATTTGTAGTTCTAAGATACTCTATTTAAAATTTTTGTCTTACGATTACTTACTAAGTGTATGAAATAAAGTTCATTTAATCAATTTTGTAATCTTTTTACATGATATTTCCTATGATATATGATATTTCTGTTATTTAATTTTTTATTTATGTGAAAGATAGTTAAATGGTATTTAATTAGAATTAAATTAATTTACTTTAGCATATATAAGCTAAGAAGAGGTAGATGATATTTAATTAAAAACATAAATTTCAGGAATGAAATTCAAACGTACAAGCTCGAACTGTGACACATGGTCTACACGAGAACAATTATGTCTTGCATCAAGTGTACTGAAATCTGGGGATCAAAATTGGATAAGTGTATCCAGATCATTGAAACCATTTGTTGAAAAAGAACCATTAAGACCCACAGACTGGTTCTCGCCAAAGTTGTGTGCCATACAATATGCATGTTTACTGGAAAATGCTGATACGCCAAAAAGAAAGAAGCGGGAGAGTGGCGAGACTACTGGTGAATCCATAGTCAGAAAATTAACACAAGAGAGAGTAACCGAGTTGAGTCAAATGCTTAACCGTCAGAGGGAGGAGTATCTACGACTCAAGGCGGATTTGAATCATTTCAAATCGAGTGCAATAAGCGACGAGAAGTTGGAGAAGATGTGGCTTGATATACAACAAGAAGAACGTGAGATGGAGCAAAAGACACGGACTCACATGGCGTGGCTGGCAAAACGTCAACAACAACAGAAGCAGGATATGAGTTCTCCATCCATCTCGACTTCAATTGTAACCCAAACTCGCAAAGCAGTGGAAAGTACAATAGAGGTACTGCAGGAACCCACTGCGACGGAATCATCGACGGAGAACGATGAAGAAAAGAAAATTAACAGAGGTGGTAGATCTCCATTATTGACGAGTCTACTGAAATCTCCCAGCCCAACCACTCAGACTGCGCAATCCTTTCCATCCACTCCGGTTCAAGTGAGTTCGCCGACTATTACCAGTCTTCTTGGATCAAGTCCTAAAGCACTAAACGCACAGATGGCACAAAAGGTATCGCCACAATTGCAGCAGTTGGTCTCGACGGCTATAGCCAGCGCGAATACGACACCAGAACGGCCGTCCGTTGGTGCTCCTACGCTCTCTATGCTGTTGGAAATGCCAGCGAGTACACAGAGAGGATCCCTACCAAATTTGCAAACGACAACCCCCACAACAAATGTATCCCATGCGCAACAGCAACAGACAACCACAACTGTGGCTGTCACCTCCGAAGTGCACAATTTCCAGCAAGCGGCGCAATCGCAAACTCAAGTCCAACAGGCTATCCAGAACGAAGCAATAGTAGCAACAACAATGTCGACAGTTCCAGCGACCGTCACTACCTCGACAAATATGCCGGTGTCAGAGAATATGCAGATGCAAATAATTGATCACATAGACGTAATGCGTAAAGATATAATGGTGGACGTGATGGATAAGGATGAGATAAACGACATCATCGGCGACATCGAGGAATTGATCAAGGAAGAAATCAAAGAAGATATTCCCAGTAGTCCACAGACGATAGACACGAGTGGCTCAACAACAACGGCGACGACAACGGCAGTTATCAACAGTCTTACCAGTATGTCCCAACAAGCAACAGAAGTGCTGATACCTACAACAGGACCAAAGCCGCAACCGAGAGATGTGGATGAGGCTGTGTCGCTATCCGATTCGCCACAAAGCGAAATGGCAATTGAGGAGATTGATTCTAGTACTTCAAATATTGCCGAGATTATTGGAACCGTCGCCATCGATTCACAAGAACCTAAAATTATTGTCACGGAGATCACAGAGACCATACCAAACACATCGGAGACCAAATCCGAGACAAGTACGTGTGAAAAGAGGACGACTTTGACAGAACAGCTTGTTCCAAAGACAGAAATCAAAGATGAAGAAACTAGTAACGATACTCCAATGGAAGAGAAACAATCGGACGCTGAAACAAAATCCATGGATGCCTCATCGAACGTAGAGATCGAGAAAAATAATTCTAAACTTTTGGGCGATATGAAGGAAACGATAAACGAGACTACAGAAGACATGGAAGAGGAAGCTGAAGAGGAAGAGGAAGAGGAAGAGGAAACGGAAGTCACTGCGCCTGTTTACAAAGAATCATCCGATAGCGTTAAAGAACGGAAGGAGCCTCCAGAAGACATTGAAGGTAAACATAATGCGGGATTAGATCAATTAGAAATATATTTGGCGAAAATTACAGGGGATCAGCAGGACGTGCCGTCCGCGGAGATTGTCAGCATTTCTTCAGAGGTGACGAATGATCTACCCAATGCCGAAGATACGGAAAAATCGCAAGATATTAGCTTGATCCTAGAGGACGACGAGAGCAATCAAAGCACGGAAAGTAAAAAGAAAGAAGAGAAGATGACAGAAGAGCGGATTGTCGAAAACACGGTTGAAAACACTGAATCCTTAGAATCGTTTAAAGAGGAATCGATAAAAGAAAAGAATGTTGTGGAGATAAAAGAAGAATCTTCGATAAAGTCACAAACAGAAGAAACGAACGAGGAAACATTGGAGATAGGCATAGAGCTTAAGAAGGAGAAGATCAAAGATTTCTCAGAGGATGCTACAAGTTCCATCTTACAGAATGTAGAAGTCAAAGAGGAAGAGGCCGACAAAGGACCGACTGATGAAAACGAGGATACTAAACAAGTGATCATAGAGGAAGCGAAAAGTGTCAAAAGCGAGCCAGTCGAGGCCACGACTGCCGACGCAGAAATACATATTAAGAAAACGGAGAGTGCAGAGATCAAATCTAAAGAATCAAAAGTCGAAACGGAACCGGAAGCTAGCGATTTGTTCCATAGGAAGAGCCCGCTTCACAGTTCATCGGAGGAAGACAAGAAAGAGAAAATGGAAGTGAAGGAGAAAAAAGAGGAGAAAGATGATGTCACGAAAACCACGGAAGGCGAGCAGAGCATAAAGAAGGAGGTAGAATCTACAATCGTGGAAGAACCCGGAGAATTAGATGAGGAGGAGTCATCGTTGAGCAAATTGAGTAGCAACCGGGCGATGAAGACGTATTCCAAGAAACAGAACATTGCTGTGGACAGCGAGCCAGAAAATGAGAGCACTGGAGAGGGCGCGGATTATCGTGCTTGGAAGAAAGCAGTCATGCTCGTCTACAATCGTTTGGCCACGCACAAATACGCGTCAGTGTTTCTCAGGCCGATTACAGAGGACCAGGCGCCTGGGTATCATTCGGTGATCTTCCGACCGATGGATCTATCAACCATCAAAAAGAATATTGACAACGGCACAATTAGATCGACCATGCATTTTCAAAGGGACGTCATGCTTATGTTCCAAAACGCGATCATGTACAACAAACATGACACATTTATCTTTAAAATGGCAGTTTCAATGCAAGAAGAGTGCTTGCAACATATGCAGGCAAGAAAAAGATTCTATTTATTATTCATAACTCTGATTCAAATAATATACTCTTTTTTGCTAATGACTGCAGATGTGCTTATTTTAAAATGTGTTAGGAAACTGATTAGAAAGAAAAACAATACAATACTAGTGAAAATATTAATGTTAAAAATATGTTTATTTTTTTTTTGTTTTTACATCACTTTCAGCATTTTATCATATTCTTTAAAGTACCTTCCTTTTGTGTATTTTCGAATATAGTAGAGTGAATAGAATTTCGTTTATCTGGACAGAGGACAAAACAGTTCCAATAACGGTTCGGATAATCGAAGTTGATTTCTACTTCTACTAGTATTTATTAGTTATTCTGATAAGGAGCTGATGTTCAGAAAAATCGAGCATGCCTAGCTCTTATTATCCGAACTATGTTTTCTACTAACTGTAGTTTTCTAGTAATAGAAACTCGGCTAATAGTTCGGATACTTGGAACTAAGGATGAATTTGTTTGTATAAACGGAATGTTAATAAATAATGGAGTTCTGCTTATCACTAATGTTGTTTAATTTCAGATTTTGGTACAAGCAACAGGAGAAGGAACATTCCGAAGGGAGACTAGAACCGCTGCAAGCAGTAGTAGCGAGACGAATGAGAATAGCCTTAAGCGAAAACGAAGTCATATCACTCCGAGTCCCCACGATACCGACACTCCGCGCTCGAAAAAACGTAGAAAATCTGAGAACGATTAAACTAAATTAACAAATTGTACATAAACATGTAAAAAGACACGCTTGAAGAAAAAGGGAAATGTGGCAGAGAGAGAGAGAGAGAGAGAGAGAGAGAGAGAGAGAGAGAGAAGAATAAAAACATATTTTTCAAGGATTGACAAAATACATACTGACATCATATGCAAGAA
Source organism: Acromyrmex echinatior (assembly GCF_000204515.1). The sequence goes on from NW_011626951.1 coordinate 3,317,912, forward strand.
TAAGTGATACCTAATGTTTACGAAAAAAATATGTGTGATATAATCATACAAAAAATTCGTTTATCTCTCTATTGTAAGGCTAATTATAATACTCGCGTGCAACAGTTCATCATATATATACAATATATATATATAGCAATAAATTTCTTTTGCTACTAAAAATATCGATACATTGTTTTCTGCAAACATGAAATAAACAAAAATTAGTGAGTTTCTCGGAATTAAGTTCACAAAAGAATTAATCCGTATTGTAATGAATTTGACAAAATATCTGATGGTATCTCAATATCATGAAAAAAACACTACACATGTCATTTTAACTGTCTGATCGATTATCCGAATATACATATATCGTAAAAATTCGCCAGTATGTTGAAACAATAATTGTAAATTGCACATCATAGTTACAACGGCACTTGACTTGTATATATGTAAAATAAGAAGATGGGATATTATTGCGCTTGGGGAGATGCGAAGATGAAGGGCAGCTCCGAGGAGGAGGGTTATGAAAATCGTGTCACTGACATTGGAGAGAAGAGAAGAAGGCGCGCCTCGAACATCTATGGAGAAGCTGTAAGCGAAGCATGAAAATAAATAAATAATGCATAATGTACAAGCCGTGATGTTAATCATTTAAAGCCGCTCGTTCCGGCTCCACCGATCTCGGATGATACCGATCGACAATTCTGGGCGGAGGATGAGCTGAGCAGCTCAGAGTCACGGCAGAGATTAACTGCAAGGAGGAAGCGTCGACATAGCGTTTCGTACAGGAACCGCGCCGCGAACAAGAGTCGATCTCGCGCTTCCCGTCCCTCGAATTCCAGCTCTGATTCGATCCACGCGGAGACTTCGGCTAAAGGTAAACTTCAGTGTATCTCCCTTTTATATGTTCTATTTTTCATTGACATATGTTGCGAAAATCGAAAGCTATACATATAGTCTGATAATCACTAACAACTCAGTAAACAACGAACAATAACACCAATGTTATAATTTATTGAATGATATAATTTTTAATGTTTTTATGTATATGTTATAATTATACTATTTGTGAATGAAATTGTAACTAAATTATATTGATATTATTAGTTGATATTTCCTTTATAAAAATTCAATAATAGTTACTGTACTTTTAATACTCAAAATAAATAATTAATTCGTCAATACTAATATTAAATTTCTATAAGGTTAACTGGAAAATGAGTTACATTACATCAGTATTATAATTCCTTATTTTATAATATAAGTATAATATATATAGTATGTAACAGTTACATGATGGAAATTATATATATATTGTTACTGTAAATTGGAGTTTACTAGGATACTCTTAATACTTGTAACATAATTTCTTAACATTATACTAGACAAGTATACTCATTTTTGAATGTATAATTATTTGTAGTTTGCAGAATACGAAAACATTGGTTGAATCCTAAAATAGAGAAATTACAATCAAGAAAAGCGTACATCAATACTGAGGAAACTGCTTGCACAGTAAACAAAGTAATCTCTTCAGAACATCAAGCATCTACTTCTAGCTCGCGCCTCGAGAATCATGAATCAGTCTTGTGGCGAGAAAATTATTGTGAACAAGCAGACAACAAACGTACATTAAACGTTAAGAAAGTCCGTCTGAAAAAAACACATGGTCCACCTAAATCTAAACCGAAATAAAATTACAAGTCTTCTAGTGATTATCATAATTAGAAAATTTCTTCATAGAAAAGTTATGTATATATGTTTCATTTCATAATGCATATTAAAAGCTGAAATTAACAAAGTTAAATGTAAAAGTATATAAATACAATTAAATACCTAATAATGATATTGTCATATTAACAAGATATATATATATATATATATATATATATATATATATACATATATATATACATCCTGTTAATATGACACATATATATATATATTATTTTTGTTGTCATGCATTTATATAAAGATTTTTTATTTTTTATATAAAACAGTCTTTAATGTACACTAATCCACTGAGAAAAAATGTATCAAATTTCAATAAATAATTGTTTGAATACTAATACAACATTTATTTACATTTTAAAAGTTATTTATTAAAATAAATATTTGCTAAATAAAAAATACAATAGTTAAATTAAATTAATAGTTCTTGTAAACCAAATAAATATATGCTTACATTTAATAAATATTCAATTGGCACTATTTAAATAAATATTTATTAAAATTGAGTATTTTTCTTAGTGCCGAGTTTGAATGACTAAATTCATTCATAGTTTTTATCGCGCCCATTTCGATACTCTCGATTGTTCTCGCGGCGCTAAGCGGAAGCAAAAAGCCGGAGGAGCATTCAATTGTTGATGCGCAAAAAGAACGGCGAATTCGCGTGTGACATTTGCGACCATTTGAGAGGGTCGTTCCGGTTTTCCAGTTAGGCTGTGAGAATCTTGACGACAATGAGTTATTTTGTAAGCAATGACTGGGGCAAGGGCCGATATCAGGAACTGAGTGATTCGCGTGTACGTGGTAAGTTAGAACTTAGGACTTATGTATTTGAAGAGATATGCGAGATGAATGTATGACTCGCCTTTGCTTGCCTCGCTGTCGATTGAATCACTTCTTCTAAAATATTATATCAATTATCGTATATTACGTTCTATTTTTCTCAGTGTTACGTCGCCGACAATAGCCGTTAGTGACCATCTTGCCGCCATACTTGCCGGGAAATTTTGCGTCACATGGTCATATTTCAAACGTATATAATATATCATTTGATGTAACATTTTATAATTCTCTTCATTAAATTTATTTGAATTGCAAAAGAATCAATTGTCTATCTCAGAATTATAAAACAATAAAAAATATAAGAAAAAAATCAAACACAAGCAAATAATTAGATCACAAATTAGAAACTAATTTAAGCATCAATAACAAAGAAAACAAAAATTGATTTTTCAAACCATTAGACAATGTTTTGACTTACAATCATCTTCAGCTAAATTAAAAAATTATTTAATTACATTTTTTTGCGGTTTTATAAAATTAAAAGTACAATATTTTGTAAAATTCTTTATAGTATATTAAAACTGTTGTAAAAAGTTATACATATGTTGCATATAATTTTTTTATTTCTTAACATACCTTTTTTATTATTAAATGAATCTTGATATATTCTTCCTATAACAGGCCCAGCTTTTCGTTCTATATTCTGCTGCATTGCATTGGGTCTATGCTCGACGCTGTTGATTCTCTCATTATGGAGCTCCAATATCCAAGTTCCAATCCGCCTCTATATATTTCATTTTGACAGACAGCAGCCTGTATTACACATCGTTTCCGACAAGTTCTTGTCGTTCGGTCTCGACACATCCTTACTTCGAAGAATGAATGAGTTACCTGTTGGACAACAGAAATTTATCAATTTGGCCCATCACTTAAGTCCTGCTTATGTCAGAGTGGGTGGAACCTCTGCGGATTGTCTGACATTTGTTCAGGATCAGGTTTGCAAAATATAATATTCTTCATAAGTAACACATTTGTCATGCAAACTTATTTATCTTTCCTACCTACTTCGAAATTATAGAACATAATTAATTGTTATAAAACTGCTTGTAGATTTAATCTTAATATTTTAATACATACATGATGATTCAGATGGAACAAAATTCGTCCGAGAAGATTTTTAGTCCTGTGGATGGCCAGGATATTAGCAACTTTACTATCTCCGGCGAAGATTTGCTTGCTATCTATGATTTTACGGTGAAGTCAGAGTTACGAATGATCTTTGATCTAAATGTATTGCTCAGAAATCCAAATGGATCTTGGAATAACAGCAACGCACAAAAGATTATCGCATTCACTAAGAATCAAGGCATGACGTTAGATTGGCAATTGGGAAATGGTAAATAATTGTATAAATGTGAAAAATCAACATATGTAAAATGATTAACATATAAATATTAAATTAATAATAAATTAAGAAATTTTAATTGTTTGATGATATGAGTATAAATATTAAGTTATCATAAAGTATGTATACATAAGTAGTATATGCGTATGTAGTCCCTAATATTTATTTCGATAATATTTTTAGAACCAAATTCCTTTAAACACGTGTTCAATGTGACAATTCCTGCGACCGAACTTGCGAAGGATTACGATCATTTAAGGCAATTGTTAAACGAAGCAGGATATGTCGACAGCATTCTCGTTGGACCAGAAGTTAATCACGTCGGAGATTCTAATGAAATGGGAGAGCTATATGTCAAGGTATTTTTGAGTAGCCAGAAGAATACTGTGAATTATGTCACTTGGCATCAGTATTATCTGAATGGACGAGAGGCTAAAGTCAATGATTTCGTGGCACCTTCCACATTCAACTGGTTACCAGCGCAAATCAATTCCATGAGACAATTTATTGCCGAGTCGGGGAAAGATATTTCTATGTGGCTGTGTACGTATCTTACATTAATATTAAATTATTGGATATTACATTACAGTATTGCTTTTCCGCTTTTAGCTTTATTCTTGAAAAATTATTTTTCTAAATCATAATACTATTTGTACGTACATAAATCTCTAATAAGTTTTCTTTAAAACCATCTTCCAATTTTAATCCATCTTTCTAAATATCATTATGTGTAATCTTCTTAAGAGATTCTATATTTTCTAGATTCTTAAGATAGATTTCTTAACAGAGAACATATTATTGTATAGTACAAAGACTGCATTAAATAAAAAAATCTAATTTATAGCTGAGACCAGCACTGCATTTGGCGGAGGTGCACCCGAATTGTCCGATAGATTCGTAGCCGGATTTTTATGGTTGGATAAATTGGGATACAGCGCTAGCGCGGGATTAGACGTCGTTACAAGACAATCATTATTCGGCGGGAATTATGCTATGGTATCACCGAATCTCACACCCAATCCTGACTGGTGGGTCAGCGTCTTTTACAAGCAATTTGTTTCGGAAAAGGTTTTGAAATTGTCGAGGCCCGATAATTTTGGCTGCGTACGATTGTATGCGCATTGCACGTCGAAAAATGCGTTAATTTCCAGAGTACCGGCTGTCACAGTCTACGGAATGAATATAGACAAAACTGCGGCCTACGTACATATTCCGGAATTGTTTGTCCAAAACAGTAAAACCATGATTTCGTATTATTCTCTAACCGCTGATCATTTGCAATCGAGGTATGTATGAAATGATGAATAAAATTCTATAATAATAATCAAACGAATATTAAACTGAATGAATAATAAATTGAGTTATATTTGTTTTGCAGCGAGATAAAGTTGAACGGCGAAGCTGAGGCGTTAAAACTGCGACCGAATGGTGATTTGCCGCCGTTTCGACCTGTGATATTAAATCCTGCGAATCCCGTATTATTACCACCATATTCTATGGTGTTTATGATAATTCATGGTACCAATGTTCTTGCATGTTCGGCATGAATAAGTTTTTAAAAAAGGCGACAAATCGATTTTACAGGACGTTTATATTGTATATATTTCTTATACATTATATTAAACATTTATTATAACTTATGTTACATATTTTTTTACAAACTCTTATTAACAAGGAAGCTTATATAGACATCAGAACTGTTTATAGAAGGCGCGAGGCCATAGTAGAAATTTATTTGTCTACCGTATAACAGTTCTCAATTTACAATCTGCTTTTTTCTATCATTTCTGATATAATGTACATTGCCTGTTACAAATAGTAACAGACAATAACATTGTATGTAGCTGTATGTAATTTGGCTATACAATTTCTTTTTCTATTGCGTATTATATAATATATTCTTGTGTTTAAAAGAACACTTATTGTTCGTATTTTTATTTAATATATATTGTGCTACCTTCATTCGAAGGATTTTTTATCCTTTTCATAAAGACTGAATACTAAAATAACAGTTCATAACCATTGTATCATACAAACAACAAACTCACAATAGCGAACAATTATAAATATCGAAAGTATAATAATATTGTACAAAGGAATGATATTTATACATCGAGCGAAAGTTCATAATGAAAGTTCGTAATGAGACTAGTATTATCATCACTACTCAATACTTTCTTGATTTTTGTGAAAACATGTGACACTCAAATTAGAGACATTAAACGTTCAAGACAACAATCATCATCGTGAACAATCGACATGATCTTATCTGATAATAGATTTCGCACGAATATTCAATACTTACAATTACATTATAAGTTTCATTATTATTATTATTATTATTTTTATTCTACTCCGCGCTGGAAATCGTGATGGTTTTCCCCTTAGGATCATCGAATCTGTCCATCGTGCGGATATCCATGATCATGGTGAGCGCCCATATCATGATCAAGCCCAGTATTATCGTCACGAATATCCCCGTCCAAATTGGTATACTGGTAAAACCAACGCAGTCGTACGCGTCGCTAAACGTCGCATCTTTGTGATCGACCTGTACTTGCATATCCGTGATACTTAAGAATGTAGTACCGTCCGTGAAAGTAGTTTTCGGCGAGCAATGATAAGAGAAACCGAACGGAAAAGAAATGTCTCGCTTGGTGAATAGATCAACTCCATTGGTCGTCACTTTGTTCAACGTGTAGTAGCCGGCGCTTTTGACCTCGAAGAAAAACTCGAGTGTTAGATTGTTGATGGTCTGATCGGTGAGCTTGATAGTTAAGATCACCGTGCTCTCATTGCTCTTACGAGACGACATTCCGCTGACTTTAGATTGAACAAGCTGCACTTCTGGCTTGTCAGATATCTGCAATGGCACAAGACTTTTTTTGTATTATCTTTAATTTTAGTCTTTCTAAATTAATTGACATCGAATAGGTTCATGTTTTTTGTAAATTCCTTCTCTTTTATCACTTAATACATAAATTATAAAGAGAAAGTCTTAAAATCACTTGAGAAATTTGGTTTAAAATTTCTTAAGCAATATTAATATTTTATTAATGTTATTTACCTTGAGTATCAATGGTTGAGCGGAATACAACAGAACATTGTCTGTTTTTATCTTGAATTCTGAAGTAGAATTGTCCGCAAGCGCTTCTCTCTTTATTCGCTCAGTGCTGTAACGACACTGTTTTCCAGTAAGTGCTATGCATCCGCTCAAATCGATGTCCTTGAAGATCATGTTGAACTCATTAACATTCCCTGATATTATTTTTTTATATATCTTTTGAAAGACCTCGTTGGGCGAATCGACACATGGGAAATAAAATATTTTGGAACCATTAGTGGCATTTGACAGCACCTGCAACATTTATACATTTATAACAACTTTATGATTTCTGAAAGATTCTCTAAAAAAAATAATTGATGTATCTGTTTTTAATTCTAAATTTCATTACTGTATGTTTTCTATTTGGCGATGCAAGTTATTGTTATCATTTTTTGTTATCTCTCTGAATACCGAGAAATATTTGTGTCGACTTGTATCACTAGATAAAAAGCACTCAAACATAATATATTAATAAACATACGAATGTAGAATGGAAAATATATTTGTAAATCATAATAAAACAAACTAAAATAGTCTTATTGCTATTAGTTCAACGTAAGTTTAGGAATTTCTTTCTGTGTATCTTTTATTTTTAAGTTATAACAAATACATTTCTAGAATCCACAGGGGAAGAAAAGTATGCACAAAAATATAATTCTAAACTATCATTATTGATAATACATTAAAACATACGCATGTAAAATGGAAAAATATGTAATCATAGCGAACAAACTAAATAGTCTTATTACCATTAAATATTCAATGAAAATTTGAGGATATTTTCTTGTATTGTATATTGGATATTGTCTTTCATTTTAAATTATAATAAATGTCCATACTCCAGAGAAAGAAAAAAGGTGTGTAAGAAATGAGACAGATAACAGATTAAAACTTACGACAATAGTATTGCAACAGTGGTCTACTTTCTATCAAAATTCTCAATTCCACTTTTATATTGATTAAATTTAGTGTGCTGTTTCTGTTAGAAATAGAGACTTTGTGAATTGAAGTAATGGAAAGAATGCAATCAAACATATTTCTATCGATTTATTTTGGTTCAAATGCTGCTTTAAATGTGAATGAATGCTTTGGAAGAAATTATACACTAGACTAATGTGAACCAGATGCAATCGAAATTCGAGATTTCTTTCCACGGATTCTTTCTCTGTTATCTTTTCCTATATTCCTTCTTAAAGTCCAGTTCCACAACTCGCTTAAGTCTTAACCGAGGTTCAATTTATTCATTGCTTTTCCAATTCTAGAATTGAAAAGAGACGAGAAACAAGTTGAACCTCGATTAAAAGTTAATCGTGAGTTATGGAACTGGACCTAAGACTTTCTGATAAGCATCTCTTTTGTAGCCGCAGATAAATAGCCAGGAAGGGGCGAAGAGAACTAACCTTGTTATTCCACAGATCCTCGACACACAGCTCCTCAACGACGATCACTGGCTCGGTAACGTTCAACTGCAACAGGCTCCTTTCGAACTCGTCGGGAGTCAGCTTCTGCAACGGACTCGACGGTACCGTTCTGTACATCGCATCGATATCGGATGAATTGTGCGACCAGATCACAGCGGGCGTGCAGGCGCAGGCGAAGGCAAGCTGACAGACAGCGAACAGTGCGAAGAATGACACGCGGACCATATTGCTCGGCTTTCCCGTGCCTCTCATCATCCTGGAAGTCGAGTTGAGGCCGGGTCAAACAAATGCGAATTCACGCTGAACCGTACGCACAGTAACTGATTCAATAGAGCAGAAGGCACTCCGAAAGCACCTGACTATTACCTCGTGACGCTGATTCGCATCACGTGGCCGATGCACTTCCGGATTTTGAAAAGGCGCCCCGCCTAGATGAGAATGGCGAAGTGATCAAAATTATCAAGAAAAAAAGGAAAAATATTCTTATTATATATGTATTATTATTTTTACTGTTACGGTTATTATTATTACTGTTATTCAAAACAATATTATAAAAGGCATACACCGCAACATATTAAAAGCGAACAATATATAGATTTATTAAATTTATTGTTATTGTTATTATTATTATTATTTTACTTGATTATTTTGAAGTAGGTATTGCATTTTCAAAATCACTTGAGAAAAAAAGGAAAATATTCTTGTTATATTGATGTGTATATATTATATTGTGTGTGTACGTTAATTATATTATTAACATGTCTTGTTGTATATTCACACTTAATAAAACGTTTATTATTACACTATTTTTGTTGTACTATTTCATTATTATTATTATTATTATTATTATTATTATTATTAGTTTTGGAGTAGGTATTATATTTTCAGAATCATTCGAGAAAAAAAGAAAGGAGAAAAAAGAAAAATGTTCTTTTATATATTATTATTATTATATTATTATTTTATTATTTCATTTGGTTACTTTCATGATAGAGATTATTTCGAAGCATGATGTAAGTAGACATGTCTACTTGCATCATGACTTCGGAGTAGGCATTGAGTTTTCCAAATCATATTTGATTTACTTCAAGTTAATCGCATTTCGAAATTGCGTTGAATTGCTATCTCTTCTTCGAAAAACGTGGAAAAAAACTTACGAAATTTATTGTAATCATGGTCAACGTTAAAACCGAGAAAAGGATTGAAACCGTTATGTACTCCGTAAATATTATTATTATTATTATTAAGTATTACGTATTATATCGTATTGAATATCGATTAAACGATTCTGTCAATTTCATATTAATCAGATGTAGGATTAAAATATAAGAAATTGTGACAGCGATTTTATTTATTGTAATATGTATGCAAAAACATTCGAGGAGCAAACCATGTCTATTGGGATTTTCAATTAATGTTATATTTATTCATTTCTTATTACTCAAACATCTATTATTATGTCTAGCAACTTCAACCATGGAGTACAGTCGGCGTTTTACCATGTATGGAGCAGGTCGCAGGTCCTCCGATTCCAACCAGAGTTGGAGAATTTTACAAGACTCCAAGGCCGCATCCCTGGCGACCTACTTTGGGATACGAGGTCGTAGAGGTGACTCCCTTGTGAGTAATTTACTATAGTTCTAACATTCACTGATACATAAATTCCAATTTGAAAAAGTAAAAGATGAATAAAATCCAATTTAAAGGTCTACGCTATTTTTAACATAAAAAATAAAAATGAATTTCTTTTATTCAAATTAATCATAATGTAATATGTTAGATCTGCACAGCCAATAACGAATCTGCTGGTGGATGCTTGTCGCACGTCACGTGGATTGGCGGCAGAGCCACTGAAATTTCCAAATTTGGTAACCGGTTTTGATCGCAATCCTTCGCATGCGGCACGTGCCGCGCTTTACACGCGATACACTCCAAGTGATTGGATACAGAATGAAATCAAACTCTATAATGAAGCGAATGCGAATAGAAATTATTCTGAAAAATTGCGCAAGAACAATGCATGCTTAATGCGGTAGGAGTACATTTTTAAGACTCGAGTCGATGTTTCTTTTAAATCAAATTATTTAGTAATGTATTAATTGTTTTAACTTTGCATTAACAAAGTCTACCCTTAAAGTTTTTCATTTGTTGTTATATTTGATATTCTATAAAATTATAAAATAATTTATAAAAAGATTAAGAACTTGTTTGCAGAAAGTTATTCAATGCAATCAAAATAGAAATAATATTAATTATATTAAAACTGATTTAATTATCCCAGTTATCCCAGTTATCTTAAAAATTATTTGTTAATAAATTATATCATGATTTAAGTGTATTTCTTGAAATATATTGTTGTTGTGATATTTATTTTAGAGAAGTAGATGAAAAGGTAAAAGAGGGACAAACAGAGAGTGGTCGAAAACTCGGGGAAAGAATCACAGATGTTACTTTCTGGCGGAATGAAGTGGCATCAGAATTGGAGAGATTAATCATAGAAAACGGTAAAATGCAGGACAGTCGTCGCAAATTGCAAACCGTGATCCAAAGTCTTGAAAGACCATTACATATTACGCAAGAATGTCTTTATCATCGGGAGTCGAGAAAAGGTTCTTCATTTTTTGATATTAGATAAAGAGACTCGATATTGAGATTAAAAATAAGCAATCATTGTAAAAAAATGGAAGAATATTTTAGATTGCATCACCTAGAAGGCTTAATTAATTAATTGATATTGATAGGCATTGATTTGACACATGATGAGGTCGAAAAAGATCTGCTAGAAGAAGTTGAAATAATGAGAAACTGTGAGAAAAAGTTGAAACAGATCATGGATAAATGTATTAATCAGGTATGTCATAAGTTTGTCGATAGTATGTGGTATCAACCTTGAAGACTTCCTCTATAATATTTTTCAGTTAACAAATGGTAGAGCTGTGCAGCATCAACTACAGATTGATTTACAAAACAAAGAAACAACCCTGGGAATTGATAACGTATGTCACCAGATGAACAATCTTACTCGAGGTCTGCAATATTATGGTGGTATAGAAAGATACGATCCCAGGTAATTATGAAAGCTTTCATTTATAAGCACACTATTTTGAAAAAGAAAGAAAAACTATAAAATGAAACTTTTTCACATAAATTGATATTTTTATAATAACATATTTTACTTTACTAAGCAAGATATATTATTTGTTCTTCGTACACCTTATTTCTCTACTGACTGGAGCTATAACAACTATGTTTATGCAGTGTTATTACGCCTGAATTTTGGGAAGAAGCAACAAATAGTATAGTGAAGAAATCGCAGACGGAACGAGCAAAATCGCACCAATTGCGAAATGATATTGACAATGTTATAAATGCGGTAGTCCACGAAATATGCGAAGCTTGGACTGAAACTAATGAAGCGCTGGACAGACGAATTGCCGAAATGTTGGAAGCGAAAGAAAAATTACAAACGCATTTACATAAGGTAACATTTTTGTTAACAAAAAACTGGGATGTAAGATCATAGTAAGAGTCTGTAAATTTTTATCAACATTATAAACAATGTGAAAAATTCAGAAAACATCTAAAAAATATTTGAAATTGTAAAATCTTCACGTAAAATCTTAACGTCTTTAGATCCTTCTTGTTTAATCTTAATTAAATCTTATGCATAAGATTCGATATTATCTGTATATGGACATTTTAGATTCAGGAAGAGATTTTTGACGTCGAAAAGAATGTAGCATTAATGCAAAAGACTATCGCCGATAAAAGTCCAGTATTAAAAGTGGTGCACACGCGACTGGAGGCCAGGACGCATCGTCCGGACAATGAACTATGCAAAGATGATGCTCAACTCAGGTTTGTTAAAATCATTTACGTGTCACTATTCAGATAACAATATTTGCGTGCTTCATAGGATGAACAAAGAAGTAGAGGATATTAATAAAATAGTGAATGATTTGAATATGAAACTGCAACAATCTGAGGCGCAACATCAGCAACTTTTACGCACGAGATCTAATCTGGAAAGCAATTTAAAATCTAAGATAGATGCACTGTTCATTGACAGAGAAAAGTGCATGGGACTCAGAAGGAGTTGTCCGATTTCGTCGATTGTGAAATACTGAAGCGGTTAGATTGCAGTGCACATAAAGTTTTTGCAAGATATACGTAGCAAGATGTTAAATTAATAGAATCGAAAAGAGAGAAATTATTAAATATATATATACGCACAAGATTATTTTTATTAAAAAGAACTATAAACATATTTCTATAATATATAGTATTATCTATTTATTCGTAAAAATATTTTATGATACAACCAACTTACAGCTATGATTTAATTTTGCATCTGTACAGTTCTACATCGTGAAACAGGATTTTTAAGTATTTCATTGTGAATGTAAATCACGTATATTTTTAGGAACATTCACAAGTGATATACCATATCATATCTTTTTTTATCTTTTTCCAATAAAAGAAGTTATATACAAGTTGCATGTACTTACATATATATTGTAGTACACACTACAATACTATACGTATTTATAAGATTTGTTCGCATTGCTTGTACTTTTTGCACTTAAAATCTTCGGCTTCTTTGATTAAATCTAAGTATATGTTTATACTATATCTTGTTTTAGATGCAAAAATTTGGGGGAGATTTCAAGCAATGCAAACAAATTATATAGTTATGTGTACTTAACGCATGTCCGACAATGTTCGTAAGAAAAAAAAATTGTTGGATATTAAAGCTTATGTGTGTGTAATTAATGAGATTTTTTATAAAAGATATAAAAAAATAGTGATTCAAAAACTCTTTTTAATTGAAATAGGAAATATCACCATATATTTTAGTCCATATTTCTAACCCACTTAAAAGCAGCTATGGTATCGTATACATTTTTCGTCGCCGCATCCGTATCATAATCCTCTTTCAAGTAAAAAATTTTAATGTTCTCTTGCATGTGACACATCAGGACATTCCATTTTTCGAACAGTCTAAAGGAGTTCTTTATCGGATCGACGCATAAACTCTCTCCTATTAAAGAAATGATATCATTTTATATATAATATAAAAACAATTTTCAGTCTTTATTAATTGAGTGATTCCAAACTGTATATATTATTTTATTTATAAGCAATCTTGTGTTCCCAATGGAAAATTATGTAGTTAACAATATATTTTACATCCGAATGTCACCAGAATCGCGTTGAAAAATTGTGTGTGTGTGTGTGTGTGTGTGTGTGTGTATACTTATATATATATATATATATAAAACTTACCATAACTAATTATACCTCCGTCCACTTTGGTTTTGATTTCGTTCAATACTTCTTGAACTAACTCTCGTTCGTTAAGCGATCGATCGACTAATTTTCTCAAATTGAAAGCACTGCATGTATACGTGTCAATTAACGGACGTAACATTGTATGTAAAAATTCCATGCGATTAGAATGTTCCGGTCTTAAACTCAGCTAAAAGTAATTAAGAAAAAGAACTTATAAGATTAATAAATATATTATTAGGTGTTGGAATTAATTCGTAGCGTTTTACAAGTGATGGGAAGTACTTTCATTAATGTATTTTTTAATGCTCATGTGAAATAAATAACATTCTTTCATTAAAAAACGCTACGAATTAATTCCAACACCTAATAAATAATATTTATATAATAATTTAAAAGTTGATACATAGATATTATTAATAGCAAGAAAAATCTAAGAAAAATAATTAATAATTAAAAAAATAATTAATAATTAAAAAATAATTAATAATTTACTTTATATTCAATCTTCCGAATTTCCCGTTCTCTCGAGTACTCTTCGTCTGAACTGTCATCAAAATTTTGAGCGTATCTTTTGCTCCAAAGTTCATTCTCTAGATAAACTTCCTGTCAATTATTTTTTTTATTACTATATATAACTTAAATAAATTATTTAATTAATCTATGTAAAAGAAAAACAAATATACCTCTTTCTGGGTAATAATGCCTTTGTGCGAGATATTCTGTATTGTTTCAAGAACTACGTCTCTCAATTCTTGGCAGGGCCTACAGAAAATAAACTCATACCTAAGAATGTCACATAACTTGAGTGCCCGCTCGAGCAGACTGTTTTGCAATACTGTAATATTGTTCTCAGCGATCGCGATTGGATCGTTGATCTGAGATTGCAATTCAGCATACAAAGCTGTTACTGAAAATATAACAAAGTTATGTTTTAAAATTAATCCTCTATCTGCAATCATATTTTTACTCCCTTCATCTGCAATCTAGGTCTTTTATGTTAAAACTTCTATTTAAAAATTAAAATTTGAACACAAAACTAAAAAAAAATTTGTTTAAAAATATATAATTTAACAAAAAGAGAAATACCTTCCTTTAGAAAATATTTGAGAGTAAAATTTTATTTATAAAAAAAATTCAGATTGCAGATAAAAGATTAAGCTGCTCGTCGATCTCTTCATGTGTCTTACCTACTATACTGTCCATAATATAATATAGCAGCATAGTGTTGCTATAGTATGATAATTCGATCACATTTGGTAAAATTGATATAGGACGGATCGCTGTGACGACGTTTGATTTATAGGATTGATTGCCTTCAATGGCTTCGGTAATTTCTTGTCGCTGTTGCATCACTAGGCCAGGTCCTAAGATATCCAGCTACAAATTCAAAGATTAATAAATTTCTAGTTCTTTTCTCACATAACCAAATCATTTTATTTGTCTACCAACCGCATGATTAATGATATCAACACTCTCCCCGCAAAACGCTACGTTCTTTTCACTAAATTCCAATTCTTGTCTTATCGAATCAAACGCTTCGACCAGTTTATCTAACGTACAACCGTCTCTGAACTTATTTAATAATAAAAATGCAACAACATTCGTTGACATAATCGGCATAGATGTTGACGAATCTAAAAACAATTAGACGATGATATTATAATTCAAATTCATTTC
Organism: Acromyrmex echinatior; assembly: GCF_000204515.1. Next base: position 3,333,306 of record NW_011626951.1, read on the forward strand.
TTGAAAAATTATAATAAAGACATCATTTCACAATCGACAGAAATATTTCTATATCAATAAGATATATTTACTTCATAACACTAATAATCATTTTGACTCACCATACACAACGTGCCTAGCGATGCTATCTACCATTTGTCGATGTTCCTCCACAACTACATCTGTACCGTAAAGAGATGAATTCGACATAGTATATTTTAAATGTCCTTCTGAAGTTTTTAAAGCCAATTTATTTTGCTGAACTTGAAAAGCCTTTACCATTTCCTGTTGGAAATCATTTCTCCACATTAAAAATCTTAACTTATCGATATGAATCAATTTGATTTGAGAAAAATTATCTTTCTTTCTCTCTTACCCTGAGGGAAAACGGTTGACAGAAATCGATTTTGACGATGCCATAACGGCCCCTTAATGTTGACCACATAGCTTTAATCGTCGACGTGAAAGTCTCCATTTTCTTTGGTTGCCCTAACTGTTCTCTAACAAAATTTCCATCTACCAGTCGTTCGTAATTAATCGCTACAGGTACTAGAAACGCATCCTCAATGGTGCCATCCATGTATGCGTCGACGATGACGCTCAGGATACCACTCTTTGGCATGCAAGGTTTACCGGTTCTTGTGCGGCCACCTTCTATGAAACATTCCATGTTGTGTCCAGCACGAAGATTCTCCATGATGTACGTTTGAAGAGTTGCGCGATAAAGAAGATCCTTGCGTCCTGTTACCGGATCGATACGACGTTTGATGTAGAAAGCGCCCAGATTTTTTAAAAGCCATCTGTCAATCGATATTGAGCGTATTGTAAATATATCCTCATAAATGTTACTGAATAAGATCCTAAAACTTAACATAAACTTAGAACAAACTTTATAAATTCTAAGCTTACCCGAAAAATGGCATCCTCAAATTATCCCCCGCCGCGATCAATGGACTCCTTATATCATTCAGAACCATTTGGAAGTCGACCATTATATAATCTAAGTGACTGCGGTGCAGGGGCAGCATTACGAGCGGCAAACCGGTATTACTCGCCTGCTTCAGCATCTCCAGTTGAGAGGGTATAACGACAATGGATTGTATGAAACAGGGCAACAATTTGTAGAACACCCACGTGGCTATTTTAATAAAAGCGTTGCTACAAGTACTCTCCATTCGCAGGAGTATGCTCCTAGCTCTGGCTTTCGCTTTTGCGAACGCTTTCTCCTCGCTGCAACCCTCATGATTAGCTGTTTCTAATGCAGTTAATTTGATGGCTTCTTTTAATTTTTCGTCGTTCAGGACCTACATCGAGAGCAAGTTTAACAATAGTGGAGATTTTTATTTAGCTCAAATTCGATAAGAGTACATGAGAGCAAAACTTACTGTTTCTGTAACCCTTGGATAGTCATGATTCTTGAAGCTTAATACAAGATATAGATGAGTAAATATTTTCGAGAAAAGTGTTCGAGAATCTGATTTTTGTGTCAGTATATTCACACCATATGATTGCTGCTGCTGCTTGAGCACGGCGTTTACTAATGTATCCTGGAACAAAAGATCGGAAGTAAAATAAAAAATTTTTTTCAATTCAGATTTCGTAAAGACAGCAGAAATTACATAATAAAAATATATAAGGAGCATATATGAGAACGTATACTAGAAGCAGCTAATTAATCTATTTTTTCGGAAACGTCAAATATATGTGTTTTAAAATTATTACGTGCTTCTAATTTATTTCAAAGTCAACTCATTTTTCTAGCAAAGGCCTTTAAACATTTCATATAAACGTTATAAAATTAATTATATTTGTATACTTCTATTAACTCACATTCTTTGGATACCCCCGAATGATAACAATACGCCACCATCGTGACAAGAATCCACGTGTTTCTTCGCACATGTCTCTTATCATTAGAATATCAAATACATGTTTATCACTATACACCACGTGTATACAAATTGAATATTATTATTATTATTAAACGACAATTATTAGATGATCTTTGATAATAAATAATCGTTATCTATGATAAACATATGTTGACACTTTTTCATCACTCCAAATTCAATTTTGAATTAAAAATATTTTTTCAATTTGTTTTTTAATTACGTAAAATTGTTATAAAATTATCGAAATAATTATAATTATAAAAATTCAAAATCATTTAAATTAATTAATCATACACATGGTTTATCAAAATATATGTGGAAGAACGAATCTCCCTCCCTTCCTTCTTCAAATCCACTTTTGGTTGAATTTTTCCTCTTCAAGATTAAGTGCCTTAGCACAAAGTTCATTTACGCACGCGTCGATGCATGCGTGTGTACGTGTTATAATTGTTTTTATTCCGGAGGGTCAAGTGATGAAAGACGACCAAAGCTTCGTTACATAATTAAACACATGTCAGAGGACATATTCTTTAATTAGGTAATAAGGCCATAACAACTACATGTATCCCTGCGTGTATCATGAGATCACCATCGCTTGATTATAAATTTCAGTTTATTGAAAATAGAATTCTACGGAATGATCAATCGTTGCGTTGTACACATAATTAATTACACATACGCACAGTTACGTTTCACGAAAACTAAATGATCACATTACGAGGTCAACAGGATCTTCCGTTTCGGGACCAATAGGATCTTTAAAAATAAAAGTTCTTAGGCGACTTATTTGCGTCGTTGTCACACGTCGTGTGCTCTCCCACACCGATCTCTCATATCATGTACCGAAAATAGATCATGCTTGTAGGTGTAAACGTGTAAATGTGCAAATGAAACGTCTTGCAGAGACTCTCTACTCCTTAGGTACAACTAGCGATTAATGCGGATTGTTGTAGAACGGAATAAAGACGTTGTGAGAAGATGCGCCAAAATTTGTCCACGAAATTTGCGATTTCGCGTGATTAAGAAACTGAGAAGCAACCGGACAATCTCATTGGATGTATTTTTAGTAGATGACCTATGTGTGTTATTCGATACAGAAATCTTTTTCTGAAATATCGATAAAACTTGCGACGATTTATTCTTACGTAAATTTCGCAATTGTAACGATAAATACGATAAAACTCTCGTGACGAATATTATTTTGGTGAATCTAAATATAACGAATATAATGGCTCTCCCTTCAATTTAATATATTATTTTATATTATATATATAATTTATTAGTCTCTCCCACCTCAATTCATATCCTACCTTATACATATTATTAATTATTAAATTTCATTTTAACTAACTTAAACATTATTTTTTTTATTTTTATTTAATATGGCAGACTCAAGTGCACTGGATTTAAACTCCAATCATAAAGGTTTTACCTAAATCTTTTATTAAAAATTAATACTTGATCCCTATCTCTTCAAAACTCTAATCCCCTACCTATGACATAATAATTCTTTTTCATGATTTTACGTATATAGAATAATTACCACTTTGGATTCTAAAGAGCATTCTAACATATAATAAGATATCTAGTCCAACACACATGAAAGTGTAAACTGAATTCTAATTAAATAAACATAATGTATCTAATTGATCTTCAAAGCAAACTGAATTCTCTACTTTGTTTAAACAAAATTTCTCTACATTAAAAATTTTTTCCATGAGATACTAAAATTTGGCAAGAATTTTATTTATTTTTTTCATAAATTTTAAATAAACAAAAATATATAAATTATCGTTTTTTTTCAGTAACTTTGTTATAAATCACGATCAATATAGCTCAGTGTAGGATTTTCATATAAACCATACCTACATTACGCCCATTAATTTTATCGACGAAAAATGGATCGGAAACTGACGCAGAGCAACGAGATCGCTGATATTTAACGATAAATTCGGTAATTAACGATAAGTTAAATGAGTTAATCGGTTGCTGGGTAACTCCATTCAAGAAGTCTCATGCACGCCTACGCGTGAGATCGTGCGACGGGTTAGATTGGTCAAAAACACGCAAGGCATGGTCCATCCGGAAAAGATCCGTGCATCTCGCCGAGGATGATAAATTATAAATGTGATGTGGACTTGGTCCTAGTAACAAAAACTCACCCTGGAAGCGGGCATACAGGTGTTACAACAGTAATGCAGGAATGAAGATTTGTGTTTTATCAAAGGCATCAACGGTTCAGTTTCCTTGATACTGTACAATGAGTTCTCTCGTATCTTATGCGACTGTTCCCGGTTCTGAATCTTCTTTCGTTGCAACTGTAAGCCGGCTCGTCGAAGACCTGCAATTGTATCGCATTTAACAAATTGTTGGAAGTGCATCTCGTTGCAAATGGGATGTTCGGAGAAATTCTTCGTCTATGCGAAAAGTAACAAAGAATTTCACGTATTCTAATGTTTCATACTTCTAAAATTTAGAGTAACAGACATAATAATCAATTTCAAAATAAAAGAATTGACACACAGATTATTATCAAATCAAATTGAAGATATGAAGTAAAGCTGATACGAATAATAAATGGTCTATAAATTTTGATCCCAATCCGACTCGAGAGAAAGGCGGAGAATACAATGATTATGTTCTTAATCCGTTAAATGTACGATAGTTATGGTATTTACGACTCGAGAGGTTGCGATAAATATCTCTCGTCTTGCAATCGGGACACGCATTTTGTACCTACTCGCAGAAAGAACAATACGCTGTGAGAGAATAGTTAGAGTCGCACGTCGATGATAGCTGTCGATTGATAGTAATTATATATTCTCGCGACATACATCTTACATAAGAATAGTTTCGAAATGAAAGAAAAGAAAATTACCATCCAGCGAAAATCGTGTGGTCGTCGGTTCCGCATTTCGCGTTACTTGCGTCTTAGTTTCCCATTTGGCATATACCTCCTGCAGACGTGTCGTTAACACGTCTACCATTTTATTGGGTCTGCAATTAATATAATCTAATAAAAATTATGAAATTGTTTAAAACAAAAGGAAAGAATCATATACACAGGTAATATCATTAATATCATATCCCGAAACGTCTTCTCTGAGGAAAATTTTATTCGATATAATATGATATACGTTATGCGTACTATATAAAAGTAAATTTTAAGAGTATTTTAAATTTTCCTCGAAGAAGGTATTTTAAAATGTAGTCATAAAAGGTAAATAAAGACCGTTGATGAAGCCTTGTAAGGATAAATGTTGAAATAGAACAAATAATAAAAGTACAATGATCTCCACGATGCATCGTATATTAATATTTCATATGTGTTGTGCAACAAAGATTTCAAATTTGTTGATTGATTACAAGACAGAGAGAAAACAGATCCGAAAAGTTCTTTACTTTGCAGCCAATCAATAAAAAATCTTGTCGTACGACATATGAAATACCAACCTAACACATTATATATTTGAGAAAAACGATGTAGTCGAATAGAAATTAAATAAAAAATAGAATTAACAAAATAAATTAATTAAGAGGAAAGGAAGTTAAGAACATATATGTATAGAGGAAAAATAGAGACTTGATAAAACTTCGTTGAAAATAAATATTGACACTACAAACGATGTGAAAGAAATAATCTTCATTTTATTATTTTTATATTTTATTATAATAGAGATTTAACGTGATATAAGATTAAATAGAGATTTAATTATGAAAAAAACGGATACATTCCGTCGTGATGCAGCATATTATCAATTTAATTTGATGAACAGAAACACGTAATACGACCTGTCAAGATGCAAGATTACGAATCATTTTGTCGCTGAAAAGTAGATCTACGGTTGATTGATCCGAGATACGCACGATGAACTCGACAATCATCGTTCATCCATTGCAACCCAAAAAATTAAGAAAAGGAAAAACTTTACAAAACAGATTGTAGAACACGCTCTTCATTGATTAAAACAAAATGAATAGTAACATAATGCCTCTCATCCCTTTTTATAATTTTTTTTTCCCAAACTTCTAGAACCTGAAAATAAAGATGCTATTTGTTCCTCAATGCCGGAAGTACGTTGAGAGTTCCAAGCGATCGGTGAAAAGTTCTAAAGAATTTAAAAAACGAGTAATAATTTTCTAGCATTTCTCAAAATATAACAATTTCTCTTCAAGGAACTAATTATTTATTTTTAATAATTTAATAACTTTATTTTATCTTCGAGTAAATAAATAATGAAATTTTTAGTAGCTTTAAAACTCTGGTTAAAATGCTGACGTTAAAGCTTAAAGATAAGCTATCAACATACATACATATATATATATATACTTAAGAACTTTTTCAAAGTTGCAAAATATTGAGATTGATACCATATGTCGTATAATTGTTCATACATATACTGTGAACTAGTTTACTTGACATATAAATAATTATAAAATAAAAAAAGAAGGATCATTAAACTCATTTAATTACATGTAAAAATTCTATGTGCAATTAATTCATTCAAAATAAACGAACAAATACAGAAAAATCACAATTACGTATTTTTAATCGATATGACAACTTTAATTACGAAGCGATACATCTCACATAATAAACTTCTACTTGCGGAAAACACATAACTCCAACTAGCGACACAACTGTGCCCTTTAAATATATTTTTTTTAATATAGTACAGCGCTTCATATATAAATAATTAATTTTTCTTTTTTGTATGCAAGTATGCTTTTTTGTAGCATCACATAATTCTCGGTGTATGCACTGTGCGCAGCAATGTTACTACAGACTGTACTTCATAGCAACAGTTCAGAGACGAAAGATTGCCAAGAGTTACTGTCGATTAGGCTCGTACGATCCTGACAATGGCGTAGTAAGTCTAAAGTTATGCGAGAAACACTCGACTGAAAGAAAATGCAGCGACTATCACCGAAAAAATTGTTCAAACGAAAAACGTAAAAAATTAAATAAAGATAATTGATTCATAAATGTTATAACTTTTCATGATTTTAGTTTGGATTTTGAATGGATATTTATTTTGTATCATAAGAACTGCAAGAATCACGCAAATCCATCTTTTTTAAGTGCTAAAGGTATAATTGATTTTATTATTATATGTTATTATAATTTATTAATAATAATTTTGTTTTATTTATTTTTTGTTTATAAAGATAATCCGTCATTGTACATTTTGCATTTTCTATCCAGAGTAATATCCACGGATAGAATCAGATTTAAAAAATCTTAGATATTTTGTATACAACAATAACTACACACGCACACACGTACGCACACACGCACGCATGCACATAAAAGTATTGAAATTTGAACTCAATTTAATTATAGTACAAATTCAGCCTCTGTATCATTGATTTTTTCAGATACTACGAAAAAAAAGAAAAAAAAACATAAAATACAAGTAATATTTGAACATATGTTTCGGAAGGAAGATAGTCCGATAATATAATGATCTTCATTTTGTTCTAATTCTATGTTTTAAAATAAAAAAGCTTTCATGATAAAGAAGAGAAAAATTATGCTAGAATGAGATACAGAATGACTAATATTTCCTGTTTTTAATGCTTCTAATGTCGAAATATTTCGTGACGGAAATATGATAATGCTGATATCCGCAAAATGTAATATAAGTGTATGTTCACAGCAGGCAACCTTTCAAATTAATCGTATAATATCGTTTATGCTTAATTTAAATCGACTTTTTCTGACATTAGGTTAGAGGGGCAACTTATAATTCTAAGACACATGCATTATAAAGCAGACTGCTGTAAAAAATAAATAGAAAAATTTCTTACATGATACATCGCAAAAAAACATTTTTGTGTCGTATTCGTAATGACCAGCAGACAATTGTGCAAGATACGAAATAATACATGCATCAACGTCAATAAACAATTTTCGATAAAAAAAAAAACTTAAGGTATTTCTCTGAGAAATTGAGTTTCTACAGTTTTTTTTGAAATTTGGATATTATATTTAAAAAAATTTTATCTATATATGGTTAAAATTTCGAAGACCCTAGCGATGCCGAAATGAAGATTTTCAAAATTTCAGCTTTTTACGTAAACTCCTATATCAAGTCTTGCCAAAGTAACATTTTAATATTTTGCGACGAAAATCTTCTACAGATTTAAAAAAAAATAAATATGTAGAAATATTATAGAAACTTCATAAAAAAAAAATGGAGAGGACGAACGATGCCGTTTCTGAATTAGAATAATTTACATTTGTAATTTAATGGAATTCTCTTTCTTGCTCGCTGAGCGGCGATAGAGACATGCTGTTGCCACATTTCAACTGTTTTCAGTGCAGACTGTGTTCGTGCATACAGGTATGATATTTATATGTGTGTGTGTGTGTGTGTGTGTGTGTGTGTGTGTGTGTGTGTGTGTGTGTGTGTGTGTGTGTGTGTGTGTGGGTGTGTGTGTGGGGGAGAGAGAGAGAGAGAGAGAGAGAAAGAGATTTAAAAGAGAGATTTATATTTATATCTCTTAAATCATTCTCTCTTTTATATCTCTTTCTTTTATATCTCTAAACAATATATTTTGTATTTCTTAAATCTCTAGTTATAACTCTGCGACCGTTTATCTTCGCTCGATTATAAAAATTGAGTCTAATTAGCTTCTTTGTAGTATTTTATATTATTTTTTATACATTCAGATAATTAAAATTTTAATTATCTGAAGCCAGCAGTACCACGATTTTTTTCGAAATGGTGCACGGTACAAAATTATCATTAATGACAATTTAGTATAAAATGAGTATTAAAAATTCCGATAGGTCTGATTTGATTCTGCTGATTTGGTCCTGTTAGTTTTATTATAGGGCTTCTTAATACGCAGAGGCATGCAAAAAATTGGACGCTCACATATAAAAATAATTTTAGATCAGACGTGCGCATATATGTATAATAATTTTTATTTAGGGATCGACTATAAAAAAGATATATGTATAACTATAAAAAAGATATATATATAAAACTAAAAAAGAAAGAAATCGTATGCTAAGTTGTTGTTAAATTACAGAGGAAAACAATTTTAATGAAAACGCTATCAACATTCAAGAAGCTGTGTTTTTATCTTGTATTTGCAGGACGTCTACTGTAAATATCTATAACTCAATGAATCTCAGCTTTGGCCGCCTCTGGCTTTGATCATCTGCATGCTATACACGCTTGCAAGAATGCACACCTCTAACGCTTCGCTTAGAATACAAGTTTTTAAGCGAATTTGCGCGCATACTTATAGCAAGTACACTGAACAAGATGTGTACTAAATTTTAATAAATATTTATTTGAATAATTACCAACTAAACATTTACTTGCAGTAAATAAATATTTACTATTTATATAATATTTAATTTAAAAAATGTTAAATCAAATTAATAGTTCTTGTACTAAATAAATAAATCTTTATATTTAGTAAATATTTAATTGGTACTATCAAATGATTTATTAAAATGTTTACGTTTCAATGATTTATTAAATGATTATCAAATGATTTATTAAAATGTTTACGTTTTTTTTCAATGTAAATGTAATGATACGTAAACTTCTCGCAACCAGTTTTGCATGTTTCTACTTCGAATTCGTTTGTGGAAAAATTGACTAATTTAGTTGTAGATAAGGTAAAAGATCATGAAATTAATCAAATGCGTATAGAATCTCCGGTCACATGATGTTTCTTATGCGGATGTAATATCGGTTACATGAACAGGGATTAGATGTTGTTTTCTATGTAAGAAAGAAATGCATCTGCAGTTATCTTCCGTTTACCATTATACAAAATCTCAAGTGATCTATGCGTATCTATGTGTAAATACATGAGTATGCAATGCGTGCTGTCGCATTAACATAAAAAAATCAGTCCCGCAAAAACGATCCGGTTATGTCTGCGACTTTTCTCTGTACCGCAGTCACCGCAGACAGGTCGGTCATTTTTCATAACAAAATTTATAGTTATTGCTATACGATCTTTCTATGGCCGGTATTCATAGTTAGATCTTATATTCAAGATCATCTTAAGAAATCATCAAAGGAATCAATCAAAGGATTTCGTATTAGCATCTTAAAATATTATTTAAGACAGTCTTATCTATTCAAGATCATCTTAAGAAATCATGAATCAATCAGAGGATTCCGTATTAGCATCTTAAAACATTATTTAAGACAGTCTTGTCTATTCAAGATCATCTTAAGAAATCATGAATCAATCAGAGGGTTCCGTATTAGCATCTTAAAACATTATCTGAGACAGTCTTGAAATAAGAATAGACTATGAATATCGCTCTATGATTCTTTTACATATAAAAAATAACAAATGCTATTAAAAAATAATATTAAATACTATTAATATTGTGGAAGGTAATTATCGTATCCTCGGATAAACAATTTTTTTTAATTATATAATTAAGTTAGAAAAAATTTTCTTTTTAATTTGCAAAAAATATAATTTAATGATCGTAAATTAAAAAATATATCCATTATAGATTAATCCTTGAAAACAGCGATGTGTTATTTGCACTGTAAACAAAATTTGAATAATTGTATAATCTGTATAATTAATACTGTGAAATTCTAAATTATAGATAAAAAAAAGGTGTAATTTTAATGTATGGCTGTAATTGAAGGTTAATGAGATTCAATAAGACTTAAAAAAAAAATATTTGTGTATCGTTTCCGATAATGAAATAAACATTCTTATTGCACGAGCGCTACCAAAATAAAGGGATTAATTCAATAAATAAATTAGAGGAATATTAGGTTAAAAACAATTAGATTAAAACGGAAAGAGAAACATGTTTGTATCGCGTAATTTATTATTCATAGAAAATCGATCGAAATTATTTTATCACATACAACAAAATTATAAATAAGGAAAGAAATTAATGACATATAGCGCGCATATATAGCCAGATCTACATGATGTTTCATCAGTTGTAAATAATAAAGTTCTGAGAGATTGCTCTAATAATAAATAAATGTAAATCAACTAATTATCACATAAATGAAAGAACGATTTCATTTATGTGATAATAGAAAGAAACATATGAGGCAATTCTCTATCAATTATAATAATAATATACAAAGATGAACACTGTACCGCGATGATAATGTTGATATAATTATGCGGATGACCGATAAACATACGTTGATACATTAGAAGACACAAGCCATGTTTATAGCCTTTAAAAATAAGAGAAGCGAGAGTCTCTCTCTCTCTTTGGACTTGATTAATATATAATTGTCAAAGTCCACATTGATAAGTCTATCATGCGCAAGAGAAGGATACTCGATGCTTGAAAAAGGGGGTCCAAGGAAAACGAAGAGCAGAAGAGAACAATATCGTGATCGTACGTAATTCAAAGCTAGAGATTATATGTACCGCCATACTTTGAAATGACTCATTAATAGCTTTTGAACATTGGACGGACATGATAAAAGCGAGAAGGCGAATAAAGGGACAAAGAATTAGTCACTTGTGCGCCGCATCCTTAAATTCTTGGAACATCAAGAATGTTGTATTACAAAAAAGCTTATCGATTTTAGAAAAATTATCCTCTGCTCTTATTTTTATTTTTTCAAAATGATTTGCCGTTAGAAAAACCTTAAGAAATTATAACTGATTACTCACTAAGCAAGAAATATTTCAGTATTTTGAAACAGTTTTCAGTAACATTACAACATTACTGAAATGTTTTGGAAACGTTTTTTTACTGGGTCAATGTGGGTCAAATGTGGATGATTATGTGAAAACAATCAGCTTCCTTTCTAATGTTAAAAAAATATCAAGATAATATTCGGTTCGGATATTAAGTCTACCAATTATATTATATATATATAACAATAAAAATAAATCCAAATAAAAATATGTCATAACGAGTGTTATTATGTTGTCGTAATGCAATTAGAAAAACATTTATTTAAATTGCTCATCCGATATAGCTAAAAAAAAGTAATACAAGTATAGGAACGATTATATTTAATAAATATGATAAAATGATTTAACGGAATAATTCTTGTGTATGTGCAGATAATATTGGTTTACGCAACTTCCTCTTCTTATTAACATGCTAAGCTAACAAGAGTGAAGTGCGAACGTCAGGAATTTTGAAAGACTAATGAACTTTTGCAACTCCTTTTCGTATATTTTCGATGAATCATAATAACAGATTTTTTTGTAATCAAAAGATCGAACGAACGTACTAGGTATTAATAAATAATATTGTAGTAAATTATGTTTTTATTCCGAAATTGTAAAACATTTATCTAATTGAACGTAGATTACGCTCGTTAACACTTGCTGTTGTTTGCTGTTCCCTCGACGTTAAGCTCTATGAATTTATTTTCGTATCAGATCAGGTTATCGACATCGAAACTTATACATTGTTAACAACACTAATGGCGAATTCGATTGGAAGAATTAGTGCGCCCAATCGAATTCGCTATAAATCACGCGCATTACTTCCGACCTACATAACTCAATGGTTAGTAGAATGATGTAATCATTTTAATCACAATGGAAATTACCAACTAATGGCAATAAACAATGAACCATTTGTATGTTAATAACAAAATTTAAAATGGTGCTACTGAAATTAGATAAATAAAAAAATCACAGATTTTCATGTAATTTTAAAACACAATTGCGCTATCTATTTCATTAAAATGTTTAAATCTCAAGATTATAATGACAATTGAATAATTGCCGAAAAAAATCTGTTTGAAATTCGTAAAAGAATATATAATATATATAATATAATTGTAAATATATACAATAAAACTGAATTCAGATGTAAATAATAGCATAATTATTTCGAATAATTCAAATAATCAATTAAACATATTTGCTAATAAACTGCTCCAACGTAAACACGAACGTTAAATGTAATTGCGTTACATGCGTCGTGGGAAATGAAAATTACCATCGACCTTGCATGTATCAGTATAGAAATCATGCTTGACAAGATGTGGCTAATGAATAATAAAGAGCAAGGTCATGGGCAAAATCGTGTATAATACAGTGTATAAGTAAAAATGTATAATACACTTTTGCATATAAATGTGTATTTCGGCACAATTGGCGAATGGTAACATCACGTAAATAATGACATTAAAAGTGCATTTTCGCGAATCTTCTTCTAACAGTAAATTTATTGATAAAAAAACAAGACAAATATCTTCGATAGTCAACAATATGTTCACATGCATATACACACATGATAGCTTAACAGTTCTCCAATTATTTTGTAATCTGATTAGCATTTGAGCGATTCTATATCTAAAAGACTCTCTTTAAGAGGATTATTAACAAAAAGTAAAATGCAATAGCTAATTCCTTACATAGTGCCCGTTTGTCACACACACACACACACACACACACACACACACACACGCGCGCGCGCGCAGGAGCGGTCCAGAAACTGCAAAAACTTCTCAAAGTGAGGACCATTGATGGATTTGGTTGCCAAATTCTCAATTCCAACACCATGTGCCAACAACCAAATAAAATAAGAAAATTTTCATAGTTTCTATACCTTTCTGTTCTTATTTTTTAATTAGAGCAAAAATTTTTTCGCTTACGACAGGCGGAAAATAAAAGCCGCAGCAGCATAGATTTTTGTATAACGTCACACATATCTATAAAAGAGCAGTAAGCCTTAAGAATCGAGGAGTTTATTAAATTAAAAATTCAATATATCATTTTGTTATAAATTTGTTATTATTTTTAAGAAAGAAGATATCCAAGATAGGAGTCATGGGAACCATGGCTCCATCGTTCCATCACCGCCCCTGTCGTTTGTACCGAAGATTATAATGAAGTTTAATTTGAATTATACTGAGGAGAGAGGGGGGGGATTAACTAACTCTTCATCTTTTTCTGATTCTAAAAATTAGAAAAAATGAAGAATAAGTTGAAGCAAGTTTAAAGTTAATCTACATTAGTAGAAATTATAAAATAATATATAATATAAGAAATTATAAAATAATATATTTTTATAAAATATATTTAGAAAGCATTGTCCAATAATTCAAATAAAAATTTTTGCATACTTATCGCAATATTAAGGGACCTATTCTGTCCCTTAAAAAATTTAATTAAAAAAAACAAACTTATTGACACTTAGGGACCTATTCTGTAACTCTTATCGATTCTAACGATATCGTTAAATTATCACTGCGCAGCTTTTTTACTATTACAAAATCTGCGCAATGATAATGTAACGATATCGTTGCAATCGTTAAGTGTTACAGAATAGGCCCCTAAGTATCTATAAGTCTGTTCTTTTTAATTAAATTTTTTACATCGATCATTTTTCCTCTTTTCTTCTCCAACGTAGAAAAAACAAACTTTATATTATGCATACAAAATCTTGCAATATATTAGGTAAGTATAATTTGTATACAAATTTGTATTACATTATATATCAAGATTTATAATTTTAGTTAACTAATGTTTTTTTTAAAATATTTTTTCGAATAATTTCATTTAATTAACGTTATATATGTAAAAGCCAGACTATTTTGACTTTAATATAAAAATATATATTCAAATAAAAATATAGCAAGTAAAAAATGCTAAGAAAAGTATGACCTATTAAAATATATTTTCATAATTTTAAATTATTTCAGATATAAACATTGTATAACAGAAAAAAAATAGATGACCATCAATCTAATAATGAAGAATATCTTTTCGGATCAATTTAATAGCATACAACGTCGTTCTCGTTTAATAATAACGAGATATTTCGAGATGTATCGTTTCTGATAATGAAATAAACATTTTTATTGAGACATAAAGAGATTAATTCGATAAATAATTGGGAGAATATTAGATTAAAACAGAAAAAGGCACATGTTTGCATCGTGTAATTTATTATTCGTAAGAAATCGATAGAATTATTTTATTACATACAAAAAAATTTATAAATGAAGAAAGAAACTAATAGCATGTGCCAGATCTACATGATGTTCTTTCAGTTATAAATAATGAAGTTTTAACTGAAAAAGAGATTATTTTAATATTAAATAAATGTCAATAGTAAAAATTGAAGTTTTGACAAATTAAATCGCAGACAAAAAAAAATGTAACATAATGTTGCAAAACGCAGCTTTATTTCTCAGTTTTTATTCAAGAGTCACTGAAAGACGATCATAAAATGAAAATAAAATTCTTTGTCATTTCGGAAGTTCATGAATTCATCAATACTAATTATAATATGAAAATCAATAGCATTTTTTTTAGAATATGACTTTTTAATTTTTGAATATTAGTAACAACAGCTGCTTATTTTGTTAAATAATTGTAAATGCATATCATTTGTTAACTAATACCATTTGATAACTAACGTTTGATAACAGTTTCGCCTGTAAGATATAAAATGTCATTTGGCAGCTTGCACTTTGATCTTGTGTATCACATAAAAATAAAAAATATATAAAAAAGAAAATATTATTATTACACAATAAGTTTGCAGAAATCAATCTATGTATCAATCTATGTAAATAAAAAGACAATCGTATCTTTACAATTTTTATATCAATATTAACAAGAAAGGCAACAGTCAGCTTTAGTCTTTAGTATTTTATACTTGCATAAACTTTGACCGATTCTGATTTACTAGCTTATGCATAATTCAAAAACTTATAGCCTCGATATTTTAATACTAGGATTTTGAAAAATCCATTTTTAAGTGTTGTTTAACGATCTTTACGGAATCTTTACACCAGTGCATGTCAGTGTCTAACAAAGCGTGATAAATGTGTTCTAGGATTTTAGAATAAAAATAATTTATAGCACTCTTTGCTATAATATAAAGGATTTCAATCTTTTGATTACAAATAATTATCGTAATTTTATTGAAAATATACGAAGAGACTGTAAAAAATAAGCCAATTCATTAATCTTTCAAAATTTCTGAAGTTCCTTTTGTTCGTTATATTAGCTCGTTAACGAAAAAGTAAAAGTTATATAAATTAGAATTATCTATATAATATATAGTAAACAAGAATTCTTATTCATTAAAAAACGCTATATACAAAGGATGTCCTAAAATTCGCGGGATACTCAAAATATCACAACAAGAAAGTTCTTAAAAAAACCCATTTATCATTTTTTTCAAATAGTACTTTTTGAAAAAAGATTTAAAACTGACTAATTATAAATTATGATTAAATAGTTGTCCATAAGTCGCACATTGATATTTAGTTTGACTGTGCATAGCAATTTGGACAGACAACTGCTTAGTCATAAAATCTGGCCCATTTTAAACCTTTATATCTGAAAAACTACTACGCGAAATGAAAAATGGCAAACAGTTTTTCGACTTATTTTTTTCGAGAACTTTCTTGCTGTAGTATTTTGATTCGTAAATTTTGGGACACTCTGTATATGTTTATATATATCTGAAAATGTCATAAATGAACTCTAGCATAATTAGAAAGCTTAAATAATAAAAAGCTTGTACTTGTCGTCGAATCATTTAATGTCAAAATACAAAGATATATTTTCATATCACATGAAATAATCATAAAGCAAGTAAAATTCTCGACAAAATTGGATAATATTTCTTCTTCCCCACAAATTCATTTAAATCTTTTACAACCTGCAGAAGTCTATATCTCATTTATATAATAATAAATGCGACCGTAATCTTCAATTCGTGGGATACTTCCTTTACAAAAAATTGGACCTTAAAAAGTTAAAATTGGACAATCATATTTAACGTCAAATATCACTCACGAATACAAATATTTTCCATTCATTTGTGTATTTCATGATTTAATCTTTTTATAAAAACGCTAACGATTTTATAGAACACAACACGTAGGATACTGGCAATTCTATAAAATATTTCGAAATTTTATAAAATAGTCGGTTTAATCTGCTTTTAGAGTAACATTTAAGTCACTGATAAGAGTAGATTACTCCTAATCTACAGGATTAATTTACCTGAGATTAAAGAAATAGCAGACAACTCCGCAAAAGAGGAAGAGTTCGATGAGGCACTCCATTCTCACTTTCGAAGAGATTCGGTAATTGTAAGAGCACAAAAAAAAGGAAAAAAAAAAAGAAAAGAAAAATAACTGTTCTATGCACACTATACGTCTGTCAATCAATCAGATGTTGCTCGTCGCTGCCATACTCGTTTTCCACGATCGGATTGACGATCAATAATGGTACGGGATGTTGACTCCATCGATCGCGAGGCCCATGAGATCCATAGATCGGAGCGGTGCGCGGAAATCGCTCGTGAGAGAGCGGAGGATCCCGCGACGGTGGTTGCTCGCAGCAATTCCGAATTCCCAAAGGCGGTGATTAGGTACCGTACGATCCAACTTAGTCGATCTGGTGTCGTCGAGTATCGTTGACTTTCTACCGCAACACGTTAAGTAACCGGCGTATCCAACCGAACCGCTGGCCGCCACCACTGCTACTGAGGACGGTTCACTGACTCACTGACTCCACCGTGCGGCGATTATGATGAGCCGGCTGTGATGCTTCATGCGTGCATGTGTGTCTTTAAATATATGCTTTTCAAGGTACATTCGCCAAGGAGAGCGGAGCGCGTGACCTTCTGGATCACATAAACGTAGGGAAGCCCGCGAACGAAAGTTCTTGAATTTATATCGCATACGAAACTCTATAAATATGTAATATGGACTTCATACGATCAATTATATTATAATACTACTATCAATACCAACAAATGAGAATATTTTTGATTGTGTGATTAATATTGATGGATCGATGATGAACCAGACTTCTTGATTCTCGAGCATTAATATCTCCTACCACCGTATTGAGAAAAATATCTGGTTGGATTAACTAGAATTCTGGTTGAAAATCGATAAAATAGCATGTTCTGGTTAACTACTACAATTTTAGAATTGATAATCAGAATTCTGATTGATAAATTAGAATCTTCTGGTTCGTTCATTTTCAATCAAACATTTTTCTCAGTGTGAGCTCGAGAATCAAGAAATCTGGATTATCGTCAATATTCTCTATAGCAATATAACAATATTAACACAATCTATAATATGATTAATATTGATATTGATAATTTATTTAGTACTGATATTATATTATTGATTTTACAATATAACATTATTGCATAAAAAGGGCGCGTCAGTACACTATTAGATATTAAAGGAGCAATAGTAACCCAATCCCTTGAGTTAAATAATATTTTGTTATTTTTAATTTTCATGTATGTTAAAATTTAAATGAATCCATTTCTATGATTCTAATTTCAAAATAAATCTTCATATTAATGTATGCACTTATTAAATAATAAACTAAATTTGAGTCAAGTTTAATATATTTTCTTAAGTTAAATTGTTTAACTCCATTGTTTTAGTTAAATTAACATATTGAGTAAGAGCAGTAGTGATTGATAGAAATAATTAAAGATACCTCAAATTGGATACAATTTAACATTATGAGGTTAGGTTAGGTTAATTTAACATTATTTGATTTAGTGTATTTTTTTCAGTATAGTTGTATAATTACACAGAAAGAATGATTGTGCTAAAATATTTAAAAATTTAGCAAGATACTAAAAATAATTTTGTTATCAAAATAATTATATAAAACGCTCAATCATAATAAACAAGGATGATATGATTCATTATGTTACATTGGAAAGTGACCATTTTTTAAAGTTGCACGCGTTTCCATACTTTATATAATTTATTATGTAAAAAAAAACCTTTGTAACATGTCATAAAATTTCTAGAACAATGCAAAATAAAAAACATGAAATCAACAAATGAATATTTATAAACAAAAATTGAATCTTATACTTATAGGAGCAACCTGGATGCAAATCGACAAGCAAAAAGAATTGTCATTATACAATCAAAAGAAAAGTGAAAACTCATTCTTTAGTATTTTATTGAAACAATCGCAATACAGTTATCCTTAGAAATTTCGAAAATGCAGACGCATTATATCATATATTCTATCATATATTCTAAACTCTAATTTGCTAAGAAATTTATTAAATTAAAATTGAATTAAGCATCTTAGGGAAGAGATGGTTTTGCTGAAATATATCTAAAAATTTAACTAGCTACAGATATTAAAAATAATTTTGCTCAAATTGATTACTAAAATGTACTGAAAAACTTTTTGTATCATTATTTGTCAGCTTGAGATTCCTATATTAGTTATTTTCATGGTCCAAAAAAATTATTTTCATATCTGTACTACTTGTATCATAATATCATAATATCTAGCTACATAAATTTTTAGATATTTCAGTAAAATCGTTTTTTGTATTGCCTCTTTTTCTTCTTCGTATATTCGCGTTAGCAACTTCTGAGTTCATATGTTCGCATTATTGTTCTTGCGATGTTTTATTTCAATATTTTATTTAAAATAGTTCCGAGATAATTTATATTACAAAAAAATAAATATGTTCCTTGACTTGAGACTTTCTCTATTCGTTGAGTTTGACGGTTTGAAAGGCGACCGTAGAACAATTTTTGACTTTCATATGATTAATTAAAAACAATTAAATAAAAACTAAGATCAACATTAGCGTCACGCACAGTAAGAATGGTTTAGAATGGAAAGCTCATGGTCAGTGGAAATTTATCGACAAACTCTGGCGATCATCAATAAGATAAGATGAACGAAACAAAGGCCAAAATAGTGACGAGATATTCAGATTATATTAATAAATGAATAAAAAAATTGATTTTTCCAAATTTTCCTTGGGAAAGTGAAAGAAAAGGAAGTACAAGGATTCCATGAACAATTAATGAGACCTTAATATCGCACATAATTTTTTGTTTAAATTATATTTATTTTACACCAAAATCAGCATCTAATTCTCTTCGATTTTTTTATTTAAATTGTTTTGTTTTAATTTAAAAGAGTTCTATTAATCATTTGTTATAGATCGTAAGGTTCGAAAACAGGAGAGGAGATATTAGGTTCTTTAGATCCTAAGTAATAAAAAATCTTAAATCTTCTAACGAAATCTTTGAACGATCCGAATTACATTAAAACGAGAGCGATCGGGGTATCACTTGTCCGATTAATTTTTTTAACGCGTACGACAATTAATGATATTTAAGCATGTACAGCGATTTACGTTCGTCTTAACACGAGTGTGTACCAGACCAGACGGATTGCAACTGCATTCGACCGTTCGTGGGCTGGTATATAACCGACGGCCAAGAAGAAGGTTGATTGGTACACTCACAATTCGCGGTGCATTTTTAAAGTACATGAGTACTCACTCAGCCATATTGAATCATGACTTCGCATCATATGCAAGAAATATGTCATAAGCGACACGTTGATTTTTCTTGCGTACCATTTATAAATAAAGAAAAATTTGAATAAAATGGATTGCTGTAAAACACTTGTAAAAATGGGCTAAGACTATCCTTATTCCCCTAATAGTCAGTAAATAATCGTAAAAGGCAAAATCGTAAAGTGTGTTTACTAGTTTTTACTCATTGCGCATACGTAGCTTATTTTCATTTTACGAACCTTTTTCTAACTATTTACTAATTATCGGAGGGGATAAGAATAGTTTTACTTTTTTTTACAAATGTTTTACAATCTCATTATTCTGTTTTATACAAATTGTCTTTATTTACAATGCAAGAAAAATCAATGTAGATATCATCTCTCGTTCATGACGTCACGATTCAATATGGCTGAGACGAATACTCAAGAACTTTATTCTAAAACTGGAAAGAGATAAGGAATCAGTTGAACTTCGGTTAAGAGTAATCGTAAGATATAAAACTGTACCTAAATTTACTAGAATTCTAGTTGAGAAATTCTGATGTAATCAAAATTTTCTGATTTTCATTCATTTTTTCAGTGTAAACTGGAGATTAAGAATTGAATTTGATCAATCAAAAGCGAACTTTATATTTTCTTCTTTCTCCGATTAGTTAATTTCGATCTCAATCTCTGATATGATCATTATTTAGATATGACCAATGGGATTACACCAATGCACTAGCGCTTGTAACACAAGCGTGATTTTAATTGATATTCCGTATCCGATGATAAAAAGCAAAGTGTATTATTCTTGCCCTCATGTTTTAAACACTTAAAGATGTTTTAGTTTTAAACTTCTTCAATAGACAAAACACTACATGCTATGCGTTTTTAAATCCAAATATGTGTTTTAAATCGAAACGTTCAGGATTGTTACTATTTTTATAATTAAAGATTATTCTTTTAACAATTTAAATTATTCGACATCATAAATTTGCTCGTTGTTAGCCTTGTTTTTATCTATTATGATTTAACGCGTATGAAAAAAAATCCACTTTGTATTAGCTTACACGATTTTTTTAAATATATAATTCTCTTATACATATAATGTAATATAAATAACAAAATGCATGTCCAAAAATGGGTTCTTTTCAAAAGCAGAAAAATAACAAAAACTACCAAGAATAAGAATTGAATGATTCTTCTAAAAAATATTCCCCAATTTGACATTTTCTAAATAATAAAACTGTTTCACTGATAATAAAAAATATTTCTCTTAATACTTCTCTAATAATAAAATTGTTAGACAAATATTGATCTGTTACCACATTATTAAATTAATTTAGTACGGAACGTGTATGCGACCGAAATCCATTTTCATTTCATCAATTGTACGCGCAAGGACGTTGCAGCTACGGACTCTAGAAAATGCTGGACAATACGACATTGCGATACAGCCTATTTCGTGCCGCGCGAGTCGTAAATTAATCCCATTGAAAGCCATTAGGCGTTTTATAATGGTCCTCATTGTACGTCAATTTACGAATGTGCATTAAAATCCTCCGCAGATCGGCCGCGGCCGTCCAGGAAGGTATGGCCATCTGTGGTTTATACTCTTCTTAAATGTCGTTTTTATGCTAATATTGTGTACCGACTGCGTTCAACAGAGAAAGCAACTTTGCAGTTATTGTAAAATTCTTTAATATAATTAGTTTATTACATTTAAATCCAGTGAGATAAAAAGCAGTTTTGAAACTATTGTGAAATTTCTTTAACATGATTGGTTTTGCTGTATATATATATATATATACGTATATGTATATATATGGATTCTTAAAAAATTGTGATTATTGATAGCGATTTTCCACACACTTTTTCAGAGTTCTGTAAAGCTAGCAGGACCAAATCGACAAAATCAAATTAGATTTACTGGAATTTTTAATACTCATTTTGTACTAAATTGTACTATTAATGCTTACTCTTCTAACATGGGTCATTAGTGACCGACGATTCCTGTTTGTTTCTTTGAGTCTTTCGGTAATTATAAATTATACTTTTATTATTTTCCAAAATGAAGTGCCAATATTTATTCTAGAAAGTATGCTGGTAAATTTTTAGAGATTTTTTGAATCATTCTGAATAAGTGAAAAAAACAGGTAGATTCTAGCCGTGTGTGTTTGTATGGATGAAGCACTAAATTATAACTGGTAAGGTAAGGATTAATTTAATACCATGTGCCATTTCGAAAAAAAATCGTGGCACTGCTAGTTTAATGACCAATTCAAAACAAAAGAAAAAAATATCAATAGAATTTTTTTTTTATTCTGCCAGTTTAAATATTAAATTAACAGCGCCACACTCTCTGGAAATGCACATAATATAGAATTGTTTTTGACAATACAAAATAGTACAAATTCAATTCTTTGATTTCTGATATTATTTTTTTTTCTTTTATTTTGAATTGATTCTGCCAGCTTAATATGAAGCTAGCACCGCCACAATTTTTTTCGAAATGACACGATACAAAATTATTGAATAGTGAAAAATTGAGTGCAAAATGAATACTAAAAATTCCAATAAGTCCGATTTGATTCTGCTAATATGATTCTGCTAATTTTATAGAACTCTTTTTCTATGAATTTATAAAATGTATAGGATATGTTAGTTTCATCTGTAAAATTGTTTTTCTGTAAAATTGATATATTTGAGTAAAAAATTTTTGAAGATCAATATTTAGCGATTTTTAGTAATTAATATCTCGTTAACCATTACGAAAATAGTAGAGAACTTTTCGACTCAGTTTAGTCCGCACTAGCTGCTCAGAATGGGTGATGTAATTTAAGGTCACCTTATATAATATAACGATAATATAATAAAAATAAATAACATTACAATCCGAAGCGCCACTACGGTCTAAGTATTAAGATGTTGAACTAATATATATATTATTCAAACGAATGAATTAACTTCAGAAATAATAATTACGTGTCGATATGGTTGTCGACATTAACGCAATTAATCTGAAATGTAATAATCCCCCCAAAAATTCCCCAAATTAATCTTAAAAAACTGTAATAAACTTATTGCGAAAAAATATTGCCTCGGCCGGGAATCGAACCCGGATCTCTTGCATTCCGTGCGAGATATATAAAAATAAATAAAAATAAATAATAATAGTATGATACTGTTATAATATAATGATATATTACATAATATTATATAATATAATGTGCCTATATATAAATACAGTAGATATATATATATATTTTTTTTTTAATCGATTTCTTAGATACGGAGAGATACGTCTCTCATTGTCAGTTTCCTC
>NW_011626951.1:3356795-3371724 GCF_000204515.1 Acromyrmex echinatior
AGAGAGCCAAGAAACTGAGTCCAGAAGAACTGAGAATTTTGAGATTAAATGCGAATAATTCCAAATTGAATTAATATTTCATTCTAATATTAAAAAACCAAGTTGAATACCAAGATTACATTCGTAAATAAAACATAATAAAAAAACAAGCTTAAAATATAATCAGTATATAATATTAGTATTGGTAGTTTAACCGGCTTAGAATCGGTTTCATCAACGTCAATTATTAGATCGGTCGATTAAAGCTTGTTTTTTTATTATGTTTTATTTACGAATGTAATCTTGGTATTCAACTTGTTTTTTTAATATTAGAATGAAATATTAATTCAATTTGGAATTATTCGCATTTAATCTCAAAATTCTCAGTTCTTCTGGACTCAGTTTCTTGGCTATCTCTGTTAAATTTGAGAAATGCCAACTGCTAAATTAAAAATTTATCATTTTTAATGAAATTTTTTAACAACAAATCTGTTACAAAATATATATTTGTAAAAATATACAAAATGTATTCATATTTAAAAATTTAATTTATTATGCTACATACACTTTTTCTTTACTCTGCGTGCGTGCGTGCGTGCGTGCGTGCGTGCGTGTGGGAACAGGTTAGAAATAAAATAAATTTTGAAGTCTTGCTATTGACATTCTGACAAAGTTAATTAGCCAATCAAGTAACTGGCATTAATGAAATCGGCCTTTATAGCACTTTTTCTGCAGAATATGCCGAATATGCAGTGTTACATTAAGTAAGCACTACCAATTACAAAATAAGTTGTGCACCAATTTTATTTCATATTTATTAAATTTGTGAAAGTTGTTTCTTTACTAAAACTATAAATGCCGTTTTATAGAAACAATCTATAATCAGGAAAATGAAACTTAAAATCGGTGAAAAAAGTTTGAGGATATTTGTTGTAAATAAAATTTAATCGAATAAGAGATTTTATTAGATGACGTGAGCGTGTGCGAA
Organism: Acromyrmex echinatior; assembly: GCF_000204515.1. Next base: position 3,357,763 of record NW_011626951.1, read on the forward strand.
TACGTGAGCGAGCGATTTTAACTACGAGATAGATTGCGAAATTAAATGTAAATGTAATTTAACCGAATAAAATTTTTAAAATGTGATAAGTATAACTAATAGAATATATATGAAGTTAGTAAATAATTTTAAATTTATGTTATAAACATAGATATGACTTTCGTAATTGTGATAGGAGACTGAGATTTTTACGTATAAAAGTTAATTTTAGATATAAATAAATTAAATAGTCGGTTCTTCATTGGTTATCTATATAGATATAGTTATAATCTTTCTCTATGATAAAAATCGAATATATTAGGTGTTGGAATTAATTCGTAGCGTTTTACAAGTGATGGGAAGTACTTTCATTAATGTATTTTTTAATGCTCATGTGAAATAAATAACATTCTTTCATTAAAAAACGCTACGAATTAATTCCAACACCTAATATTTTGACGTCTTTAAATGTATTTAATCCTGCAATGGTACACTTTATTTTCAGCATTTTAGAGTGGCTGACATGAGTGTCATTTGTGTCCAATCCGATTTTAAGACTCTTAAAGTTCTCGAAAAATTCTGCAAAAATTCATACATGTCTTCTAAGATTTCTACTAAATTATTCCACTAGATAGACATTAGAAAAAAGTTTGGAAAAGTTATAAAAATTACGCAAGTATAAAAGAAATAAGAACTGTTAAAAATGGCATAGACACAAATGTGTGTCATTGGAGGGTTAAAAAGTGTGATACGCAAAAATTTCAATTTTTTAAGAATCATCTTTATATATGTATGTAATAATATAATAATAACGTATTACTTATGTAAAAATAATTATTAGTTAAGAATTATTTTTGTTATAAATGTGCAATAAAAATTATAAAATGCGACAAAAAAAGATTACACATTTTTACAATTATGAAGAATAATCATATAAGTACTAATGTCTTAAATGAAATTATTATGTACCTGTACGATTATAAAGAATAATCATATAAGCGGTAGTAATGTAATTTCTTTGATGAAATATTATATGTATCTATATTGAAGACATATTCTTACACAGCGTATAGAAGAGAACAAGTTCAATCGTTTATGAGATAATAAGAGAATAATTATGATATGTGTATCGATTAAGATAATATCAAGAAATATATGATAACCTCGCATTGACGTAAACATAACTATAAAATTTGCCTTTTCATGATGCGTTTAGATTAATTTCCATAAAACCTGTCGCAAAAAATATTCTCGCATGTTTTCATGAATTTAAAAAAAATAGATAAATAAAAATTTATAATTAACTCGAATATATAAATACACAGAGAGACGAAAAAGCATAATACAAAAAAAAAAGAAATTTCCGACATGTTCTTGCATAGCGTGTAAAAGAGAAAGTAGAAGTTAAATGTTCTTAATATGACATGGTTAATGAAATGCGTATCGATTAAGATAATATTAAAAACTACGTAATAAAAAATTAGCATTGACGTAGTCGTATATTTTGTTTTTTCATATCGTATAATTTATAGTAATTATATAATTTGTCTTTTTTAATAAGGAAATCTACAATCTTACATAAAATTTAAATATTTTATCTTACATAAATTTTCCTAAAATTTTTCGCAAAAAATATTTCAATATGTTTTCATAAATTAAACAAACAAAAAAGCTTAATTAACTGGAATAAGCGATAATACGCAAACAGACAAAAAAACATAATATAGAAAAATGCAGAAACTCTTTAAAATATTCATATTATATATACTGATTAGTGGCAAAAGATAATTTTTACTAAAAGTTAAAGTTTTTTTTTTATTTTTTTAAGACTTAATTCGATATTAATTTACATTTTTAATTTCTTTTTTCAACTCAATTTAATGTTAATTTGTATACATATTTCTAATATTCAATTTTAAAACATGAATTATATATGCATGCATAAAATATTGCTCAGTTGTTACGACATAACTTAACATAACTTAAAGTTTTTTACAAAATTTCGTAATATTAATTTTAAAATGCAATTTTGATGCAATAATTAATGTAATAACTGCTATAATGATTGATTATCGAAGAATAAGTTGTACTTTCAATGCATGTTTTTCTTTTTTTATGTTTATTTTATATATATATATATATATATATATACACACACACACACATATAATATTATACATAAAAATATAAAAACATAAAATATATTATATTTCTCTTTACGTTATAATGTAATATTATAATATTTCATATTATAATAAAATTATAATATTAAAAATTATATTAAAATATTTCTTTGTTTCTGTTTTGTAAGCAACTCAAAATGATAATTTTTTAGTTACATCGTTGTTGCAGCAAATGAGCGATAATTAATATAATTTATTAAAATACGAACCATACACTGTTTATCGGACAATACATTATAAAGAGTACAGTTCGCAAGTTCCGATAAATCATAATTGCGATGTTTTCAAGTCCATATTGCTTTCTTTTAAAAGAGCAAACATTCGATGTCAGAGGCCAGATATAATTTCTCTCGTAACAAAGTGAATCTTTCGTACTGAAGTACATTAACGCATAATAAGATCACATATCGTAATATAAACATGATTATTGCGACTCGAGCCTTTTCAACTCATTCATCTCATTCAGGAATAGTCAGGAGAAGCTGGGTGAAACGGGTGCAGTTGGGTGAAATCCGATAAAGTCGCAATCAACATAACCTCTCGCGTAACATAGTTCAGATACGATCAAACGAGATATGGTAACTCACTTCTCCAAAACTGCTCCAACAGGATTCTCCCGCGCTGCGTGATTCGTTCTCGCGAATGTACTTCAAATTCCTCGTGTACTATCAACTACTCGCCGAACTTGATAAGAGCACATATACACGTGACGCAGGCATCAACGACAACGATCGCGACACACTGCGACGCACACATTCTTACATTCCGAAATAACGGCATGGATACAACTTCGATTCGTTTTAAATGAAAGCGCAAATTCCAACAAAATTTTCTGTTTTTCCGCGAATTGATCTAATTCGATAAGGAAAGAATTAAGCGAGTGTTACAATCTTTTTTCATTAATAAAAGATATTAATAAAGCTGTATCTATTTATATAGATTTCACATTTTCGTTCTGTTAAAAAGCAATTCGTTCATAAAATATGCGTTTTAAACTTGCATTTAGACAGTAAACGCCTATTTGTTTCGTTTATCAAATGAGGATAACGATTGGTTACTGTTAGTAAAATTGTTAGCAACTTTATCGATCACCGATATATTATTGGTATAAAATTAATGACAAAAATTGTATGTGTTCGAAATCAAAAGTATTCTGATTTCTGCAAACTGCACACCTGATGGCAAACGTTTCTATGGATGTAGTAAAAATTTCAGTAAAAATACTTTAAAGCATTGATTAAGTGCAATCAATTATTTTCTCATAGCGTAAAAAGCTGGTTCAACTCTGATTCACCTTGTATATTTATATCATAAATATTCTAATATTAATATATATTTTTGTATCGCAATAACTAGATTCCAGTCATTCCAGGAATCATTTAATATTTTAGAGAGATGACAATTAAAATTAAAACATACGCAATGAACATTAGGCTCTATTGATATATTGCAAAAATTTTTAAAATCTGTGAGATTTTTATGTCTGACACGAATTACACAATTTCAAACGCAAGATTTTGTACATAAAATATTTTTAAATAAATTAAGCAAATATAATGAAATTAATATACAGAAACTAGAGAGCATAACTCAAAATTTTAATTTTTAACTTATTTTTTCTACATTTATTATTATTTTTAACATTATTATTTTTATTTATATTTTTACAAATTTATGATTAAAAAAATTTTTTTAATTTGATTTTTTCACATATTTCAAATTGTTAAATAAAAAGATCGATTGAATTGAAATTTCAATTAAATCGAGAAAATGTAAATATCCGTAAGATTACAAAATATTTGAGATCTCTTTCAGAACGGTTAGCAGTAAATGCGCACAAAGCGGAAAGCGCACGCTCGAATGCGAGGAAATATGGCCGCGATAATTGCGGTACATGTTCCTTGACGAGAGTCTGGAGGTTGGTGTCAATCAGTCAAAATGATCGTCTCTTTTGTTTCGTGACGAGCGAAGTGCAGCAAAGTCTAGCTTCAGCAACTGGCGTTCTCTTAACAACATGGAGTTAGGCCTGTCCAATACGTTGTTAGCCGGTGATCCACGATTAATTGATCACATAGTGGGTGAAGTTAAATCCCAAGGTATTTTTGATCAATTTCGGAAAGAATGTATTGCCGACGTCGATACAAAGGTAATTCTCGTAGTTGATTCTTGACAATGACTTTTTTTGTAAAAGAAAATTAAAGCTTTCTGCCTGACCTCTTTGGGTTAAGGTGACCCTACATGATCAATAATACTGATCAGTAATATTGATCGGTAATACTAACAATACACATTAATATTTATAGTATTTTTTACAATCTTACATGATCAGTATTATTGACAATATATTTCAATTTTGTTTTACGTACAATTGCACTGTGACATACTGCGACAGTGACATAGATCCTAACAAAGCGATATTGATCCTCAAGAATCAAAAAATTTAAATGACTGTCCGTATTCTACATGAATCTATCAATATTAACTATATGATCAATAATAAATTTATTAATTCTGACAATATTACTGACCGAGTAGGATCACCTTTAGAGGTTATATAGACATAATTAGGTCATGTTCATATTGCTGCCAGTTATCAGTATAGTATACATAACAGGATTTTCAGTATTGACAGTTAATTGGCAGTAATATACGAACATATCTTAATATAAGGCATAATTGTAAAAAAATGTTTATTTTTATTTTTATAACAACGTGATACTCATGTGATTTATAATATTTATATAATAGAAGCTTTTAATAACCAATTATCGTTGTATTTTTGTTAAGTTTTGATTTTTAGATTTGAACTCTTAAGAGTGATGTACTATGTATTATATATTTCTAGATGTTGCATATATATTATATAAAAACTAATTTATTTAATAAAATATATACTAATATAATATATCTAATGTAACATATGTATAATTTCAGCCTGCATATCAAAATCTAAGGACAAGGGTTGAAGGCTCTGTAAATTCTTTTCTCAGTAAGCAAGTATGGAAACCAGATTTGAACAAAAATCAGCTCAGAGAAACTTTGCGCAAACATATACATGATGCACCATATCTGGATGCTGGCGTGGAACGAATAGTGGACCAAGTGGTGAATCCCAAGGTCTATTCTGTTTTTATGCCACAAATAGAAGACGTGGTATATAAGTTTCTAGGTATAGAGAGGCCAAAGACAAAAGAGAAGAATGGCGCTTGCGGACTTAAAGATTTATTACCTAAAGATTTGGACCCAGTCTCGCCAGAGTCCGATAAAAACAGTTTGAAGGATGAATCTCTGGAATCTATGGATATAAACGACGTAAATAATCTTGATGAAAAACAAGATGAGAAAGTTGACGAACAGAAGCCACAAGAAGGAGAAATATATAAAGATAAAAACAGAGCTGATTCAGAAAATGGATACATTTCTTTGGAGGAAAAGACTTCAGACGAAGCCTGTAAAATTTTAAGTAAAGATGGGAGTAATTCAAACTTAAACACAACTGCAAAATCGGACGATAAAGTGGACGAAGAAGAGGAAGAAGTCAGTCCAACGTTTGAGCCTATTGACATTATGAACTTAAATGAATCCAACATTTCCAACGATTCGCATTTATCGGGAATATCAGAATTAACGAGTCATCGATCTAGAAGTCCAGATTTCTCCAACGAATTGTCGCGGGATAACTTTGAGTATAGCAATCAAGATTCTCAGCTTAGCAAAGTTTCCTCAGATTCTCGGTTGTCAATAGTGACAGACTTTGGTTCCTCTAATCATGATTTAACACCAGTTCATGATTCCTCGAGAGATGAAACAACAAAGGATAAAGGCGAAGCTTTTACTAAAAATAGTAAAGATAATTTCAAAGCAATTAGAGAGTTCGATTCGTCTAAAAACAAGTCGACTAAAAGCAGTTTTGATTTTGTTAAAGGTAAAGATGTGCAAGATTATAAAGACACGAAAGATTACAAGAGTACTAAAAGTGTATCTTCTAAAGAAAATTCTCGTGATGCCACAGATAGCACTATTAAAGATAAATATGAGCATAAGAATAAAGAGAAGAACAAAGACAGCGAGTCCACCAAATCAAAAAGCACAAAAGAAAAAGCTGCTAGTAAGGAGACAAAATATTACAAAGATAAAAATAATGAGAGAAAGAAATCGGGTAGTGAAAAGTATGATAAACATAACAGCGAGAAGTACGATAAACACAGTAAAAATAAATCTAAAGATAAAATTGATCAAGTCAAGGAAAGTTCTGACAAAATTAAAGATATTCCAGAAAATTTAAAAGATAATAGTAATAAATTCAAAGATGAGAAACCTAAGGAAATGGATAAAAAAGATAATATTAATAAGGAAGTGAAAGATTTGAAAGATATTTATAAGGAGAAAATTAGAGAGCTTCGAGAAAAGAAGGAATTGACTGAGAAAGAAAAATTGAATAAGGACAAAGATGTTAAACTTATTAAAGAGACTAAAGATAAAAAGGATCCCCTTAAAGATAAAAAATCAAATAAGAAAGAGCACAAAAGTTCATCATCATCGTCATCATCATCAAAAAATCCTATGAGTCATCACGAAAGTAAAAGCAGCAAGACGTCGGAAAAGATTGTGGATGGAAAAGATAAACGATCAGATTCAAAGGATAAAGCAAAACGAGATGAGAAACGATTGCTGAAAGAGAGTAAAGGTAAAAGTCATTACAGTAGCAAGTCAGATTTATCGGACAAATCTGACAAGTCAGATTCAAAGAAGGCTTCCAAAAATGAGAAAGAAGATAAAGGTGGAAAGGTAGATGTGAAAAAGGATGTCAAGGCGAGCAACGAGAAAGCGACAAACGGTAAGAAGGACGTGAAGAGCCACTTACAACAGGGCAAGAGTTCAGATCGCGCCGAAAAATCAGATGGTAGAAAGGAATCAAAATCCGATAGCCCGTCTAAGGATAAAAAGCGTAGAGAGGATAAAAAATCCAAAACGAAGGACGACCATTCGAGTTTACGAAAAAACTCGAATGATCGGCGTTCTACGGATAGGGATGGTTCGAACGGTTCAAGTAATAAAACCTCACCATCCAGCAACTCGAATTCTAATGTGACAAGTAATAAATCGAACACTTCGAATTTGACAAAGGATAATCATGTCAGTAATTCTGGTAGCGAAACATCGGACGGTATCGAGGAAACGCAAGTGAATGATTCAAAATTATCGCATTGTAAATTACCTCATAAAATCAGTTCGCAACTACTAACAAATGAAAAGAGTTATTCAAAGGTGGAGACTGATAATAGCAACGAAGTATACGGTGGACAAGAAGAAGAAAACACAAATCCACGTGACATAAATCTGCCGTTAAAGAAGAGATTGCTGTCAGATAAAGATGGTGATTCAACTTCTGATGTGAAGCTCAAGAAACCGAAATTCGCAAAAAACATACACGAAGCTAAGAAACTGATGAAAATTAGGAAACAAATGGAAAAGCAGAAACTTAAAGAGGATAAAAAAGTAGAGAAGAAAGTTGTACAGGAAGCAGACCAAACGAGTCAATCGAATACGAAGAATGCCGATAATCTTGAGGGCGTGCCGGACGATGAACGAGTACAAATTATAGAGATTCCCGATGAAGAGTACGAAGAACCTTATCCCGAGAAAGACGAACCTCCTTTAATGTTGGACGAAAGGTCGATAATAATGCCAGGAACCGAGTCTTGTACAAACGACTTCTTAAAAAAGTTGTATATAAGACAATCTTCAAGTGAGATAGTATCAAATGTACCATTAAAAGAAACACAGACTACACAAGATTCCAAAATTAATGAGAAACACGATGCACAGTATGTTGAAGATGTGCAAGTCTCTAAAAAGAGATATAAGGATGACATTGAGGAAGATTCAAAGAACAAAACAGAACGTATGATTGTTAATGAAGAAAATCGTCTACAAGTGGAGGAAACGCTTGTTTCGCAGAAGCTGGAAAAACTCGCAGCTCCAGAAAAATCAGAATCTGTGAAGCATGAGAGAAGTAGCAAGGTGAAACAATCAACAGAGAAGAATACGGAGACACGAGATTATAATCAAGTGGAAATACAGGATGATAACGAAGAAGTGAAGAATGACAATCCATGGGAAATACGAGACGATAATAAAGAATTACCGGATGAAAAACAAACAGAAACCTATGTGTCATCCAAAGCTAATACAATAGACTCACATACTGATTGTATGGAAAATAAATCTTCGTCCTCCGCGATCAGCGAGGATAACGAAGACTGCCGTTACTTCAAGACTGATAATGAGAAATCGGAAAGGTTTTCCAACTTCTTAGAATCTCTAGAACTTGTAGAGAACTCGTCTTTGGAGGACATAATAGAGAGTTTAGGTGGCAAGGTGATTTCTTCGATACCGAAGTCCATGGCGGCACCACCGTTACCGAAATTGCGCAAACGTTCATCTAGCCCCTTGTCAGATATACTAGTGAATAATTCGGACAACAATAATGATGGCTATAAGCAGAAATTGTCATCTTTGCCCAATGAAGACGTTGTTAACGTCGTCAAAAAGAGGAAATATACTAAGAAACCCAGATTCTCAAATGTATGTAGTTCACAAGGGATCTCGAATGGCGAGAACTTTGTCATGCCTTTGAGCCCTGATAGCGACGTGTCTGCCACGAGCGATAAAACAGCGTCGACTAATGTGATCAAAGAAGAAAAGAGGTATGTTACATTTTTTTTTGAGATTTTTATATAGCAAAATTACTTATATACTGTTATATTTATTTTGTTATTATTATACATGCTTTGTATCTATTCTACAAATGCACGAATTGACTGTATCGTTTTAAATAAATATTAATTTCTCGAGAAGGATCACTTGAGAAGGATCAATTCTGTTTAACATTATTATTCCTTCAAATTGCAGCCGTGTTAGGACCAGTCATCAACGATATTCGAGCGATGACTTATATAAACCACGTCCATTATTTTCAAGTTCTTCTCGTCGAAGCAGACGATCGAATAATCAAGCATAGCTAGCGCCCCAAGGATTCAGCTTGAACAATCTTTGTACAATTTCCAATTTGTATTTATTTCGTTTCATTATACAGTAACATGCATTATATATTAATACATTAATTTCTTACTTTATTATAATTTAACAAAATATTTTTTTGTATTCACATATAAGGCTAATGTCATTTATTGTTGTTTTATTTCTTTGTCATTAAACAATAATTCCGTACAAGTATACGCAATTGGATATTTATTGGATATTTATATAATTAAATTATATATATTATTAACATTTTCAACATTTTATAACATTTTAAACATTTCAAACATTTGTTTATACCTGAAATTTTAAGTATGAGCTAAGAAGTTACAAATCTAAGTTCTATTAAATTATATAAGCACTTATTAATATTTATTAAGTTTAAATATAGACTAAAATATTTAATTAGTGCTTCATTGATCTGCTTTATTACAATATCTTTTTATACATTTTGAAACAACGAACTGTTATTAATTTCAACATCTTCCATGTAAAATGTAATATCTAAGAAATATTAAAAGATTATGATGTTGAATGGTATAACAAGATTGATTGTTATACTATCTCATAAATCTCGGGTAATGTGAATACTAGAAAGAAATATTTTTTTTTTTTTTTCGAATATACTCATCTGCAGACTATCAATTTAGTTGGAAATGAGTGTATCTGCTTGTACGTTTGTGTGCGCGCGCGTGTGTGTATGTGTGCATGTGTATGTGTGTGTGTGTGTGTACGAGTATCTGTAGATATACACAATTTAAAAATGATTAAGATTGTAAAGTTTGCACAAGAATAATAGTCGATTCATTCTACGACCATGTTGGATTCAATCTGACAAAACTGTTTAAGCACAATTGTTTCTATATATTAAAATTCGTACTTGTCTTCATGATTCCATGTGTAGATCATCGTTTACTAGGATGACATTAAGATGCGTAATTTACTATTTGCTTCTTTGTGCAAGTTGACAGTTGATAGTACGTAATTATAGCAAGCACTTTACAAATGTACATCAAGATATATATAAAATTATAAACAGTATGTGCTAGATTAATAACAAATTGGACGCACTCAGTGAACACTGGTATACATTAAAGTTATCGTATTAATTGATATAAAGTATGTTAATATAACATCAATACATTTCATTATGCCGTTAAACAAAATATATATTTTATAATTCAAAATATTTGCATTTCACTTTTTACACTCAGATTTAATCAATGTATAACGGTTTTAATATGTATCAATGCGCATTAGTGCGTTCAATCGAATTTACTATAACTTTTTTGCTTACATACTAGTTCTGTAGAAGAGAATGTAGTTCTTATATACATTTATAGCTTTTATACAAGTAATTAATCTTTTGCAGGAACATTCTCACAAGCAACTCCGATATGCGTGTGTATGTGTGTGTGTGTGTGTTTTGTGTGTGTGTGTGTTTTGTGTGTATTTGTGCGTGTGTGCATATATGTGTGTATATATAAATTAAAAGAATACAATACGGATTGTTTATAAGATAAAAAAAGCGTCATATGATTTAAAATCTAAAGTTTTTCCTTAATTTGAGCTCACGTCGTTATCTCACGTTGTTGGATAATTATTTTATAATTTTCATATCCTTACGTCTTCGTCTTTTCATGTTATTTATGCATGTTAATTATGCATGTTTTCTAGCATAATTAATCTTCTCCTTTGAATACTCGGATTACAAAACAATAAAAGAAAACAATTGAAATTCAATGTCTTGTTATTCTCGCAATTGTTCGTGCAATACAAGCTGTTTCATTGAAAATGGCAGCGAGCACATAAAGTTGTGATATATATAATTATATATATATATATAAGAAGCGCATCTTGTTTTTATTAGTATTCCGTAACATTAATAAGCTTGTATAATATAAACGTGTACATACAAAAAGTACGCATATCACTTTATTTTAATGAGAATATCTTAATATAATTCTATATTTTTAAATTTCCAATCTATTACACAATCGATTCTTCTGTATTCAAAAAGTTTATGAATTTCCCACCAATATTAGAATCGCTTTTGAATAAATGGAATTTTACATACCTATATGATATCTTGTATTAAAATACATTTTATTAATAAGTCCGTAAGAAATTTATGTTGTCAAACAAAGTAACATAATGAAAGTAATATAAATTCTACTTTGAAATTCCGTGCGTTTAATTAATTCCAAAATTATTTAGAGACACTTCAATGAGAAATGACTCATTGAATTGATTATCAAATCGATACCAATATGATAATTTTGATATGTCTAATTGATGATTATTTTTCGTTGAGATATTTACGAGCAATTCGATGCTGATACAAGAAATTTATAGATTTTTGCACAACGTGTGTATAGCTTGCAGTTCGTGTGTCAATTTTTGATGGTTATTGATCTCGTTACCGTTGTTATCGATCTCAGAGACCATGTCAGAAGGAAACGCTCGCTTTCATTCTCTTCCCTCTTGTCTCGTGACAGTCCCCCGCGTCGCGTCGCGTCGCGTCGCGTCGGTTTGATTCAGCCTTTAGCCGCCAATCGACGAACAAGGTCGTCGCAGCTATGTGCGAAGATTAAGAATGATAGGACGATGACGGGATTAGATATAATAAAGCGACGGTTCCACACCGACTCTGGGCTTGTTTACTTTGTGCGTCGCGACTGCGATAGTGTTGCATATTGTATATTGCAATTATTGCAAATGCCACTCGACCTTGTCACTTAAACCGTCTCATTCTCGCTCGGCGCGGCGTACGTTTAGAAACTCGTAATAATGCTACTGATTGCGACACACAATCGTATGTATGTGTGTCAATTTTGTTTTTTGCATATTATTTACTCGATTTAATACAATCGAGAGGAAGAGATAGGAACAAAAGGAGAGGGAAATAATTTGCAGCGACTTTATTGCTTCGCGAAAACACGTTTCCGTAAATATCTCCGTTTTCCTTTCCACCAATGTAAATTAATTTTAACTTTGCTGATAACTTATTTTTAACTTATGTTTTTATTTTAGTTATTTTTTGTTTTAACTTATCTTTTTTTAGAATTAGAAAAATTTAAGAATACATTTATCGAAATTATTCAACTAAATTTAATTCAAATTTAGTTTATTATTTATTATAAGTGCATACGTTATCATGAAGGTTGTTTATTTTGTAACTAATCCATATTTTGTAAATAATCCAACCACAGAAATGTATTTTGATTTACATTTTGACTCATCTTTCTAAATCTGTCCAATTTGAGCTCCGAAGTTAAAATGTAAAATTATTGTAAAATGTAAAGCTAAAAAATTCAATGTGAATACGATTTCGGGGAGTGTAAAGTGTTGATATGCATTTGAATGACATTTATCAACACTTTACAACTTTATCAACACTTTTCTTGAAATTTTATCGACATTAAATTTTTTTGCATCAATGGCTTTACGTTTTGACTCTGAAGTTTAAATTGGACAAGCTTGCTCTAAATTCTTTAGAATAGAATCTCATTCTAAAGAATGAAAATTTTGTCACTCTTTTAAGGGAATTTTCACAATTTTTAAGAGTAAGATTTCACTCTTTAAAGTGAGATTTCTCTCCAAAGAATTTAGAGAGACAGAAGTTAAAAATAACAAAATAAACTCAAGGTACTGGATTATTATTGTTGCTGCTTTAATATCTAACAATGTGAGAAACCGAGATTAAAGAAATAAAGAGTAAATTAAACCTACAAGATAATAAATTAATTTACATTAGAGATAGGAATGGGTCACAGAACAGCTAGCTCCATTGAGGTTTATCGCTCTCTCGCGACTTTCTCGCGATGCTATATTTATAATCTATTGTAATGTATTTGCATAACGCTGATCATTGTCTCCGCGATGTTTTGCACAATAAATAAAGAAAGGCGCATGTCACTTGTTACGTATATCAGCGTAATACAATGTTGCAAGTCGAAATAAAAACATTGGTGTTATAACGCACGAGATGTGTAAAAAATTATGCCGTCGATCAGCGAGATCCGATAGACTATCCGATATCTATCCGATAATAAACGATTGAATAATATGGCCAATTTCACAATTCGTTATCTCTGTTCCCTTGCTATTAAGATAAAATGAATTTAGAAAGTTTTATTTGGATGTATTTGTATGATTGAAACAAACAAGCGTGATTGCTACTCATTTCTTGGATATGTTTTTACGATATAAATAGTTTCACTCCTTCATTTGAGGATTTAGTTATCAAGATGATTACATATCATTGTGATTTAAGAATTGGTTGCATATTTAGTTGAGAAAGTAGCTTTGCAATGGTTGTAAAATTCTTTAATATGATTGATCTTGTCCTTAGTTCCTCACTGGATCTAAACAAATAATCATATTAAAGAATTTTATAACTGTTGCAAAGTTGTCTTCTCTGCTGAACGCAATCATTGTTTATATCAATTTTTTTAGAAAGTGTTGTTAATAATATACTAGAATAGTATCACTTACAAATCATTTTTTTTACATTAAAATAAATAAAATCTTGAAATATAAATAAATCAGTGACTAATAATATAATAATAAATAAATACATAAATAAATAAAATCTTTGATAATTAGAGCGATTTCAATTAATTTCAACAAATTCCAATTAACTTAATCGGCGATTAACTCACTGGTAAAAAATTACTTATTATAAGACAAAATTTTTGATATATTAATAATTTAATAAGACATAATTTCTGATATATATATACATACATATATA
>NW_011626951.1:3375328-3392015 GCF_000204515.1 Acromyrmex echinatior
AGGCTGCAACTAATAGATATCGTGTAAGAATGTTTGTTGGATCAATTTATATTTATACGTTATGACTTATTTGACAGCATAATTGTGTAAGATGTTATCATATAGTTTCATGAAGGGTATGATTGAGACAATAATTACTTTGTATCAGATAATGGATGTCAAAAGATTAATGTATTGTAAATGGTATATTATACTAGGTTCTTGCTCAGAATGCAAGTGTTTACTATTCATTATGTAACATAGTCGGCAGTGAGTTCTATTTCTGGTCTCCTTTTCAGACTGCTATCTATACTATACGTGCTTTCTTGGCTAATATATCAGACCTTGATTTTGTTTATTATACAAATGAATAATACAGATATGTATTATTATTCTACTTTAATGCAAAGCAAATTGACATATGACTGAAAGTCATCAATTAAGTTTCAGGTTACTTTTACTTATGAATACTGCGTCGCAATTGATAGTCACTGTCCTCATTATCAGCAAATCATTTTATTTTAAAATACTTTTGCAACGAACAACAGTTTTAAGATAACATTGTAAAATATTAACAGTTATTTACGTGGAATACAAAAATATATACAAACAAAATAGAGTTAGTTTGTTATGTCTTTAATTAGTAATAATGTTTCTTATCTTCTATGTGTCTAGACAAGGATGCAAGCATTAACTCCTGGCCCAGGAGGAGGGGGAGGAATAGGAGAGGTGTTATATAGAATGATACGACAAGAAGGTGTATTAAGGCCAATTAGGGGTGTCAGTGCAGTGGTTGCTGGTGCAGGTCCCGCACATGCTTTATACTTTTCTTGTTATGAGTGTCTTAAAGAAAAGTTTAAGAGTACAAGATCTCAATTCAATCATCTTGTCTATGGGGCAGCTGGTTGCGTAGCAACAATTCTGCATGATGGTGTCATGAACCCAGCCGAAGGTTAGATATAGAAACATATTTGATATGACACATGATACACGCTCTTATTGATAACATATATCGTTGTACATATAGATATAATCTTACAATCTACGCTTCAATCAATGTTAATTAATGAAGATATACAGATTTTTTATCTAATCATAACTTAAATATTACCAATTTTTTTTACTATTTTATAACTACTGTATAGTAAAGCATATATTGAGATTATCTTTGAAAATTAATTTTAGAAAACAGTAGATGTAGAAATTTATATACAATATTATCTTTTTACAGTGGTTAAACAACGATTGCAGATGTATAATTCCCCTTATAGGAATGTATTGAATTGTATACAACATGTGTACCAGAAAGAAGGGATATTTGCATTCTACAGGAGTTACACAACTCAATTGGCTATGAATGTGCCTTTTCAGAGTATTCATTTTATCTCTTATGAATTCGTACAATCCATTATGAATCCAGAACACGTTTACAATCCAATAGCACATATTGGATCGGGTGAGTGATTTAATTATCAATAATATTGATTTTCTGCTTTAAGTTTCTGATACTATTGAAAAAGATATAATGTTATATTGTAAAAATTATGCAAAAAAATCAAATTAATATATTATTATTATTAGAAGTATTAAATCTTGAGTAAAATAAGCGTATTTTGATGCGAAAAAATGTAGTTGAATAAAATTGTAATCTTTGTCTTTGTTTTTTTTTTTTTTTTTTTTTTTTTACTGAAACCAGGTGCAGCAGCAGGTGCAATTGCGGCTGCCGCGACGACCCCTCTGGATGTTTGTAAGACAGTGTTGAACACACAGCAGGATGGTGTGCACGCTCAAGGCATGATAGATGCATTTAAACAAGTCTACAGGTTCGGCGGAATACAGGGATACTTCCGTGGATTACGTGCACGTGTCTTATTCCAAGCACCAGCCACCGCTATCTGTTGGGTGATGTAAGTCAATTGATTTTATATTTCTTTTTATTGCTTTTTTTGTGATTATATCATACTCATCGTTTCTCTTTATATCGTGTCGCATAACATGTTTCTGATTTACACGCTAGATATGAGTCATTCAAGTATGTGTTGCGGGGCAAGCAAGATGATGAGTATAGTGATTCCGAAGCCGACAATGGTATGACCGGAATTAATCAGAATCCGACGCTTGCATCAAGATCTAATAGCTTTCAGGGCGCAGGTCTGTACTTTAACAATCATGCCTCATCACCCGTATTACTCAAAGTGACTACGAGTTAGGCATGTAAAAAATCCATACTATTGATTGTCCATTACGAGAAAGAAAGAGAAAGAGAGAAAGAAAACTATTTCATTATCCAAGAGTTGTTTATGGAAGTGGCGGTATCTTTTTTTTTGTATAAAAGTATATCGACACAATGAATATTTGTTGATTCGTTCATTATTTGAACCGTATTTTTACATATTCTATATCGCAATCGAAAATCGATATTAAAGAAAGACAATAGCAAGCAAAGGTACGGGACCTGGATTTATTGAATATTGATATATAAACTTCTTTGATTATTGTTAACTTAAAACTACGTCAAACAATGATGCTAATTATGTTATCTCTTTTTTTATTTCTTGATTTTTAATTATCGAGTAAGGATCTTAAAAGATGTTATTTCATTAAACTTTATATGTTATCGTACCTTATGCTTTTAATATATTTTCTGTCATATATGCGAAATTAGTATGGCAGTAACGTACTATTGTTTTAGAATAATTGCAAAATAACTTCATTAATTAGCACCAAATTTAAAATCATGAAATAATTATTATCTGGTACACCGTTGGCTGCCATCCGATGTATAAAACCTAAATAAAATGCTTATCTATTGTACTGTTCATATGGAGTATTATTGGACATTTAGCAAAATGCCAATTTGATATATATATGACATGTGTGCGCGCGCGTGTATGAGTGTGTGTGTATTAGAATATTTGTCAGCATTATTTGTTTTTGGCTGTAATTTGTATATTTGTATACAAATATACAAATTTTTATATATCTAGCTTGTGCAAATTGAATATTTTATTAGTAATTTGTTCGATATTAATACTTAGTTGGTTTAATGATAATTGATAAAAGTTATTTTTTAGACACCAAGGAAATTTATACTGTACAAATTCATTATTTGGAAATAAATATAAATTACTGCTGAAAACATGACACAGAGAATGTTAAATTAATTTTTTAACATTTTCCAATATAGAAAATGATTGTTTTTAAGAAGAAAGAAAAATATATGCTCCAATTGAATAGTGGAAATAGATTACGCACATAGCGCAATTAGATTGCAGCCCACTCCAACATTGTACCATTAAGTAAGTTAAGAAAACAGTGGGATGCATGCAGAAATTTTATCGATAATAAACTATACTTAAGAGCATAATTAAGTGCGCATAATTAATGCAGAATCATATCGCAAACATAAAATTGCAAAATTAGAATCATAATTGTTACTAACAGGACATTATAAAATCAAAATATTTGACATTACGAAGACTAATGAAATCTTCTTTCTAAGTTGATGTAGAATGCGATGTAACTTTGTGTTTGGATTATAGGTACAATATGGATTGGAGTGAATTGAATTAATATATAGGACATGATTGGCTAACCTGAACTAAAGAAATTACAAGTGATGTAAAGTGATTGTTTTATAGAAGATTGTAGATAAAACTATAAAATATATTGCAGAGAGAGAGAGAGAGAGAGAGAGAGAGAGAGAGAGAGAGAGAGAGCTGTACAGTATATAAAATAAACTGAAAACCAGTGTAGAAAAAATGAAACTATTATTTGTACAAATACGATTCGTCTTGATTACTCAAGTACAAATGATAAAATGCTCCTTAGTCATTTTGTAATATAAATATTGTATCTAAACTATACATGATATATAATCACAATATTGCTTCCTATGGCTGTGATTACTGAGTCATTTGATGTTGACTTTAAGAGGGAGTAATATCATGTAAAACTCATATTTCACGCCATATTTATTTATTATTACAATTTTTTAACACCTTACATCGTTGCTAAATGAATTATTGTTGGAAATAAGAAAGCACAGTATTCATATGTAGAGATATGTGTAAAAGAAGAGCGAAATCTAAATTTGAAAATAACTTTACAAAATGTTCATTTAAATTATCAAAAATTTGCAACTAATCTTTCGTTTGAAATATGTGTGCAAGAATGCGTGGATGTGCCTATTACACGCGTACATATATTTTATATGTTTAAGCTTGTAATTGTCAGACAGTATATCTTATTGAATTTATTAGAACATTCAATTCCTTGTTTATACTTTTGTTGTAATCTGTTAATCATTATGTATTAAACATATTTTAGATGTTTTTATTTGAACCTTAAATAAATGTTTATTTCTCAAGTGTGTTACAGAATACTATAATACTTCACCAATTTCTTTTTAAAAATGTATTTATGCAAATTACCGTGGCCACGTATTAGTATATGAACGACTTAATATTTTCTACGATTTTTTTTTGTGAGTAAGCGCTTATTTTTTGAAAAAAAAAACAAGATGTATATAGTCGATGTATATGCTCCCACTGCTATTATAAAAAAATATAAATAATGTAGAGTATATAATAAGTACATATTGAGTTTGTGTAACACAGTGAAACGCGTTATACATAATAATGATGTAAATAAATCATTCTACAAAGTATTATGGTGTACCTTCATGTTTAATTCGTTGCTTTATCTCTCGGTTTCTTACAAGTGTATGAAGAAAGGAAAAAACATTTGAGAACAGTTATATTTTGAAATCTTACTTCAGAGTTATTTTCTTTAAAATACTTTTTGATGGGCATGTAAATCATTTGTAATAAGCATCTATTTTATTTAAATTAAAAAAGTGAAATATGGCAAAAGTTGCTAGTGATGTGTGCGATGCTCGTTATCAATTATATCACACTGAAATGATAAGAAATGAAAATGCAATACGGATGAAATGGTTTTTAAAGAATCAACAACAATTGATAGATCAGCTAAAAGAACCGAAATTTATAAAACGTGCCAAAGAAATAATTACAGAGAAGCAAAAACGAGAAGCAGCACGTGTAGATAAACCTATCGTATGTAATTACAGTTTGCTGATTCATAATGTTCATCTCTTTAAAATTTTGTACATATGTAGGTACAACGGCAGCCCTTACCCACATGGAGGCCACCTAAATCCGATGATTCTATTAATATAGATATTATGAAACCAATTGATACCGATATAAAAGCCATTCTTTATGAAAAAGGAATTCCAACTTTTATTACTAGTCACAACTATCTAACTAAAAGGTACCTACAAGTCAAATACATGCACAAATCCCTGAAAACGTTTAATTAATTTAAAATGCTTTTTGAAATTTTTTAGATTTAAAGAACCTCCGGAGAAGCGTTTCTATTTTCCCGATTGTACAAATTGGATATATGGTTGGCGTCTTGATGATTATCCTTCTGTTCCACTTAGTGAAGTAAGACTAAGATCTGTCATATTAGCACAATTTTATCAGCGTAAGACATTCAATTTGGAACGAGATCCAGAATGGTTTCGCGGTTGTCAAATGAAGAATGCAAAGAATTTTAATGAACGTTGACATATTAATTATTAACTAATTTATAACGCTTATACAGAGAATTATAAATATATCTACGTATATTGCTGTAGTACTATTATTGATATTTTAATATTAGGTGTTGGAATTAATTCGTAGCGTTTTTAATAAAAGAATGTTATTTATTTCACATGAGCATTAAAAAATACATTAATGAAAGTACTTCCCATCACTTGTAAATCGCTACGAATTAATTCCAACACCTAATATTATAATTTTCTGCGATGTTTGTTATATTTTGCGATAACTGCCATTTTTATAATAAAACAGATGTGCGATCAGTCGATGATTATTCATTCCGTTTAAATATCTATGATTTTATAATTCATCACATAAAAAACGAGCGATACGATATCTCTTTAAAAAAATGTTATCTTTAAAATTAGAATACATTGATATTTGTAACAAAATATGATTGTTTATTTGTTAAGAAAATTCCATATTTGTAAAGATAATTTAAGAAATCTCTTTAGTTCCATTACATAATATAGTTAACAAGTGTTATTTATTTTATTATTTATAACATACATTAATATTCTAAGCTATTAGTTTGGATTCAATTGAGATATCAATTGAGAAAAATCAGATTTAATTTTCAATATACATTGAAAAATACATCCATATTGCCAACAATTGTCAATCATTGATTAGCGTTTTTTTGCATCATAACTTCTCCACCTTTCGCAATTTTTTCTAACAATAACTCAGGTTTATACTTTGCATACCACTTTATTGTCTTCTTCAACAATGCTTTTTGCAATTCGTCACATTTCTTACAGTTAGCTAGGAGAGCTTCGCGGAACATTTCTGGAATTAAAAGAAATTATTTTTTGTTTATTCTTTAATTCAAAATAATCAATTTTATTTCTCTTATTACCAAATCCTAATACCTAAGTACCCTTTGATATTACGATCACAATGTTGAATTTTGCAAAATTATTATTATTAAGTAAATACTGATTTCTGTTCAATTAATATGTTCATGTTGATATATCGAGAATTATTAAAGATAGATGAAAAATGAAAAAACTCTTCAATGGAATTATTTTGATATCATTTTTAGTGTATTCAAACTATACTCGACAAATTTGATTATCCTCCCTTATGAAAATAAAAATCGGAGTAAATTGAATATAATGGAAAAATAACAGAAGCATGAATGAAACTTCTAGAAGGCGAAAATTGTAACAACGAAATGTGAAAGAAGTACGTTTTTTTTTACATTTTAACGTTTTTGTTCTAATTTCCGCCTTCTAGAAGTTTTGTTTACGCTTTTGCTACTCTCCCATTATATCAGATTTACGCTCCGATTTTTATTTTCATAAGGGTCTTTTTTCCACAAAATTTCATCAGAGAAGCACAGTTCGCCACACAAATCATCTCAACGTAATCCCATCTTATTTAATTTTTCATCTAACTTTAATTAGGTTCCGAAATATCAGTATAGACATATTAAATCAAATATTTTATACATATTTACAATTGAGCAACAGATCAAAATTCTGTTAAAGTCTGAAAATAATTTGCAAATCTTATTGGGTTGGGGAAAAAGTTTCTTCATAAAAAGTTTCTTTTTTAATTCAAAATTGTTTATACAATATCTTCGTCAAAAATCTCTACTTTCGAAAGGTTACAATATTTTATGAGTTTGATAATTTATATTTAAAAAACTACTGCTGAAAAAGATGAAAACTTTTCTTTTCACTTTAGGGGTCTTTTACGTGCCCAAAAAAAAGTTAGGAAAATTTTCGACTACGTATCCTGAAAGTTTGAAGCTTCCTCTACAAAATAATTTTTAAAAAATTTCTATTTCTGATTTCATGTTCCTGAATTATTCGTGAATTAAATAAAGGAGCATTCTGACTTCGATTACTCATAACTCCACTTGTTTACCACTTTTAGTGTGCCATTATGTAGTATTATATATGGTATTATATATAGTATAATATAACTTAGGAATAAGATTCAATCTTAAGGATATGTGGCTGATTGTGAACCGAAAATTTGAATTGTGATTTGTTAATTTCACGTAATTCAAAAATATGTTAGATATTAGCTGCATTCAGCAAAAAAAGCTTTGCAACTCTTACACGATTCTTTAATATGATTTGTTTATACATTTAATCCAGAAAGGACTAAAGGTAAGATCAATCACATCAAAGAATTTTACAACTTTTGCAAAACGCCATCAGAACAAATGTTCATAGTGGCACGAATTTAAAAATTCAAACAACTTATATAACTTAAACTCGTTAAAAATGAACAAAATTTCTATTTAAAAAAAGATTTTTAAAATTTACTTTCTCCACTTTTGAAATCGCTATGTTTTAATTTCTCTAAATTTTTACATATATATAATAAAATTACAAGAAAATGGAAAAAGTGAAAGATTTTCTTTTTACATCTTTGTGCATCAGTCACATAAATATAATAAAAGATGCAAAAAATTTTCCCTTCAAAATGTTTTTTACGATTTTTTCCCTAGCAGCACAATTTATTGATGAAACGTTGGTTAAACTTTGGTACATTGGGAACATGTTGAGTCAATGTTGCATCGATAATTGTGCTGCCAAGGTTGTTATTGAGTTATCGCGGATTAAATAAAAAGAACATTTTGACTTTGATTATTCTTAACTTTAATCATCGTACTGTAATTAAAGAAATATATTCTTAGAATTGAAACTTTGCCCTATTCAAATGATAATTACAAAATTTTTTGAAGAATATGTAGACATGATTCTAATGTTTGTAATGCTATTTTTGTTCCGATTCAATATAACTTTTTTTTTATACATTCATTTACTTGCATTCTACAGCCAGATCTTTCCATATATTTTTTATTAATATATTTTACTTACTTCTTGTTTCTAATTTCCTTTCTCCTTTTATATTCTGATATTGAGAAAAATTTCTACTTTTTTCAATAAAAATAAACGAATTATCCTACCAAAATATAACAAATGGATATTTACGATCATTTTCATCGGAAAAAATCCAACCAAACGTCAATGGAAATAAATCGGTTGGAATGTCCGATAAAAAATATTCGATCGTTATTTTTCAGACGGATAATCCAATAATATTAAAAAAATTGTCTATACGCATATATTTCTGAATCGGAAATTTGTCATTAAATAAGAGCGGATTATCCGCTCAAATTATCTAATAAAATCGAATACTTTCGATCATTTTTCGATCGAACAATATCATGGATTAAATTAGTCTGTATATACAATAAACAATAAGCTGTCTCCTTATACTTAATAGGAATTAATATATTAAATTTAAAATAGTTTCTACCAAATATATAGTATATATAAGCAACGGAGAGAATATTTCATTGTATATAAAATCGTGTAATCCATGAAATTAGATTGAAAAATGATGGAAAAAATTCTATTTTATCAGATAATTTATTCCAAAACGATCAGATAGTTTTCTTTTTTTAATTATGACGCCCTGTGATGAGATATATGATCAGATGAGATATATATGACGTTAATTTTTTAGTACGAAATTTGTTACTTTGGTTATAGATTAACTTGTGATAACGGAACGCATTCAAAGTATCAAAATCTCGTACTCTAATAAATTAAACGCATATCAGGAATGAACTAAAAAATGAAAATCGCATTAATAAGATAAGACACAATAACAAGAAACAATAAATTATGCAAAATAAATTATTAAAATATATATAGACTGATGAACAAAATATTGCACCAACATTAAAATTATATCATATATTGGAAAGGATGTATTGCAAAATTCAGTACATTTATTAAAACTATTACAGTGTGGTAAAGTATAAAACTAGATACATTACAAAATTCAGTTTGACATTTACGACTATTACAATATGATAATGATAATTTAATAAAAATTCTTGTGTTAATATTAATGCAAAATTAGTATAAAATTAAAATATAATATGCACTATATATTAAAAAAGATAGATCACACTTTCAAAACGCTTGTGTTACAATTAATGATTAGTTTTTATTTCTATAAATGTATAACCATTTACATTCAACCGTTCTATGAGTAAAGCTGAATTCGAAAAAGTGTTTCAACCGTTCTGTACAAGGTGCTTTCGTAACCTACACATCAGTAAGGGTTGCCTATCTGCCCATGGACACGCTTTATTGATAATGACAAATAAAATTAGATCGCGAGAGAGAGAGAGAGAGAAAGAGAGAGAGAGAGAGAGAGAGAGAGAGAGAGTCCGGCAGGAAATGAGACAAGAGAAATTGAATTTTATTCTGATATAGTGTAAAATTCAATAATATTATATAAAATATGTATTTAATAATACAAATAATATCTGACTTAATCTAACATAAAGGACATTTAATAAATATTTAAAAAAATATATAATTATAAATATTTATAATTATGAAGCAAATATTTTTGTCTTAAAATGTCTATAAAATAAATATTTGTTTTATAATTACAAAGAAATGCAAAACGATCTATTTCGCATAAGGCATGAAGAATAGTATATGTCGGAACGCATACGAAGTATAGTATACATATATCGAGATAGCGAGAAGAACGGTTCAAGTCACATGAAATTAAAGAAAAGATTATATAGAGTAATATATTTTTTTCTCAAGCAGTGTCCTTATTACAGAGGGTGTCTTTAAAAAAATATCATTAAAAATAACTCATTATTTAATGATTTAATTAAAAAATGTGTAAGGGGAACGGTTTCGAAAGGATATATTTTGGTCACGTTGTTACCCTCCTAGATGAAGTGTCAAAAAGTCTATGAAGTTCTCCTCCACTTTTTTTTTATAGAATTATACGATTTTTTTTTTACATATTCTTCAAATTATTCTGCATATAGGATAACTCTGATATATTTAGGGTAACTCTGATGTACGCCGTACTTAACAAAAACTTAATTAATTATTAAGTATTATTTACTAATTTTAAGGTAAATGAATATCAGTAAAAACTTTGTACTGTCTACTACTACGAAGAAAATATTAGAAATCCAAAAATACTTACCTCTCATATTGAAAAAAGAATTTTTTGAAACCCTTACATTTTTGCCATAAGTCCCATAGAAGAAATATGTGACTACTCATAGGAGAAAGGGGAGAAATGTTACGGCTTATAAAAAAATTTACAAATAATGCTTATAAATAAGACGTAAAATGACACAATAACTTATAAAATATGTTTACAAAGTTTTATTAAGGAATAAGAATGATAAATACGTATATGAAGTATAGATAATAATTACAATTTTCCTATATATATTACAAGTTATTACGTGAGATACATATTTCAGGTAATGTGTTTATTGCATTTAGTGCTCTGAATCCGATCTGAGCACTTTGTATGCTTTGGGCATAAATCCCGCCTGTAAAATGCTGTATACAAACAGGTGAGATATAGACAACAAACTAAACAAAGAATACAAGAACAAAGCACTTGTATTTTGCTGTACAACATACTTTATTATTCCTCTATAGTTATGTATCACGAAATAACCACTAAGGCTATTTCTACAATGTACTCTTTCCTGTTCCTTGCTGTTTGTCTCTTGCCTTTTTGATCAATAAGACAAGAGACAAACAGAAAGAAAGAAAATAAAAAGCACATTGTAGAATTAGCCTAAGTCTTTTATGCGCTCTGCAGTAATCATTTTATGTAGATTATAATTTATGATGACGCTACTTATATTAGAGTGACAAATCGATTCAACTCACATAATTTCATTAATATTAACAGTAAGAAATTAAAATCATAACACAATACTAATATAACATAAAGGCAAGTAACAGAGTAGTTGCGGGAAAATTACCTCCTATTTTTTCTTATGTCTAGTTCTGGACGCAATGAGCGATGAACGACGAGCGATATCCAATAAAAGCTGTGCTTTTTCTCACGTGACGACACAAAGCAAAGCTCTTATTAGATATTACTCATCGCTTATCGCGTCCAGTGTGCAGTAGGCATTAATTCTGCTGCATAAATTCCAGCGGCGTATTTGCCGGAGTTATCCTAAAAGTAGACTACTTTATTCTGACACGTGTTTAAAATGTTAAATATCTATGTTAACTATTAATTTTTTTATAATCTTAACAAGATAAATAATATAACGGCTTAAGGGGATGCTGGAGTATCCTGCTTTACCATTAATTATTAAAGACTCTTTTCTCTTAATTATGTTTATGGATTGAAAAATCCTTCTCCACACGCGTACGCGCGCGCGCGCGCGTATGAAATATTCTGCAAATTATTAGTTTTTCGATATCTCTACTCAATACTTTTAGGATAACTCCGGCAAATACGCCGCTGGAATTTATGCAGCAGAATTAATGCCTACTGCACACTGGACGCGATAAGCGATGAGGAATATCTAATAAGAGCTTTGCTTTGTGTCGTCACGTGAGAAAAAGCACAGCTTTTATTGGATATCGCTCGTCGTTCATCGCTCATTGCGTCCAGAACTAGACATAAGAAAAAATAGGAGGTAATTTTCCCGCAACTACTCTGTTACTTGCCTTTATGTTATATTAGTATTGTGTTATGATTTTAATTTCTTACTGTTAATATTAATGAAATTATGTGAGTTGAATCGATTTGTCACTCTAATATAAGTAGCGTCATCATAAATTATAATCTACATAAAATGATTACTGCAGAGCGCATAAAAGACTTAGGCTAATTCTACAATGTGCTTTTTATTTTCTTTCTTTCTGTTTGTCTCTTGTCTTATTGATCAAAAAGGCAAGAGACAAACAGCAAGGAACAGGAAAGAGTACATTGTAGAAATAGCCTTAGTGGTTATTTCGTGATACATAACTATAGAGGAATAATAAAGTATGTTGTACAGCAAAATACAAGTGCTTTGCTCTTGTATTCTTTGTTTAGTTTGTTGTCTATATCTCACCTGTGTGTGTGTGTGTACATATACAAAATATATATATTGAACGCAGCCCACATTGAATGTGTACATAATACAACTGTATTTCTAAGACCCGATTTCATAAATATAAGATTAACTTCAATTCCGGTTTATTTTTTCTTCAATTCTAAAATTGGACAATTTTCCAAAATAAAATTAATCTTACATTTGTGGAACCGAGCTAATACATGTTTTCATCCCTGCTAAGATGGTAATGTAAGAAACGGAAAAAAAATATCGATAATAATTAATCAATCGAATTTCCTGAATTTCCATGATCATATTAACTCAGAGAGTGTAAGCATCTTATATATTGGAAATGAAAACCTGTAATATCGACCTATAATAAGACGATCGAATCTTGAAATAAAATCGAACTATAAATACCGACTAGTAATATTAACTATAATGTTAACACAATATACGTTTTGGAGACAAAATATTTCATAAACAGAATTTTTTTTTTTTATATCTGAGACATTGATTCCACAGTTACTTAATATACTAAATTATCAATGAACCACATCGTTTTATTTTATAAAAATTATACTTAATAAAAAAATCACATGATGTATGTAGGTGCAAAATGTATACAGAAGATTTAGCAATCAAAATTAAAAGTTGGAAGAATACAATTGTAGAAATTTTTTTTAATACTTTATTTAACTTTTTACGTACTGTATTTAATATTTGTTTTTAGCAATAAATGATAAATAGGAGTTAATTTTTTTTAATGAAAATTAACACAATTGATCAACAATTTTTGAATTACAGTAACTCAAAAAGATCTTCGTGACTTAAATATTAGGAGTTATATAAATAGATTACACCAATACATCCTTCAAGTAATTTCATTATACTACGACGTACTTACAGTTTTGATAATTATTTGCGTAATATTAATTTTGACATAATATTTTATCAAAACAATAATTATCTGGCAATATACTTATTTGTCGAATTAAATTTAAAAAGAAAATGATTGATAATAATTGAGAAAAAGATTTTAGCTATTGTATATTTTAAAATATAAATGTGTTCAAAATATTTATTTCTAAATTATAATGTAGAAATGTCGTAATGAAATATTATATATCCGGCATAGTTAAATTTAAAATTTTAGAGTTAAACTGGGTTTTGTGATACATATAAATCTTTTAGAAGTGTGTTTATTGATAATTTGAAAATAATCGGATTATCTTTCCTTGTACATATTTAATTTTTCAACGTGCTGCCGAAGCGCTCTCTACGCAATTATTAATTTTCAATCATTGGATTTATTCTTTGAGTATCATTCTTATACTTTATCACTTTTCTGTACTTCTTTTTTGGTACATTTTTTACTCTTGCATTTAGTTTGGAAACCTTTATTAAAACCGAAATTATCATCAATTAAGAAAACTGATACTTTATAAACATAATTTTAATGTGATAATTAAATGGTATGATATTTCGTGCCCTATTTTCTGTTATAATTTTTTCTTTATTCCTGATGTTTAATTTCAGAAAAATTTATATTTGGCATTGTAAGTGGTTTGCAAACTATATAAATACCTCTACGTTATAAAAAGATCAATTTTGTTTTAACTAAAGAATTCGTTATCAAAGAAAAAGAAAATGATTTGATAATAGTACAGAAATACCCATGAAAAATCTCTGCTGTGGTGTCCTGTTTTTATAAAGCATTGGAATAGTCTTCTATTAAACCTTTATCATTAAAAACTGTTTGAATATCGATATTATCGAATTCATCAGAGTAAAGCTTCTCTTTTGCAAGACCACACATCAGTACGTTTATTGTAGTAACGATCAATGCGATACTTAATCAAGCTATTGCTTCAGTTATAAATGTTATAAGATTTAAGATATTGTTAAATGACTGCAATAAACCGTACATTTCACTTTACATAGATTTTACTTAGTAAAAAAAATTTGTGTTACATAAGATGTATATGCAGAAATATAATAGATGAGAAAACTTGAAACGTTTGATTATGAGAATATTAGAAACATACAAATTATGTTTTAAGATGCAATGTGTACATTAAATTTTTTATTGCATAATTTTATTACGTTATAATTGCGTGTATGCAAAAACATATATAAAATATACATATTATTGAATACGCTCCGCGTCGATTTTAAATGATTTGTTCATCACGTCACGAGCAAACGGGGTAATTTACAGTATTTTCATTTATTAAATAAATATGTATAAATATGTTATATAAATGTGTACATCATGACAATATTAAAAAATTAAAAAATTATTATTGTGAAAAGAAGGCTTAATATATCAATATTGCATCACGTATCACAACTGTGTATTTACAAATGATATCAGAAATTATTATTTTATATAATTACTTTTTTTTGTAATTAAGATATGAAACAGTTTGAATAATAAATGAATTTGAAGATTACCAATATTTAACTTACGTCATCAGTTTTCTCTTTTTAAAACCTAGAGATTTCATTTATCTTGCCGAATATCGATTGCTGCTTTTAAAATTGTTGTTATTTTGTAATGCGTTCCTTAAAAAAAACGTTAAAGAACGTTAAATGTATACGGAGAATTGGCAACCGTGCTTACTCTGGATGAAATATATTTATTAATGCCTTATATATGTTCTTAGAATTTAGGATCGCTTATAAGTATTTTTAATCAGATTTATTTATCGTGTGTGTAAATATATGCGTTATGCACAAAAAATACTAGAGTGATAAGTATAGACGCATTTAAATTAGTCGTTATTATCGGTTTAAAAGAGATAGGTAGATTGATGCAATGGGTCCCTCCCTCGCTCTCTCTCCCTTTCTGTCTCTCTCTCTCTCTCACTCTCTCTTTCTCTCTCTCTCTCTCTCTTTCTCTTTTTAAAATAATAGTGGGAATACACAGATAAATTGAATTGACCTTCTTATCGTTTTGTTTATTGCATTCCCTATTTGAAGCCAATTAAAAAGAAATTAATACATTTTCACATTGCGTTCTCTTCCTACAGAGCAAAATGCTGAGATCAGTTAAGATAAGTACTTATCATATCATTGCTAATAATATGATATTATTTTGTGCGAAATTAATGTATCAATAAATTTTTAATAAAAATAAAAAATAATTTTGCATGAAATTGCATGCATTGATATATTTCTTTACCGATATATGTGTTTCTTTATGTTTCTTTGAAGAAACGATATAAAATACATTAAAAAAATAACAACACTATCATTATTTATTGTTTTATTTACTTAATAACAATTCTCCTATTGTCTTCGTGTCACGCTTGTAACGTAGCACCGTGATCTTAAATAATAAAGATTTAAATAACCCGTAAGAAAATACAATAATTGTACAATAAGTACATTTACTGAATTTTCAAGCGAGGTAGTGCGATTTAGAAGCCGGTACGATTTCGGCACTTTATCCTATACTGTAAGATATATTCATCAAACAGAAAATATAAGAAAATTATTGATTACAAGCTATAATTTTGCATAATAAAATAATTTATTTTTTTATAACATTTTTCTGTTAATAAGACAATTCAAATTGCTTCAAATGTTAATATAATTAGTACAAAATATTTCCTTAATTCCATTAGATTATTTTTCACAGATATTATTTGAGTAAATAAGTTATTATAAATCATATTATAAGTCATCACATCATATATTCATATCATATTAATCTTCCGCCAGCAGACGCAGTCTCGCGAGAGACTTGCTAATTAGAATTGTTTACTTTTATCAACTACAAAGAAATGAATAAATGAATATTTATTTCTGTGCTAAACATGTGTTTTTATTTCACCTTCTATATATTTGAAATAATTTACTGCATATTGTAACAAAAAACTGCTTTTCAAACATTTTAAAACAATACCACTCATGGATGACATTTGAGCTTGCGTCCATCGTGCGTGCGAGTATCACAATGTTCGCTGTCTGAGAGCTAATCGGAATTATATACATTCATATTAAATATATATTTAGATATGGCACTTATCGGGAAAACCATTATCCATCTATTTTGCCGACGATTATTGAGTGGTTTTTTTCTTCATATCTTCTACACTCTTTGCAACTATTAATTGCCACATATCGGGATCATTCTTCTTGTACCAGTTCACAACTGAGGACAACATTTTTTTTTGTTTTTCAGTACACTTCTTGCATT
>NW_011626952.1:6212-19119 GCF_000204515.1 Acromyrmex echinatior
AAAAAGAGGATGAAAGATGGAAGTTTAATAGCAAGATTCAAATGTGGGAACAAAACAAAAGGAGCCAGTACTGGAAAAAAAGGCCAGTACTGGAAAGAGGACAAAGAAAAGAGATGTAGAATTTGTTATACTGCAGAAGAGAATATGAGCCACATACTCAAGAAGTGCAAGGAGATAAAGAGTGAGATGCTGATGGAAGAATTTATAGGAGTAGAAGATAAAGGGATAGAAATAATGAAGAGAATAGATAAGGCAAGAAAAGAAGCAGAAGAGAGGGAAAAAAACAAGAGTGAAGATTTATCCTAGATTGCTACACCAAATAGATTAGAAAGCAAAGTTTTATATAAGTATAATTTTAAGGGCAGTTCCAAGCAATATGTATAGGCAATTATAAAGTACCAAAGTCACAAGTAGTTATACGTAGGTACGTTATATGTAGGAAAGTTTGAAATGTGCAATATACACTGTTTTGTTTTGAATGAATAGCTTTTATACGTATTTCAAGTATTTCAAGTATTTATAAGTATTTATATGAATAGTTATATGTAAGTACGTTATATAGGAAAGTTTGAAATGTGTACACTTTTTTGTTTTGAATGAATAGCTTTTATACGTTTATTTCAAGTAATTCAAGTATGTATATATATATATATATATATATATACATATATATATATATATATAGAGCGAGAATAGAGCTGTGTATGAGGAAGATATGATGTATTGCAACCGCACTCACGAGCGTGGCGCAACTTCGTCGCGCATTCACAGCTAAGATTTTCTTAGGCAACGGATGACATTAAACGAAACGCGACAGAAATGCGTCCTCACGCGGCCGCTCTTAAGGGCGACACACAATCACAAAACAATAGTCGGGCACCAGGTACGAGCGAGCGTGTCACTCTTTCTTAAAATTACGCGATCTTTTCTTTATGCAATATTCGAACGAGCTGTGAACGTCGATGGGCTCTCAACCGGTAGCTCAGCCTCGGAAATGGCAGAGGAAGCGGTTCGTGGTCGAGGATAGCGAATCGTTTGGAGGAGCGAATAGGGACGACAATAAAGTACACACAAATCAACAATAGCAAAAGTAACAAATATATTAAATAAGTCTTCGACATTTACATCTGCCAACAAAATCGGGACAATAAGCTCTACTTGAGCGCGATAACGGATTCACGCAGACCCCGAGGCTTTACGCTAGACGTATCAATTTCGTTAGATTCCCGCGACACGAGCTCACGCCACACAGGGATACTCTCGCGAATTATATGAACAAGACTTCGCCGCCTAAAAAATACTATGGAATTCGGCAACGATTGTAGCGTGGACACGGCATAACTTCGTGCGCGATCGCGGGGTCTCGCGCTGCTGAGATTCAAAGAAAGATCGAATACATGCAAACTCGACACTACGATAATTCCGATACGACAGAATACGCGCAATTACTAATTGCTATCATAAATTATCGTTAATTGCTATGACAGTGGGCCGACGTCCCAATAGACATGCAGATCTTATGCTACAGGCTTCCGAAACGACAAGATACGCGATAATATTACAGTATGGAACTTCAACGCAAAATATGATCCGCGACCAAAGCTTACAATGAATGACGAGGCTGTGGCCTTGGAGGACGCAGTAGGATTATCCCGACGGTAAGGGACCGTTCCGGGAGGCGACACGCGTATCCGAATCCCGCGGAAATCTAATGCACGGCAATGCCACGTGCGCTCATTGTAATACGCCCGATAGGATTCCGATAGAACTACGCCTCTCGGATGCGGAAACTGGCGATTGTACAGTTGTGACGCTCATCTCATCGTGATTCCCCCGCAGGTACTCGTCCTGATCGTCTCCAGAATGCTCTCGTTTCTGCCGCGCCCTGTGTCCCTCCACGTGCTTTCGCCAAGCTGGCCACAGCACAAGTGCCGGACGCTAATCCTCGCGGGGCTCGTTATCCCCGCGAGGGGGCCTTATCACGCCTGATTGGCTCCGCGGCTCCGCTAATCGCGGGAACCGCGTCATGCCCGTGTCGCATGTCCTGGCGCACGAAATTCGAGAGGCTGCAGGATCTTTTCGGGCCGCCTCGAGACCTCGAGGCGCCTATTCGGAGTTCTCGCCATCCTTGGGGCGTAGAGTGGCCATCCCCGTCCTGCCATTCCAATTCTCGGTCCGCCTTGTGCTTGGAAGAGGATACGATAGAAGATGCCTTGCGACAATGAAAAGGGCGCAATAATGAATGATATCACCTGCGACCCGGGGTCGGATGTCGTGCGCCCCGGCGGATCCGTCAGCAGCGGTCGTCACTCGACTCTCATTCCTGACCGTCCTCCTTCTTCTCTCTTCACAGTCCGGTGAGGTGGCGTCAGTCTGTCAAGATCGCGGGAGTCGTCAGCCTCTATGACCCTCGGTATGGGAATACACAGAAAAAAGAAAACGGCAACGCGAAACGCACAAGACACGCAAATAATGTCGCGGAAAAAGCGCAGGTGCGTCCGCCCCCCAAAAGGTGGAAGGACTCAGAACGCTAGACTGCACTGTTCGATCAGGCCATGCGGCCCTTGTGACGGACGGAAAACGTCACGTCACAGTATACAGAAGGGGGATAGGAGTGTTATTAAATTAAAACAAATGTACAAAACAAAATTAATGTATACTGAAAATCATCCTAAGTCGCAAAGCAAGGATTAAAATTAATAAATAAAATAAAAATATTCAATATTCACTTGCCAATATTACAATAAAAAAAAAGAAAAAAAGAAAAGATGGTATAATTTAACATTAAAATAGATATATGTATAGAGTTACACAAATTTTCCAGCAAAAATTGGCAAATTTTAGCGTAAATTAGATTATATGCACAAGAATATCTTTCAATGAATACCTAAGTACTTTAGTTGCATTATTGTAAGTAGGCATAACAAGGAGCACGAAAGAATTCCGGAAAGGAAAACCCTATCTTTCTTTCCTACTTCTTAATGACATAAGTTATAAACTTATACGGATAGCAAAATGCTAATCCTCTTTATATGTAATACATGTATATGTATCAGGATATTGACATTTACTTGTAAAATGGAAGGACGAAAGAACTGAAAAGGCGAATTTCAAAAACGTCCTATTCTTTCCTGCTTCTCTAATAAACCAAAGGACGCATATGTAAGAAATAACACTTAAATGTGAATCCAACGTTACCATGTAATCAAATCCATCAAGTTGTCGAAAGAAAAGGTCGATACCTTTTTTTTCTCTCTCTCTCTCTCTCTCTCTCTTCTCCCTTTTTTGCAAATGTTGCGTTCTCACACCTCAATATTTGTCTAAGGCTGGGGGTGATACGTCCTACAAATGCCACGATTCTTTTCTTTGGCTCCACGTCGCGACTATGGTTGGCGTCTGCGAGACTCGAGCGGAGCCTTTTGATAACGGTCTGACAGAACTGAAAACTCGTAAACGCCAATCAACCCCGAAGGAATAATAACCTTAATGCAGGCCCGAAAAGAAGCAAGATTGCAAAAGATATTATAAATACTGAAGTAACGCAATAATAAAAATCTAAGCTTTGTCATCCCAGACTGACCAACAATTTCATTTCAGGAAAACAGGCGCCATGTCACGTTTAAAAAATCATAATCGCATGGGATAACTTCCCACGGTAGCGTTATCTAAGATCAGACTCGCGACTGACAATGATTGCCCTGCATGCAAAACTAGTTGTGCACGGTAACCATCTGTTTACCTAGCCATATTTTCCGCGAGGATAACAGAATTCATCCATCTGGAGCAATCTTTCCTCTTTAAAGAAAAACGTAAATCACTTCTTTTCTTCTCGAAACTACTCTAACGATGCACTTTAGATTAACAACGATAGGACACTATAAAAATCATAAATCTCGCGTGACATTGCATCCTAGACAAAGGGCATAACGCCCTTTTTTCGGGATATAAATAGAGGTCCCGCGGAAGCGCAGAGCATCAGTACAAAACTCAAAATCATCCGGTTCACGTCAGTGAAGTTCGCGAGTTAAACCATTGTCAAGATCAACTGCGGGCAGTGCGGAAATCCTACCAGAACCCACGATAATCACGCTAGTTCGCGTTTTTACACGAGTGCGAAGAGAAAACGATAAATTGTGAGCAAATCGTCATTACGATCATCCAGCCATACGCCACTGCGACTGCCCTTCTGGCGCTCTCCATGGACAATGAACCTCCTCGTTCACATACCAATCGGTAGCCATCCGAAATCTCGTGGTAAGACTTACTAGTAAGCTAACCAGTAAGTCGCCCTACCATTCCTTCTGGTTCATCCACACGTCTCCCCGCATGAGAACAACATATATATACACTTATATGCGTTTCTGACGAAATATATATATATTTTATTCTTCGGATTGTAGTGCGCACTAGTACGTTAATTAGAAAACGGAGACGAACTACTTCCGACGTCCGGAGGAGTAGGCGGAACCGTCCGCATGGCTAAGCCATAACCGTGCCGCCACAACCGACCGATGACCAATTTCTCGAGGTCTCCTACTCAACTCCACATCAACATCAGACACAACCTCTAGACCTCACCTCTCTCCCTGTCATCGATCTCGCCATCCGAGAAATCTTAGATTATTCCCCTCCTCCTCTCGAGGAACGATTCCCTCCCCCTCCTCCTCTAGAGGGATGATTTCCTCTCCCTCCTTCTCTTGAAGAAGGATTTCTTCTCCCTCCTCTTTTAAATCAGCTCCCAACTCCTTCTCAATTGAATCCTGAACAGATCGACTGGGATCGGCTATTTAGACTATATTCGTCCCCCTCCAATGAAGGGGATAGAACAGTCATAGTCTATATCCCAGGGAACCCCACCCCTTACACCGTACAAGCACCTCACTCGATGTGCTCCTGCACCACTTTCCTCGCCTCCAATAATTTTTTCCTCTTTTCGTACACACACATAACACACACACACACACACACACACACACACACACACACACACCTCCATAACGTATTGAATATATGTACAAGGATAAAATTTCTTATTTTTATGTAAAAAAAATATTTATTATGTATAAATATTTTATATAACCTTAATATTCCTTTTTTTATTATTGTATTAATAAATATATAATAAGTTAGTATATTTCCCTAGCTCATTTATTGGAAATCACCTCTCGCATTCACTTCCCTTTAAACATCTGAGATCGCACAAGGTCTAGTCCCGGGTCAAAAGGACTAAGTTCCTTCTTAAGACCCAAAAAGTAGGACCGACGTTCGCACTGTCCCTCGGAACAGATGTCATAGCGTTCCTTCAGGATGTTGGCCCATATTCTGGGACCGAAAAGGTGCGTGCGACTTACAAGTATTTGCCTCTGTGCGCATATCTATGAGAGTTTAGCCGTCTTTCCATACCCTCTTCATTCTCCCTCATTATCTCCTTCACCGAATTCCTAAGGATTTGGACGTAATATTATCATATGCTATGCAGCATTTTATATTGGAATGTTATCATACTTTTTAAGATTTTACTTATCGGATGTTATCGAATGCTATATAGTATTCTAATATAATATAAAATGCTATATAGTATATGATAACATCTAATAAATAAAATCTTAAAGAATACGATAACATTCTAATATAAAATGCTGCATAGCATACGATAACATCTGCTAAGTAAAATCTTAAAGAGTATCGTAACATTATATATATATATTAGGTGTTGGAATTAATTCGTAGCGTTTTTTAATGAAAGAATGTTATTTATTTCACATGAGCATTAAAAAATACATTAATGAAAGTACTTCCCATCACTTGTAAAACGCTACGAATTAATTCCAACACCTAATATATATATATAATGTTATCATACTCTTTGATGTGAAGTGCTGCTTAGACAGGCCATGCGCCATCGATTGAAATAGATGGTAATCGAAAGGCATTGTTTGGTGAATACGGCGAGTGGGGTAGAACTTCAATTGAGTGTTTCCATGTAGGTTTTGACCGGCGCCGCAACATGTGGTCGAGCATTATCATGCAGGAGAATAATTTTGTCATGCCTGGAGTAGTAGTGGGCGCATTTTTCCTTGAGTGCTCAGCTCAATCTCATCAATTGTGTTCGGTAGAGAGCCCCAGTAACGGTTTCGTTCGGTTTGACCAACTCATAATACACGACACCAAGTTGATCCCACCAAATACACAACGTGAGTTTTTTTCCATGAATATTCGGCTTGGCTGTCGATATTGAAGCATGGCCAGGTGATCCCCATGATTTCCTCTTCTTTGGGTTATCGTAGTGGATCCATTTTTCATCACCAATGACTATACGATGTAAAAAATCCTTTCGTTTATGTCTGACAAGCAGCATTTCACATATGGAAAATCGGCGTTCAACGTTTCTCGGCTTCAGTTCATATGGAACCCAAATCCCTTGCTTTTGAATCTTTCCCAATGATTTCAAACGATGTGAAATTGCTTGTTGAGTCGCTCCTAATGTAAGTGCAAGTTCTTTTTGCCTTTGGCACGAATCTTCATTCAATAATGCTTCCAATTCTGCGTCTTCGTACACTTTCGGCCTTCCGCTACGTTCTTTGTCTTCGACGTCAAATTCACCGTTCTTAAATTTTTGAAACCACCACGACAACTTCTCTCACTTAAAGCCTCACCATATGCTTCTACAAGCAATCGATGAACCTCAGCTGCAGATTTCTTCAAATTAAAGAAGTAAATCAAAAGTTTCCTCAAATGACGCTTATTCGGCTCAAAACTCGGCATTTTCGCACAAAAAAATATATGCTGCTGATACAAAATCACTAGTATTTCAAGATTATGTTATTGACAGATGTCCAACCTTACGATATAATGTTTTACATCAGACAATTTTAACCATAACTTGCTAATGAGGCCGTCTTTTGTCAAACGGCGGAAACTTATTTGTACATCTAATATATATATGTGTGTGTGTGTGTGTATGTGTGTGTGTGTGTGTGTGTGTGTGCTTAACATTTGATTTACTTTGATTCACTGCGATCCTGGAGTTGTAAAACGGATCAACTGATAAAATAATACAATAAAAATAACAAAAATTTTAATTTAAGTATATTAATTTTTATTATGTTTATTTTTAACACTGAAGATGACCTGATCAGGTTCGAAACAATTGTTATTTATTATTTGTTAGATCATGACAATTATATTTGTTTCTTATATTTACTTTGTTGTTATTTGGTTCATAGCATTTCTAAACTTTTATTTTTAAATGATGAAGAGTTCAACAGAAGTTAAAAATGAAATGATTTCTCGATATTTGGTGATTAATTATAAGGTATAATTTCATTGGGGAGCGTAGATTTTATATATCATTAATATAAATATTTGCTCTATCAAAATCATTAATTCGTAAGATATGAGCCCTTGAATAAATTTATTAAAAGTCAATTCAAGAGTTCATAAGTAGTAATACTAGGCGAGTTCTAACCCAAGGGGCTAGAATAGAGGGGAGCGCGGGGCGCGGGGAGTACTTGTAGGCGCGGGATATTCGTAACGCGGGGAAGGAGGGAGAAAGGTTCCGGCGCTATTGATGTTACGTAAACATAGGACCATGGTCCTTATTTTTGTCGTCACTCGCCGCTCTCTCTCCAAAAATGCATCGGTAATAAAGACTTGCATGTTAGAGAAAGATAGAGCGCGACGGAGCG
This sequence comes from Acromyrmex echinatior, assembly GCF_000204515.1. The sequence goes on from NW_011626952.1 coordinate 13,901, forward strand.
TATAACGTGCTATGAGTGAAAAAAGGATGAAGAAAGGAAGAATCAATAGAGTACAAGTTTCTTTTTTTACGACACAGTTTTTTTCAATATAGTTTTTCTTAGCGCGTCGAGGCAAAGGATGGGAAGTAAAAGAAAATACATACATAATAATGTTTTATTCACACGCGAACAAAAATGTTTTATTCACATCTTATTACAGTTTTCGTAGTTATTAAAAACTAAAGCTAATAGTTCGCAATCGATGAGTTGATGTCCATTGAAGATGTCGCTATCACGTATTATGTTCTCAGATGCGATGTTGGAGAATCGCGTATACTTGATATCTACCGTATCGAGCTAATCGTTCGAACGTTACATCGATACATCCGTTAAATTAAAGTCAAACATACAGCGTAGCGTCGTTTCGGTCATCGTAATGCGTACGGATGAAGAATCGAGACGTATGAGCGTAGCATCGTTCAGCATGCAAACACTGACGGTTAGCGGTCCAACGCTTATAAAATTATCCTTGTATTCGTTTCGAAACATCTTGTAAATATTCCCTCGCTGCTCGTAGAGGTTCTTCCACATTTCGAGAAACAGCGATAGTCCGCGATGATCTCCAAGGGCGATCTCCACGTAACTCGGTAGGCCAACGTTGATTCCAATTTCCAAAAATTTGTAGTCCGTATTCGTCAAATCGTAACGCCTGCTCAGTAAACGCACCGTACGATGTTCCGTACTGTGTACATACATAATGTTAAAAAAACGTTACTTTTGTGTATAGAACGTTGAAACTTACATGTTATATTTCTTCTTCACATCATACGATGCACTGCTCTCTTTAGCGAAATACATTTTTTCAGCCATTCGTACAAGTGGGTATCACAAGACTGATTGCATCCGCGTAAATTGTGACGTAATACTTCTGAAATCGATGAGAAAAGGTAGGTTCTCCCCCTCTTTCCAAGAATTTCGAACATGTCATGACACGTTTTATCAAGTCTTTCTACATATTTTCTTTGTCACGAATTTATACATATGTTTATACGTACATACGTTTATATATTCGTTTATATATACATACTATACGTTCATTCATACATTTATACATACGTATATGCGTTTTTATGTACATACATTTATATATACATACGTTTATACATACATACGTTCATTCATATGTTTATACATGTGTACATACGTTTATACATACGTTCATACAAACGTTTATGTATTACAAATGAAGAGAAAAGAAATACATAATAAATACGTTAACGTAAAAATTTTTATTTAAAAAATTCTTTTGCAATCACCAGTTATATATTTTCAATACATTTTGCGCAATTCTTAACATGTTGTCCACATCGTATAATATTAGTATAACATATAGATTAGATAAAAATTCCATGTCTTCGTAAACTGCATCCAAGGTCTCGATGTACATGCATTCTCGCTCATCGTCCAGAAGCAAGTCCCACAGCCATGTTCGTTTCTCGCGTCCCTTGACATACACAACAGCATCATCTTCAAATACAGCCATCGTAATTAGACGTTTCGTTGTACAGGATCGTCCCGTCCTCCCATTGCAATCCATGGTGATAAGCAATCAACCAGGAGGCGCAAGACTTGTCGGATCTTGTCAAAAATTTCCATGGCACGGGACTCGTAAAAATATAATGCGTGAGAACGATTCCCTGTTTCAGCACCGCCACTTCCTTCATGATAAATTTCTTGTTAACGATAAATCCTTGCAGATCCACGAACGCATGGACATGTTGTCGAGAAGACTGCGACATCGATTGCGACGTATCGTGTCAGAAGTGCACTTAGGTGATTTTGCGCACAACATTGGTCAATGGATTATACTGAGCTATACGATCGTGTATGATGAGACAATAGGCAATGTTGTATTTGCGGGCACATTCTCCTTGCAGTCAAATTCTATGCGTAGTCCACAGTGGCACTCTTGACGGATTCGTTTTGTCGCGAGCAATCAATGACCACAAAAGGCCCTTTCTCGACAAATGAGAACACGTTGAGTAGCGTTTCGAAGCAATCGATTCCATAATGTACTTTACGAAAACGTGCGTACATATTAAATAGAACGGCGTATCTATTTTTGTCAAAATCCAGATTTAAATCGTCGTACGGATAAAACATCGAATTTAGATAAAGTTTCACGTTACTCAAATTACAATCGTCGAAATGCGTCGAACATGCTAACATCTCGTGACATGATATTCTTTCGACCGGTCTGCAGAGCAAAGATAACATATCGAGTCTTCTCAAGCTGAGTCGCCGTTTTGACGGCCTATGAATGCTTGGTCGTATTCTGTAACAGAGGATACTTGTACAGATCCCACGAGCAAAAACTCATGCTCAGATAATGACCGCTTTCCAATGCTCGCAGCATTGATAATTTATTGACCTCGTTTAACGCAACGTGAGGCATCCACCACTGTACTTTAAATAATTCAACCTGAGACTCCGTCACAGGATTTCCCACCAAGAAATTGTTGTCGTTGCGCGCTCGTACCAAAATTAATTCATGGCGAGCGTTGACAATCAGGCGTTTGTAATCTTCGCAAAAACCCAACAGCATGCTAAGCGGCACGCAAAAATTAAAGTGTCCTTCCTCCGTGTCGGATCCAGAGTTCCATCCAGGGTTCAGCGCAATCAAAGCTTTATCGTACGTCATTGACACGTAATTCTTGAGCGTGCTAGTTATGCCCACGTTTCGATTGCAGTCAATCTCCACACTGTTGAGTTCATATCGAATTTCATCAAACATGAACGCAATTATTTACAAGCGTCATTGGTATCTGATCGTTTTTTTTTTCACCATTAATCTTTCTTCGACGTAGAGAAAACAGCAACGTGTACAAATCCTGTTGCTGTATGGGTATTCTTATCTCGTCGCTATACTCGAATGTTGTATTAGCGAACAGGTTGTACGTGTGAGTCTCAATCTTGACGATGCGATCGTCAAAAATCGGCTCACTGATAATTCAAGATATTAATCTCAAAAGTTGCGTACCGCGAATTTCAAAGATTGTAAAAATTTAACGTTCGAAGTTTCTTTTTGCTGATGCAGTTGGATGAGCGAGCGTTATCGAGCGGTGATGTTACCAGCCTTGTAAAGAATACGTTATCTCTCTGCGTGCACTCCGCTCCGTTCAATACGAGCATCTCACGCTCACTGTCACTGTCGCAGGTGCAATCTGACGGTGATCTCTCCGCGAAAATCGAGCAATCGTCCGTTCTGGTCGACGACGCGTATCGTTAGATCCGTAATGCTCCGTGCCGTAATCGGCAGGTAAATGATCCGCGCCGGCCTCTCTGATATCTTATATCGTGGTAGTATGCTCGGCGAAAATTTGTGTATCGTGTGCGCGGTTTTGCCTTTGCTGTACGCGCCCGCGATCACGTTACATTCTACGCGGATAACATTTACGTTCATTATATTGATCGACATGTCCGATTCGTGCCATCTTCGCGGTCGCAATATACGCTTCGACGAGAATCCCAGTAGCGATCCAATGCTGTTGGGCTTGCCAAAGTTTATTCTGTATGCACATCTAATCTCGCATCTCATCGTGTTGTAGTTTACGCGGAGCGTAATCGGGTATTCTTCACCCTTACCATTATCGTCATCAGTGTCATTGTTGTTGTTGTTTTTGTTGTTATTGACGCCACGCACTGCGTCAACGATTTCAAGTGCGTCGCGGTGCGAACGTTTCCGTAAAATCGCACGTTTCAAAAATTCATTTATGTCTCGCACTTCGTACGAACCTTCGGGAATTGTAATTTCTGCGTCGTCTTTGCCAAAATAAAATTTATTGTTCGATTCGTTTACATTCGGTAACATGTGATAAGTCTCAAAAATCACCAGACCGAGCTCGTAATCGCCGTCACTCAAATCTATGGAGGGAAAGTAGTTCGCCGCGAGGGGAGGACGGTGCTCTTCCTGCTTAGCGTAAGTGTCAGCGACATGACGAAAAAAGCGTTCGACTAATACTAAGATTTTACAGCACCTCATCGAGCTTTTTAAATTCACGCGCGTCTACTGTTTGTAGAAACCGCAGACACATTTGTCCGCAGAAGCTCTGATCGTACGTCTGATAGGATGTACGATTGTTTATCGTCGTAGCACCGTTCTCGAAATATCGCACCAGTTCCTTGGACGGTCGAAGATTACCGAAACTGTCAAAGGATATGACGCGGTTATTCCTCTTGGCGTACGCTACCCAGTGAGTACCAGGCCCGGTCGCATTCCAGATTCACGATACCGCTTTCGTTTCGGCGCGCCTCGCTCGTCGGTAAAGCGTTACGCATGAAGACACCTCTCAAGTATATGTCTCGCGAGCACGTCCAATTGCACGTTGGTAGTTGCACCCGAGAGCATTTTTATCGTCTCTTTGAAGTTTTTTTTCTTCGTTGCTACACCCTGTCTCACCGCGTTTATAGCGGCTGAGATACAGTCCGCGTCCATATTTGTGCGGAGCGAGATACAGGCCGCGGCCCTGTTCCATCGCGCGGTCGTGACGTTGCAACCTCGAGCTGACGTCGCGCGGCTTTGCTATCGTTTACAGCTTTCGCCACGCTGGCCGCTCCGCCAATCAAGGACCCGAGCGCGCCCAATATTGGCAGAAAAGGTAACGCACCACCTCCGTTTTGCCGTTGGAAGTATCAGCTTTTTCGTTGTCTTTTTCCTCGTTGTCATCTTCTTCTTCGATTTCATGCCCATGCCGATCTTGGTCTTGGTTTTCATCGCTGCTCAAACGGCAGCAGCGGCGGCTCTCTCGCTCAGAGTCGAATCTCTCGCGGTGACGCGTTTCTGCGCCTCCTCGGCGAGTACTTCGTCTGCCGCGTGTCTATCGGTGAAATCGTTGCTCTGAGAATACGCAATGTCGTGTTCTCGGCACGCCGCGTCCAGCGGATTTATGCCCGCGTCACCTCTGGTTAATCGCTTCGAAAGTCGAATGTCCGGGCCGCAAAACTAATAGCCCGGAATGTGTAACTCGAAAGGAAGCGCGTTTATCACTCGATTCAATAGACTGCCGCCCGACAACAGACTAACATTTGGTACAGTCCTTTATCTTAGGTGCGTCGATGTGCGTCCCCTGCCACTGCTGATTGTAGTGCTCGTCGCAGCGACGATACGTTCGAACCTCCGAATCCATCTTCACATGTTCAGGAAGCTTGTCCCACACGTAGTCGATATAGTCATCGTACAC
>NW_011626952.1:32490-51196 GCF_000204515.1 Acromyrmex echinatior
CTATCCAACGCATACTTAGAAATACGGAACGGTGGAATGAAACAGTAGTTACGCCATCTCTTTCAAAACCGCACGAACTTATTTGTACCCCTAATAAAAAATCCTTTCATTTATGCCTGACAAGCAGCATTTCACATACGGAAAATCGGCGTTCAACGTTTCTCGGCTTCAGTTCATATGGAATCCAATTCCCTTGCTTTTGAATCATTCCCAATGATTTCAAACGATGTGAAATTGCTTGTTGAGTCGCTCCTAATGTAAGTGCAAGTTCTTTTTGCGTTTGGCACGAATCTTCATTCAATAATGCTTCCAATTCCACGTCTTCGTACACTTTCGGCCTTCCGTTACGTTCTTTGTCTTCGACGTTCTTAAATTAACCGTTCTTAAATTTTTGAAACCATTCACGACAACTTCTCTCACTTAAGACAACCTCACCATATACTTCTACAAGCAATCGATGAGCCTCAGCTGCAGATTTCTTCAAATTAAAGAAGTAAATCAAAAGTTTCCGCAAATGACGCTTATTCGGCTCAAAACTCGGCATTTTCGCACAAAAAAAAATATATGATGCTGATACAGAATCGCTAGTATTTCAAGGCTATGTTGTTGACAGATGTCCACCTTACGATATAATGTTTTACATCAGACAATTTTAACCATAGCTTGCTAGTGGCGCCGTCTTTTGTCAAACGGCGGAAACTTATTTGTACACCTAATATAACGTGAGTGATTTTTTCCCCAACATGCAAAAGTATTTTATCATTAACGCTAAATAGTAGAATACTTTTAGATGTTTATTAAGTGATTGTGATAGTGAAAGTGATAATATTGCGATTTTTTTAAAAAATTTCGTCGACTTTTTTTCAGAATATTTTTCATAACAACAACGATGAGTAATTTACAGGATTTGATTAGGATCCGTTACGAGTATCTCGTTGAAGGAGTAAGTTTTTTTCTTTTTTGTCAAATATTTTAGTGATTTTGCGCTTCTAACGTCTTTTTACTTTTCTTTTTTTCAATACCTTATGGTCGATAACGAATCGCAAGTTCGGCTACAGTTGCGAAACCAGGTGGGGGTGCAAATTATCCTCTCAGTAAATAACAAATAGATTTATTTTCTAATTCATTTTTTTTTATAATACTTCTTTTAAATTCATTTTGTCCATTTTTCAGGAGGTATCTCGTTATTATGTTCAAATAAGAGGATTTATAAATATAGTCACGTGGCAAATGGTACGAGTTGACAGACAGCGGGACCGGGAGGAACAAATTGATATATGGGAGGAAAGTGATTTCTTCCTAGCCGAACTGTTCGGCCTCCGACCAAACGAGTCCGATCCGGAGCCGGAAGATTGGAATTGTAAGTGTCATAAATTTATATTATATGCGAATTTCTCTTCGTATATGTTGCATGCTAATATATCACTTTTGTTTTACAGACGTCTCATCATATATTTAAAAATTTTTTAATTTTCATTTTAATTTTCATTTTTTAATTAAAAGTTTTTTTATTTTTTATTTAAAAAATTTTTTCTTAATTAAAATTTTTTATTATAATAAAATTTTTATGTAATGTGAAAAAATATATGTAAATTATATTACTCGGATTTCGCATCTATTTGTTTCCTTCTTATTTCCGCGCTGCTAAATTACGCGCGTCGACAGCATCTTCGCACTCGACGGTATTAAGCTTGTCACAACCGTATTAAGCTTTCTCTTTTTAAATAAAAACGTATGATAAAATATATTTGCGTGCAAGAAGATATAACAAGAATAACAATGCGGCGGCGGCGGAAAAGATGAAATATAAGAGAAAGAGAGATGGAAGGTATATGCGGTAAATGTATGCAAGCCTTTATTACCGATGCATTTTTGGAGAGAGAGTGACGGGTGATGACAAAAATAAGGACCGGGAGGGGTCCTATGTTTACGTAACAGCAATAGCGCCGGGACCTTTCCCCCTTCATCCCCGCGTTACGAGTATCCCCGCGCCTACGAGTACTCCCCGCGCCCAGCGCTCCCCTCTAATCCCATGGATTAGAATCCGCCTAGTATTACTTACTACTTTCATATCCTATAAATTCCTAATTAATGTTATATGATAAAGATAAGAAAATAGTATATATGTATATATGTTTAATTAAATTAAATATACCGCGAATAAAAGTATGCAATACACATATATGATAATATATAATATAATAGTAGAAATTAAGTTACAAATGTATTCAAGATACGTACTATGGCACTTAATTTTTCTATCTCATTATGTAGCCAACTATATTCAGCATACTGAATGTACAATTTTATTTCACAGATGTACTTAGATGATATTTTTCTCGATAATGATAAATGGGAATACATTAATGAAAAAGAAGATTCAATGTTCATAAAAGATTTACTATTTGTAATATGGCGAAATTCGAATGTATTGATGGAATCGTTGGATTCGAATGTATTGGTGGAATTGCTGTTTAGACAAGAAAAGAATGATTAAACAACTACCAAGAAGGTCTCCTCGAAAAAAGTTGACACCATGAAAACTGAAATTACTCGAAGGCTTGTTGTTATTCTTTTTCCTCTTATTATTATTATTATGTATATTATATTTCTCATGTTATATTATGTTAATTATTTGTTTATACTTTAGTTCTTTAATTCTTTGTAACTTATAAATATTATGGCGTTTATTATGTCAAGTGTAGTGGGTTTTAACTTAACCTGAATCGGATCGATGACGTCACATGCTCTACCTTGATTACTGATTGGACGAGGTCATGATAGAATCAAACATGAGTTAATCGAACTGGGTCGGATTCAAACCCACTGCACTCGAAAACGCTATTAGATAAATTTTAATCGAATTACTTTCTTATACCTATCTTATCTACATTATATTAAAGAAATTGTCAACATATACAAAATGTATTTCAGAAGCCTACATTCACCGATTGAAAAAAAGGAATATGTTGACCCAAAACATATAATAATAAAAGAAAATGGGGCGCTTTATAAGCAAAAAATAAATGACCTGTGAAAGACTTACATGAAAAACAAGATTAAAGGATAATTTGAATAGAAAACATATAAATATAGTTGAATACGATTGATAATCATTTATTCGCAATTTATTTTTTAAATATAAATATATATATATTCTATATATTTCTATATATTTCTGTATACTTCATATGAAAAAAATAACATGTAATTTAATAAATAGCTCTTTTTGATTAGTTGATTTCAACAGAATTATGCACATGAGGACAAAATCAATACTAAACATGCCTATAACGATCGAAACTGGATCTTTAATGCTTAAATAATTCAATTCTTGAATTACTAAATATACTATATATATACTCACATTAAGATTTTTGTCTAAATTAGTTCTGTTTTCCAACGTTTTAATTCTATTATTTATTGTAGAAAATATAAACTTTAAAGGATAACCATTACTCAGAAACGTGTGAATTAATTCAGAGATGTTTTTTTCATGAAATTTAGGATGGGATAAGAATAGAATTCTATCAAATTGCCCAATAATAACTCCCCTTTTGTGTTCTAATGGATGATTCGAAAAATAATTAAGATATCTCCCAGAATTGGTAGGTTTTTTATAAATATCGAAGATGATATTTCCTTCCTGTCTCATTAATTTAACATCTAGGAAATGTATGCCGTTATCATCGCCAAAGTCCACAGTAAATTTAAGCCTTTCGTGATATGAGTTAAACAATTCTAGAACTCCTTCAATTTTTTCTTTGTGTATAGCTAATAAAATATCGTCCACATAACGAAAATAAAACGATAAATTAATGTTATTCTTGGTAATGATTTCTTGTTCAAAATCTTGTAAAACAATGTTCGCCAGTATGGGGGACAAAGGAGAACCCATTGGCATGCCAAAAATCTGTTTAAATATTTTATTATCAAAACTAAAAAATGTAGAATTAATTATAATCATAATAGCTTTGATAAATTCATGTAAAGGAATCGAAGTCTTATTCTCCATAAGATTCCACCTGCGTTCAATGCTTTTTGATACTAATTCGGTCGGAATATTCGTGTACATGGAGACCACGTCAAATGATATAATACTAAAATTTGTATCAATTGCTTTTCCATTGAGTTTATTTACTAAATCAAAGCTGTTTTTAACGAAACTGAAATTTTTTATATTATTATTATCAATGATTTCCTTTAAGAAAGTCGCCAGTGGATAAAAAGCACTATTAATACAACTGACAATCAATCTCAAAGGGTGACCTTCTTTGTGAATTTTTGGCAAACCGTAAGATCTCGGAAGTTCGCCGTCCGAAACGTACAATTTTTTATATAAATTAGAATCAATGTACCCCTTATTTTTCCAATTTTTTAATAATTTACCAATTTCAACAGTTATTTTCTTCGTGGGATCTTTTTTGATTGACTCGTATGTAGTATGATCCTTAAGAATTTCATACATTTTTTCTTTATAGCTATCACGACTCATAATTACGGTGGTATTCCCTTTATCAGCTCTAGTAATCAAAATATCAGGATTCTCTGAGATGAATCGCTTAACCTCTCTTACACCTTCGTATAAAATTGAATTTTCACACGATTTACTATTACAATTCTTAATAGCTTTAAGAATTTGGACAGTTTCATTCCTAACATTTTTTCGCGTTTCATCATCAGCCCTGAAAAGATTATATTCCACGTGTTTGATGAACTCACGTGTGATACCATCCTTACTAACCACGTTATTAGGCAAATTAAACTGTTGACCTAATTGTAGTAAGGCTAAGGCTTTATCTGAAACTTTAGCATTGCTCAGATTTATCAGCCATTGTTTATTAATATTACTTATATCGAAATTGCTATTAAAACTTTCAGGAGTGATATTAATCTTGTATGATGAATGAATTTTGTCAGGATTCATGATTTTATTAGAAACTATATTCAATTTTAAAGGTGCACAAGAAGTATCACAATTCATCTCAGAGGTCACACATTTCGTAATATTATAATTAATACGTTTTATATTCGCAATTTCTTGGCGAATGTATTTAGCCCGCAAATTAGAGATTTTTTTACCGATTCTAACTTGTTCCTTTTGCCACATAATGTCAAAGTTAAATTCCTGTCTTCGAAAGAAAGAATAAGATATATTATTCGGTAGAATTTTTTCAATTTTTCTGCACATGTTGAATAATTCCGATTTTGTTTGCCCAAGATGTTTATAGGCGTCTTGTAATTCTAAAGGATGTCTCTTTCTGTTAATAAACAATTCTAGAACTTTCTAAAAATTTTGACTCAGATATATAAATAGTGGTAAAATATATGATAGGACAAATAACAACACATAATGTCACGACAAAATTCTAACTGTGTAAAAGAAATATTCGAGATTCATCGTTTGGTTTTTTTGCTGTAAAACAGGTAATGATTCTTTTTCTTTATATTCTGACTAGAAGATTTTAACATATATAATTTCATTTAGAATCAGGAAATTCTTGTTCTACACTTTTCTTGATATGACAATTGACCGTGTAACATTACTGCATGAAGCATCTTCACATACAAAAGAACATGTTTATTTAATTACAACTCTCGACTGTTGAATTTAATGTCAACTAGATGTAACTCTGCGTTTTAAGAATATTATTGAATTACTGAAGATGGCCAGATTGTGGCCGAAACGTTTAATGTTTTAATGAATGTAATAATAATTAAATATCACAAACTATAACTTGTGCTGTGGTTTTTTATGCTCTTATTTTTTATATGTGTTTATATTTTTTATTTTAAATAAGTTATAGCAGTTATTTTACCGAATCTTACTTTTAAAGCATTTCTAATGAAACTTCATACAACATTTTTACCTTTTTTCCATTACACTTATATAACACTTCCGCAATTAATTGTCTGTTAAATAATATTAAGTTGTTCAGAAAATTCATTTCAAATTTCGTTAAAAATTCGTTAAAATATCATTTCAAAATTATATACAGAATATATTTATTGCGAAGTTTTCGACTATCTGTCGTGAAAGCTCAAAGTTTTCCTTAAAAATTCGTTTTTAAAAAATGTCTTTACGATTTTTTGTTCTGAATTTCTCGCGGGTTAAGTAAGAAGGAACATTCCGATTTATAATTGCGTTACACAAATCATCGTACCGCAATTAAAGATACAGATTTCTAATGCTAAAACTTTCCTCTATCGAATGATATAATTTGCCAATTTTATTAAAAAAATAGAATATGTATAAATTTGAGTTAAAAATATGACTATATTTTCATTGTAATCATTGCGCAATAATTATAGAAAGAAAGTAATATGTTTTTAGCTTAAATGCACATATATATTCTATTTTTTTTTAAATTTATATCACTCGATAGAGCAACGTTTCAGCTTTAGATCTGGTTTTTTAATTGTGATACGATGATTTTTGTCGGAGTAACGAGCAATCAAAGTCAGATTGCTTCTTTTTATTTAATTCAAAATAAAAAAATTGTAGGAATATAAAAAAAAATAGTTTTGTAGCGAAAACTTCAAATTTTCACGATAAATAATGAAAAATTTTTGCAAATTTATTTAAGGTGACCTACAAAATGAGAAAAAATGTTTTCATTTTTTTCAACTCGTAATTTTGTACATGTCAAAATTACAAAACTCACGTAAACTCAAAAAATATAGTAAATATTTGAAAGTAGAAATTTCAAGATTCAAAATCCTTTTTCTAAATTTAAATTTCATTTATTTTTAACGAAGATGTACGTACAATTTTGGGCTAACAAAATTTGAAACAAACTTTCCGAACAACTTAATATATGCTGAGACACCTTGTATATATACACGCACGCACGCACATCAATATTAAATGTTAATACTTTAGCAGCTAGCTATAGCAAAAGAAAAATTGCGTAAACGTACATATACATATAGTACTTTGAAACGAACTTTCCGACAACTTAATATATGCTGAGACACCTTGTATATATACACGCACGCACATCAATATTAAATGTTAATACTTTAGCAGCTAGCTATAGCAAAAGAAAAATTGCGTAAACGTACATATACATATAGTACATATAATTATAAACTATGTTTAGCTCATATATGTATAAAATACACACACACACACACACACACACACACGCACGCACGCACACATATATATATATATGTATATGGTAAAGTACGAAAATTAAAAATGTTAATATTGTCGATGGTTTAGAAAAAATGTGTATAAAAAATAATTTTATTAAGAATCATTATTTTTTTATCTGTGCTCTAATAAAGATGTATGAAAAAAAAAAAATATATATATATATATATAACAATATTTTATATACACACACAGTGTGTGTGTGTGTGTGTGTGTGTGTGTGTGTGTGTGTAAATAAATTGAAACTCTTGATATTGTTTAAATTTTTGTGTATAAAAATTTATAATTATAAGCATACATGTAAGTAACAGCTTGGCTCGTCAGCTTTTTTTTAAATTTATATTATTATTAACAAAATATATCGTTTCCTTATTTTATTGAACACCTAATTTTTGCATCGCAAATGAAACTTATAATTGTATTTTAAATACTTAAAATATTTATACAAAAAAAGTTTAGATTAATTTTGTCATTGTATGTTTTTCAAATTTTAGTATGGTAATGAGAAAATAATGACAAATTAAGTAAATAAACTATAAAAATGTGTTTAATAAAAATAAAGTGCTTGGAATACAATTTAATTTATATATATATAGCTTACTTAAAATATAAATTACACATTTGTAAAAATATAATATAACCTTAATATTAATTCTTTTAAGCGAAAATATCATGCGAATGTAAGATTGCAGAGATGAATATTTCTAACGCACAATTTGTGAACGTAGCACAATTATACGAAGGCAAGTCAATAAGTTCTTAGAAAATCTATTAGAGGGTACTCGCAGTGTCATGTCATTACTTTTTGACAAGTAGCATCTTTCAATTGATTACTGTCAAATTTTGTGCCGAATTCATCGCGTGGTTTCATTTCTGTAGACGATTAAAGCGAACAACCTTTGTATTTTTTGCAAAATGGAAAAAAAACGAGTTTCGTGCAGTGATCATACATATGAAAAGTTTAACGCCGAAATAAATCAAAGCCGAATTGGATAATGTTCATAGCACATCTGCACCAGCGTTTGCGACTGTATACAATTGGGTGAATTTAAACATGGTCGTACATTTACATGTGATGCACCTCGTTCGGGAATTGAGGCTACTACGCCAGAAATCATCGATGAAGTCCACGATATTGTTTTGATTGATCGACGAGTGAAATTTGGATAAAAAACTATCGGCAAGATGGGTGTTGCGTTTGGTCACTGTGAACCATAAGCGCAACCATGTGACGATTTCAAAACAATGTTTGGAGATGTTTCAACATAATCCAGATGAATTTCTGCGATTCATTACTGTGGACGAAACATGGATCCATTACTTCACACCAGAGACGAAGAAACAGTCAAAATAATAGACTTCACCGAGTGAATCAGCTCCGAAGAAGGCGAAAAACCGTGAAGTCGGCTGGAAAAGTGATGGCCACAGTTTTTTGGAATGCACGCGGTATAATTCATATCGATTATCTTCCGTTGAAGCAAACGATCAATGGCGATTACTACGCCTTATTGAACCGTTTCAACAACATTTTAAAGAAAAAACATCCCCATTTGGCGAAGAAGAAAGTGCTTTTCCATCAAGACAATGCACGGATTCACACGTGCCCGGCACCGATGGCCAAATTCAACGAATTTCGCTACGAATTGCTTCTCCATCCAGCATATTCGCCAGATTTAGCCCTCTGCGACTTTCCTGTTTCCAAACATGAAGAAATGATTCGGAGGAAAGAGATTCACCACCAGAGAGCAGCTCATCGCCGAAACAGAGGGTTATTTTGAAGGGACAAATCATATTCGGACGGCTTGAAAAAGTTGGAGAATCGTTGGATCAAGTGTATCGAGCTGAAAGGAGACTGTGTTGAGAAATAAAAATGAATCGATAAAAAAAAATGTGTATACTATGTTTTTCGAAAAAAACTTATTGACTTACCCTTGTATGAACCAAGTATTCACTCCAATTATCATCTGGAATTGTAAAGTGGACTTATTACCCTCAGAAAAGTGGACATATTACCCTCAGAGAAGTGGTCGTATTATCGTCAGAACTATATAGTTTACATCCATTTTGTCAGGGGGCAGTAGTGCGCGACAGCATTTTGCGGGTTTTTTTGGACCGGCATGTCCTTTCTTAGGTTTCTCTCTAGTCTCTTCTTTAATATTTCCACCATGGTCATCGTCATAATTCATAATGGAGACAGTGGAATTGTCGGAAGATATTTCACTGAGAACACAATTTACTGTCGACAATTTAGACATAGAAATATTGCCGCTTATTTACGAGATTATTCGCAGGTACATATTCTTCATGATCTTATTCATTTCATTAAGTCAGGTCGTATTTCCGATACAATCACATAACCTAAAACTGATCGGAATCAAAATTTTCTTAACGTCACTTTTATAAAAGGCATTTTTTCTGGTTTTTCTTTGAAAACTCTTACCTAAGATACTGATGTTTTTTTAAATGTTTTTTATGTGTTGCTGTCACGTTTTTATTTAAGTTATCACATGAACATAAATTTTTAGCCATATTATTTCCAAATGTTCAAACCTTTAAAAGACAGATTTTGAGCAATTTTGTTATCTGGTAGAAAGGCATTTAATTTTATACAGTATAATGTTGATTACACAGGATAATCCGATAATGTCGATAAATTGCCACCAGAAATATGATGAAATCTGTTGACTTGTTATATAAGCAGATTTACAGCAAAAATCAAACAGGATTATTACAGCTCCTACTTGATTTCTGCTCCCAGTTTCTCGTTAGATTATCCGTATATGCAGTCTGCTCGATTTCTACCATCAATCTGTATCTTGATTCTGTAATTCTTATTGATAATTCAGTATTGTTATGTTGTTGTGCTCTTTTACCATATATAGTGGATACTTCCTACTTAACGTTTGCAAATATTGTTTTATTCTTGTCATGAAATATTAAACAAGGATGAAATGATATACACTCGAGTATTATGAACATTAAATGAAATATATTCAATATGTGTACAACAATATAATGATTTAAGAATTTTAAGCACAATCATATATGTGAATATATCAAATACTATGAAAAAAGACATGATGAAAAAAGACATGAATTTTTAGGAATTGTATCAAAATTTTGAGAAATTTGTTCAAGTATTTCAAGAACATTTTGTGCAATTATGTAAAATTGATAGAAACACTATTATTATAGATTGTTAGTCAAATATGGATATGCAAATATTTATATTTTGGATATATTAACGTAAGATAAATACTGCTAGTTATAATTTTTAGCATTGAGAAAGATCCACATGATACTTCGCAAAAGGCAAAAGAATCTCAAGATACCAGCCACAAAATCCTAGAGTTACAGAAGAAGTTAGACTCTGCAAGATCGCAGGTAAAAGCTGCATCATTCTTCCATATGGATGTGTTCAGAAATATCCTGCTGTTTTTCGCGCATATGACTTTTTTTTCAGATTAAAAGATTACCAGGGATAGAATATAGTAAGGAGGAACAATTGCAAAAGCTCGAGACTTTGCGCAAACAATTGAGATTGAAGCGTGAACTTCTATTGAAATATCGTAATACATGCACATTTGAAATACCAAAAGTATAAACGTACGCGTGCGCATTTGCGAGCACAAAGAAAAATAACTTCGAGGATGCCTCTAAGAGTTCTTTTCCGGTACTTATTCAACAATGAAAAATTGATTAACAGATTAGCAGAATCCAAACCAATAAGACAAACTGCACAATTTGCAGTATACATATTAACCAGAGCAGGTATGATTAATGGATCACACCGCCCTATCTCTAGTCCAAAAGACTTTATCAAACAGCTGAAAGATATTGCTGACCAATTAAAACAACAATTAGAAGAAAAAAATAAATTTAAGAAATAATTTATGATAGATCACATATTTTATGCCAAATTTTATTATATGATTCTTGTATTTAGATTGCATAGCAATGAAAATCATTAAATAATTTTTATAAAAGATAATAAAATATGTAAAATTTTGTATGTAATTAAATGAAAATTTTATTTAACACATTTCTGATCACAATATTTTGGCAACATGTACAATTGATAATAAGTAAGTGTTCATTTATGTAGGAATGATGTCTAAATTTATGAAGGATATATATCTTTTCTCTGCAGCATGTATGAATAATTATTAGGAAATAAATATTTAATACAATATATGGAAAATTTTCTTTTTATACTGAAATACAGTATGATACATATCTGTTTAAAGTTCCAAAATATAAAAGATTGAATGACATAAATGAGATTATATATTTTTTTCATAAAATTATTATAGAAGATATATTATTACAATGTACACATTGGCCATATTTCAAGTTTTATTTTCAAATTCTAAGAATTGATAAAAGAAGTTTGTAAGTACTCTGTACAAGTGTAAATGGTATAACGTATCCATATACACATGAAGACATGTATTGTGTATTTCCTGATTTTATTTGTATGTAGTATTGGCTTAAGATACGCATATGCCTTTACAAAAATAATGCAATTTATAAATACCGAGATTTTATATTTTGCCACGTTAAAAGAATATTTTTTTAATGTGATTAAAATAGTTGAGATACGAAAAATTATACTGCAATAAATTTATATAGTACGTATTTTAATAAATTTACAAAGAATAGGTTTCTACACAATCTATAAAGTACGAGTTTTTATATCAGGAAAAAAAAATTTGTTTTAGAATACAATAATTTCGTATCTCGTAGATCACATTTTTAGAAATTTAGGGTGCATTCTGAATTATACACAAAATACATAATGCATCATGTTATTTACCGAAGAACAAAGAAAGATAAAATGATATCTCATATTCTTCATGTATAATTTGGAATGTACCTTTATACGTAGCAAAAAGTTATAAGAACATTAATTGTATGTGTTCTTTGTACACTGCTCTTATATTTTTGCAGGAGGGTTCTGCTCTGTTAAAGGCTGAATATTGTTGATAGCATTATGAGATCGTCCTCTTCGACCTCTACCTTTTTTATTCTGATTTAATCCAGATTTTTGTGGTACATTTTCTTGTTTACCTGTTTGTGCTTCATTCATCGAATCAGTTTCGGTTATTTCCAGTACCTAAAAAAAGAAAAATGATGATTATGTTTATTCATTATTTTTGATATACATTTTTGGTTCTCATTAAAATTAATGAAAATAGTTTTACATGGTTGAATTTAAAAGAATAATAAATTAAAAACAATGATTATTTTAATTTTATCACATTAAAAGTATCGCATATATACCTGCACGTTCGCATTCTGCCGACTTTGTGACGTTTTATTCGACTTACTAATTCTAGATGCTTGTATAGTTATATTATTTGAATGCGGTATAAGTTTTACTACATTTCCTACTGCTTTAGTACGACCCTCTCTAAATACCATTCTCTGTCCAGGTTTTATGTACTCGGGATGTTTGATAAATCTAAAGTGTACCAAGGCTTTGTCACCCGTTCTCAGACAATCCTGAGACATAGATAATATAGAAGCAGTTTGTCTTATACTGCCGCAATGTACTGTAATAATTTTTATAATAAAAAATTAATTTGTATGATAAGAATATAATAATAATCATATTATAATAATTACCCATTGCTTGATAACGGGAGCTGATTGTTGTAGGATGATGCAGCACCAAAATTTCACCTTCAAATTCCCAACAGGCTTGTGGATTAAGTGCAGGTGCGACCATTACCATACCTTTGCGAATGTGTGACCGTTTAATCTTTTTTAGTGCAAAACTAGCTGTTTGTCCACCTCTCACTTCGCGAACAGGCATCCTCTTTCGATGAATACTTTTTACAGTTATAGGTGTAAAACGACCCAGTGGATCAGGTCCTAATAACAATGTATCATTTAACTTTATGATACCTTTTAAAGTTGTACCAGACACTACTGTACCAACTCCCTATAATTTTTAATTTATTATCATAACATTTTTATACATTAGAGAAAAAAGTAATATAATATTATATACGTACTGGTACAGAATATGTATCATCTATTTGAAACTCAGCAGGTTCATCATCATGACTAGTAATTCTCGCAGTCAATAAATTGAGAAACATCTTAAGAAGATTTAGATTTTCGCCGGATACGTTGGATACTTGAAATATTGGACATAACCTGGATGAAATATTGTAATATTTTATGGATACTTTAGTATACGAAGTTTATTATTTACTTTTCTTCTTTTTTTTAGTAAAATCTTTTTAGTAAATTCTTGATATAAATTCTTGAACTAACCGTTCTGAGACAAAATTAGTAGCGCTAACTACCACATCATCAGGTGTCTTCACTGTAACTGGGACTTTCCTGCAACCAGGAGATTTCAAAATCCTTATTAATAGTTTCAAATTTTCTTGTAGAACATTCGGCGGGCACATATCAATTTTCGTCACGACAACGAATACCGGTACAGACAACGCTAAAGCAAGTCCTAAATGTTCTTTGGTCATCCCTACAATACCAGCATTTGCTCCGATCATTAACATACCTGGAATAATATTTGTATCAAAATCATAGAATTCTTATAAATTATATAATTGCAAATGACATCAAATAAAAGAAATATATTCGTTAAATATTTTCTTTTTAAATATTTTCTTATCTTATATAATAATAATTTATATAATAATATTTTATTAGGTGTTGGAATTAATTCGTAGCGTTTTTCAAGTGATGGGAAGTACTTTCATTAATGTATTTTTTAATGCTCATGTGAAATAAATAACATTCTTTCATTAAAAAACGCTACGAATTAATTCCAACACCTAATATATAATAAGAATTTTACCGAAATCTGGAGCATGTCCTGTCATTCCAAAAACAGTCGTCTTTAAATATCTCTCGTGACCAGCGAGATCGATGAATGTAATTACTTTAGAGGATTTTTCACAAATTTTCACCCAATCCAACGAACCATGTTCAGGCTTATTAACTACATTACCTACAAATATATGATGATACTACAGTAAAAGAATAATCACATAAAATATTACAGAGTCAAGACTCACCGACACTATCAAATCCAAGTATGTCATTTCCAACAGAGCTAGTACGTCCTGTTTCAGCTTCATGCTTGTGGCGGAATAATTTTTGACGCGCCAATCCTCGTCCATTGTCAAGTTCACCATGAGTCAGAACACCTAATAGAGTTGATTTACCAGCATCCACATTACCGACCACAGCAACTCTATAAATAGTAGTTACTCATGTGAAATTATAAATTATAGACTTTCGACCATCGAGCGGCGATTCAAAAATTACATTATTAAATAAAAACCTGATCTCTAAGAAATCTTGTCGATCTAAACGTCTTCTCACTAGATACTGTCCTGTTAGACCATGATCTGCTTTACTCTGACGTAGAAGCACACAATCTGCTTCCAATGTTGCAGCAAGAGACTGTAAAGTGGCGACTGATGCTTCATACTCATCCTCTTTTAATCCATCCTCGGATCCATCTAAGTATCACATAGTTTTATATATATATATATATATATATATATATATATAGAGAGAGAGAGAGAGAGAGAGAGAGAGAGAGAAAGAATCATAATTTCTTTTTCTTTAAGATATGTTTTTTAGTACTGACCTTCAGCGATACCAATGTCAAAAATCGTTTCGCTACCTCCATCCTGTATCCTTTCTTTCAACCTTCTCAACAATAATTCATACTGATCTTCAGATGGACTGACCAAGATAGTCTAGAATTCACATTAATTTCCATTCTTATAAAATACTGTAAAACAACATCTTAAAAGAGACAATTTAGAACAACTAAACATTTTAATATACCTTGCCTCTAATGCTAGAGTAATCTACAGTTGGAATAGGTCCATGTTCCTTCTCTGGCAAATGAGCAATGGTTTGTGATATGACAGACCCAGTACCCGACATGTTTCTCGCAATGATACGCTTCGTAAATTCAACTTTCTATTCTTCCTTACAACAGTTTGTCTAATTATTTATCGTTCTTGTATACAAACATCTTGTATACAGACATCTTCCAGTATTTAAATCTAAATTTTTTTCCATAGACTGCTAGTACTCGCATGTACATAACTGTGGCACTTGAAATTTCGTTTACACCCTCTGGTATTCAAATATTCGGCATTCAAATGTTTTGGTTCATTCTTATCATCTAATAACATAACAAGATAACATTTATTTCTTGAACAGCTGATGAAAAACAAGGATTTGAACCAAATGATTCATATAAGTTGATTCATTTAATGTAATATGGTCGCTGAAAGAGATTGCATTATTTTGATCAAAAAATTCTTCCCTCAAAAATCACAATGAGAAATCAAGAACATACATATAGAAGGAACAAAAAAATTTATTACCTGGCTTGAAAACATAAAAAGTAGACATGCATGTGAATGTATGCACATATACCATAGCAAGTGCTTATCGGTCATGTTACAAGCTTATCTACCAAGCAAACGGATTGTGCAACTTCGATCAAGTGACAACATTTGAGTGCTTTCTATTTAGTGACACAAGTCAACACAAACATCATTCTATCTTTCTTGACATTCAGAGAGTAGCAAAGATAAAAAGATACTTATATCAACTTATATCACCAAATGGAAATTACCTAGAATTCGAAAACCTACCCGAGAGCTCTCATATCGTTTTATCCTTGTTGCTCACTCAACAAGGATAAGATAATACACGAGGACATCCTATTGTTATCCTCAGGAGAGATGTGCGTCAAAGCTTGAAACGCATGGAATGATAAGCCATTCAAATTTGAAAAAAAAAAGAAGAAAAGACAATTTTTTTGCGAAATGTGCATAAGTATTACAACCTCGAATTTTTCACGAATATAAAAGTCGCATGAGAGAGAGTTTCTTTCTCCCATAGAGATAAACTAGAAAAATCCGAGATTGCATTTGAATATTAGCGTCCTGTTATCTCTGGCAATTCATGCATTTGTGCATTTACGGAAATATATATATTTACCTGTAAAAAAAAGAATATAAAATTCGCACGGTTACAATTTCGAGCAAACTAAACTGACAACTGACAACTAGATAGACGTTTTCTGCGCTTGCGAATTGCTGTTATTTGCCTAGTTTACATCATGCACTTGATACACGTACTAACTAGTAACTTTCTATTATATTATTTTCATTTCAGCGATGTATTCAAAGAATGATGTACTAATTGGTACAACATGCATCAAAATGATTAATTAAATACACATAGCGTATATATGTTTATATCACAGAAATTAAGATCATTCAACAGAAAGATACTAGTTAGTATCAAGTGTACGATGTAAACTAGAGATTTGTCGCGTCACATGATCCAACATGCACTTACTACCTCCGACTGTAGTTCCTAGAGAGAAACCTGAGAGAGGACATAGCGGCCTGTAAAATGCTGCCGCGCACTACTGCCCCCTTGACAAAGTGGATGTAAACTACATAGCTCTGACGGTAATACGACTTCTCTGAGAGTAATATGTCCACTTTTCTGAGGATAACGTTTACTTAGGGGAACGTATATGTTCACTTTTCAACTCCAGATGATAATTGGAGTTGATATTTGGTTCACATAATCATGCTACTATTCACAAATTGTGCATCAGAAATATTCATCTCTGCAATCTTACATGATGTTTATTTCGCATGATGTTTATTTCGCTTAAGGGGGCTATAACACCTTTGCGGCTTCAAAAAATAAAAAAAATTTTTTATTGGCTTAAATGATACTTTAAGATGTCTAGAATATGATCCCATTAACGCCTAAGCGATCTTGAATTTATTTCACGTCGAAAACAGCTATGCTTATGTGTTACCTCTAGCGCGAGGAGAGGGCCTCGGGGCGCTCACCGAGCTCGCTGCCTTTCTTTTGTGTTTGTCAAGTATTTCAGGATGAAGTTTTCAAAGCAGTCAAGCCTATCTACGAAGAATTAAGTTCTGACGATTTATTATCCCGCTGTCTTGGCGGGTATACTCAAAATAACAACGAGAGCTTCAACTCTGTGCTG
Organism: Acromyrmex echinatior; assembly: GCF_000204515.1. The sequence continues at coordinate 49,695 of NW_011626952.1, forward strand.
TGGTCTATAGCGCCGAAAGGGATCCACAGCAGCAAGGCGATCGTTGATATTGCTGCAAATATTGCTGTTTGCAATTTCAACGATGGCCTAAAAAGTGTATTGGAAATTATGCAAGTTCTTAACTTAACGATCGGTACCACCTGCTACAACTTTTGCATAAAAACCGATGAACGGCGGATCCGCGCAGCCGAGCGCGCCATGACTGCGGAAGCTAAAGCAGCTCGGAGACTTGACATGTCCAATAAAAAGGCCAAAGATGATGAGGACCTTAATTTGGAAGGACAATTGTACGGGCCAGGCATTGCCGATTAAGGTAATAAGCTAATAATTGCAAGATTTCTCGTACCAAAATTTAAAACGCGTTTTCTGAAAAACACTATTTTTCAAGCTGATGTACATCACAACGCCCAACAATTTTTATCCGATCGACAAAAATCAAATATCTTTATACTCAGCATGGGTGCCTTTATGGCACTACCTAGCCTTTTTTAAAAAGAATCACTAGATTTTTTTGGCAATCGATTTTATGTCAGATTTTTAGGCGAAAATTCGATTTTTTTTTTAAAATATGTTCAGTGTCTTTAATATGTAAATAAAAAAGCCCAAAGACCCGATTTTGAATTGCGCACTTCTTTGTATGTAAAAAAAAAATCTTGAAAATGAGGTCGATTTTGGCCATAAAAGATGTTATACCCCCTTAAAAGAATTAATATTAAGGTTATATTATATTTTTACAAATGTGTTAATATTTATATTTTAAATAAGCTATATATAATACATATAAATTAAGTTGTATTCCAAGCACTTTATTTTTATTAAACACATTTTTATAGTTTATTTACTTTATTTGTTATTATTTTCTTATTACCATACTAAAATTTGAAAAACATACAATCCCATACAACACAGAAGATTGAAGCAATATTGCTGCAATGTTGCAATATTGCAGATTGTTGTAACATTGCAGAGGTATTATAAAAATGTAAATTAACAATGTGCCTGCAAAATGTCAGTACTATGCTTGTAATATTCTACAAACATTGCAAAACTGTAATTCTTTAATTGTTACAATGATAATAATATAAAAATATATGTTTTTATAATATTTATGTAGTCTTTTAATTTTTATGATATAATAATTAATATAATAATTTTATATTTAAATAAAAAATGTATTTATCTATTATTTGACGGCCATTAGCTAAGTTTTATATTTATTTTAAATATGAAATCAAAAGATTGTATGATATCGAGTTTGGATACAATCAATGCACTATTATCGGATAAGATGATAAGCAATTAAGCTATTGAAAACGATTTATCGAAATATTAATTATGTGATCTATGATATTTATGCTTGATGTGAACGCAAAAATAAACCAGCGCCCGAACTTTATTGATAAATTTCATAGTCATTTTTAAATCGATTTCAATTGACTCGGAGTGGTTTCGAATTAAAAAGAATCACTACGATTAACTTAATCCATGATTAAATTACCAAG
>NW_011626952.1:64559-102313 GCF_000204515.1 Acromyrmex echinatior
AAAACGCCAACGAACGTAACTGCTTGAGTTCAGTTGCGTAACAGACTTCAAGTTTATTTCCATCCTTGCAGATTCAAGCGATGTTACTTGGACCTCTGTCTTCCTTGCACACACTATCACTCTCCTTTTTCTATTTATTATTATAGCCGTTCACACTCCTGGGCCCATAACCTATTGGGATTTTTATTGCTGAACAAGATGAAAAATACAGACCTTGATTTCTGGCGCGTGCGAACAATAACAAAGAAACAAAAGGTTAGGTTAGTACGAGAAGGGTGCTCACGCCATCTGTCAGGTAACTGATATAATAGAAGACAAGAACACGTGATATACATATAGTGGGACTAACGGCATACAATCAACAAAAACAAAATGAATGAACAGATTAATTAAAGTATTGTCCACCGCTGGCTACTACTTTTTCCCATCTCTCAAGCAATTTTCGAATTCCATCTCGAAAAAATGACTCGTCTTTGGAGGCGATCCAATTTTGGGGCCAATTTTCGATTTCTGCGAAAGAAGTCAACCGGTGACTTGCTGCATCTTTTAGAACAACCAGTAATCAGAAGGAGAATATGGCGATAAAACATCCCATTTGAGCGTTTCCAAATATTTTTTTACGACTTTTGCGACATGAGGCCGAGCGTCATAAAAAAAAATAACTTTATCATGTCTTTGCTCGTATTCCGGCCGTTTTTCTCGCAATACACGGCTCAAACGAATAAATTGTAGCCGTAATGGAATCGCCAGGTTTCAGCAGTTCATAGTAAACAACACCCTTTTGATCCCAGATACAGAGTATGATCTTCGAACCATGTTCGACTTTGGTGTTGATGTTGAGGTCGATGGCAACGATTGACTGGGCTTAGTGTAGTATTTTTTCTTCTTGGGGTTGTCATAGAATATCCACTTCTCATCTCCAGTCACAATCCGATGCAAAAAACCTTTTCTTGTTGTCTTTGAATCAGTTGTTGTCGCAAGTGAAAAATCGCCTTTCAACGTCTCTCGGTTTCAGAAAAAAGGCATCCAATTTCCTTGTTTTTGAATTATTCCCATGGCTCTCAATCGTGCAGAAACGGCTTGTTGAGTTACTCCCAATGATTCTGCAAGCTCCTCTTGCATTTGACTCTGATCTTCTTCAAGTAATGCCTCTAATTCTTTGTCTTCGAATTTTTTTGGCTGTCCAGAGCGAGGCTTGTCTTCAACGCTGAAATCTTCATCCTTGAAACGTCGAAACTATTCCCTACATAATTTATCAGTTGGAGCAGTGTTACCATAAACTTCGACAAGTATTCGAAGACAAGTATTGGGCTTCAGCTGCACTTTTCTTCCAATTAAAGAAAATTAGAACCTCCCGCAAATGCTGCTTGATTAACACAAAATTCGACATTTCAAACACAGTAAAAATCAAGGTTTTTGTATGAAACTCAAAGCGATATAAACTGAATATTATTAGCAGATGTCTAACATCTCTGAAAACGCCAAAATCAGCTGTCACTATGAACCATTCACAAGCTGGAGTCATCTTTTGGAAAACGGACCGAACTAATTTGTACTCACAATACAATATATTATAAATACCTGTAAAGTTTAAAAATAATTTTGAAAAGTTTGTAACTTGTAAGATGTTAAAACTTTTTTTGGAATACCTCTACTAATTGATACAAAGTATGTACCTTTACTCGAAAATATACACATCACTCTTTGCAATAATCGGATCTCGTGTGTCCTTTTAAGGTTATGTATTAAAAGTTCATACACACGATACACACTGCACATATCGTGTTTCATTTAAGTGTGACAAACTGTACTGTGTATGTTATACTATGTCGAGTATGTTATACTATGTCGATTTGTGTCTCCTAAAAGGAAAGCCTAATTCCCGCCTACGAGAAACACGAAAAGTCGGAGAGGAGAATAAAGAGAATAATAAAATAACTAGAGAATCTCAAAGGGAGAGAGTAGCAAACTGCACGTGACTCCTCTGATCCTCTGACTGGGCGCGATCATGGTGGAAATATACAAGGTGAAATATTGCGCGATAGCAATACAGGAAATAACCAATCAAATGTTACCCAATATGCAATTTCTTGCGTACAATAGCATTGGTATACTGGAACAGCCAATCAAATTTTACCCAAAATTCATGCTGCTACTGCGCAACTATGGGAATGGCTCATCTTGTATATTTCCATCATGGGCGTAATCATCAAAGCTCCATAGGCATGGAAGAGATTAGAGAAAACTATCATCTGATCCTTATCCTGATTGGACGCTGTCATTCACGTGATATAATTTGCTACTCTCTCATGGGCCGGTATTCATAGTCGATTCTTTTTATAACCGGCCTAAGCCGATTCTATATTAGTTGCAAACTGATCGCAAATTCATTGCGATAGCAATATGAAACGTTGTTTTCAAAATCCAAGCTTCAGATTGGCTGATTGCAAGAAACTTACGATCAGCTTGCAACTAATGTAGAACCGGTTTTAAATAATGTCTTAAATCGCTAATGCGGTCTTTTAATTGATTCATGATATCTTAAGACTATACTTAAGATTAAATATAAGAGCCATCTATGAATTTCATTTAGACGGTATCTCTCTAAATCTCCGCCGTCTATAGTCTACGATGCTGAAAATCGGTCCAAGACCTCAGATGAAGAAAGAATTGATCAATCGCAATGGTCATGTGATCCAATTGTTCAAATGTGATTTATTAATTTTTTCTCTGTCCGAGATCTCGGGCCGACTTCTAGCATCGTGGATATCTTAAGGATAGAAATTGAAATATCAAACGTCATTTGATTTTGGTGTTGAAAATTAGCATCGAGCATGAAAAAGCACCTTTATGAATGTCTCATAAGAGGCAAAGGCTACTAACTGTGAAACGCGAGATATATTTCGAGAAGTTGGCATACTCAGGGCCAGTTTCACCAACGCCAGTTAGCTTAATTGGCCGTTTACTAAGCAATCATCTTTGCTGTTTAGTAGAATCGATCATTAATTACGATTAAGCTTGATTGGCGTTGGTGAAATCGGCCTCCTCAATCTTTCCTTGTCTGATATACTTTATAATGCATCTTACAATTAGTTTCTCTTTCTAACCTTCATAATTTATGTCTTAAGTTAAATATTGAATAAAGAATTTAAGGAACAATAACAATAACCAATATGAAATAAGTAAAATATTACTAACGCAGTAAATACCATTATATTGTTAATTAAGTTAGGAAATGATAATGACAAAGCGTTTTGTTCGATCTCGATCTGCATTTATTTATAACTTATTATTTAACAAAAGGAGATTGAACGGAAATGTATTAGGTGTACAAATAAGTTTCCGCCGTTTGACAAAAAATGGCACCACTAGCAAGCTATGGTTAAAATTGTCTGATGTAAAACATTATATCGTAAGGTTGAACATCTGTCAACAACATAACCTTGAAATACTAGCGATTTTGTATCAGCATTATATATTTTTTTGTGCGAAAATGCCGAGTTTTGAGCCGAATAAGCGTCATTTGCGGGAACTTTTGATTTACTTCTTTAATGTGAAGAAATCTGCAGATGAGGCTCATCGATTGCTTGGAGAAGCATATGGTGAGGCTGCCTTAAGTGAGAGAAGTTGTCGTGAATGGTTTCAAAAATTTAAGAACGGTGAATTTGACGTCGAAGACAAAGAACGTAGCGGAAGGCCGAAAGTGTACGAAGACGCGGAATTGGAAGCATTATTGAATGAAGATTCGTGCCAAACGCAAAAAGAACTTGCACTTACATTAGGAGCGACTCAACAAGCAATTTCACATCAATAAATGCTTAATTTTTGATAAAAACGGCGGAAATTTATTTGTACACCTAATAATTATACGCTATATTTGTTAACTAGCCAGAAGATGACGATTTATTCGACCTCGATCTTCATTTGTTTATAACTCAATAACTCAATATTTAACAAAAGGAGATCGGATGGAAACGAAATTACACGCTGGTAATTGTTAATTAAGAAATGATAATGAAAAAGTGATTTACTTCTATTTGTTTATAAAATAGCTAGGTTAACAATTATCGGCGTATAATTTCGTTTACATCCAATCTCCTTTTGTTAAATATTGAGTTATAAAGAAATGGAGATCGTTATTGAATAAATTGCTTTGTCATTATCATTTCCTAGCTTAGTTAACAAATAGCAGTGTATAATTCCATTTCTGCTTGATCTTCTTTTGTTAAACATTAATTAGAAATAAATAGAAATAAATCGGTTTTTCATTATCATTTCCTAGCTTAGTTAATAAATACCAGCGAATAATCCATTTCTATTTAATCTCTTTTCGTTAAATATTAAGTTATAAATAAATGGAAGTCGAGATCGAATAAATCGCTTTTTAAATTATATTTCCTAGTTTTTAGCAATTACCAGCGTGTTTTATTATTATACCGACTTTACCGATCTTGTTTTGAAAAAATCATCCGAGACACTATTGTAATACAAACTCACGCCATGCTTAGCGCCGCGACACTGGTTACAGTCGAACGACAGAGGAATGTTCGACTGTAGTTGGTTAGTTCTTACATTCTGATCCGGATTAAACCCTCGATGAAAACTAGGCCAGTGAAACTAGATGCATGTCGTGTCTCTAGATGTCTTCAGATCGCAGCGTTCGCTGATCATGTACGAGGGCAAATCAGTAAGTACCCGTGTTAGTAATGAAGATGCAAACTTTTCACAAAAATTTTTTTTATTTTACAACGTAATTCCCTTTTAGGATACATTTTTTCCAATGCTTCTGCCATTTTTTTAATCCCTCAGAAAAATACGATTTGTCGAACTCTGCAAAATAGGCCTCTGTTTCGGTGATGACCTCATTCGAGGTAAATTTCTTTCCATCGAGTTTCCATTTTTTCAAGTTTGGAAACAAGAAGTCACAGGGGGTTAAATCTGAGTATGGATGCGGCAGCAATTCGTAGCGCAATTCAACTAATTTGGCTTGACGACTGTAGAGGAGTGAGCCGGTGCATTATGAGCAATCACAGCACTCGGGCCGATAATTTTTTTCATTCTCAAGTTCTCATGCAAAATATTGAATGCTGTTCCGTACGATACGCTGTTCCTACGGCCTCTGCTACTTCATGCACTTTCGTTCGGCGATTAGCGAGAATCATGTAGTGGACTTTTTCAACGATTTTCTCAGTAACTACGTCTGCCGGATGGCCTGGGCGCTTCTCATCAAAAACAGACGAACGACCACGTTTGAATTCATTGAACCAATATCTGACGGTTGTCATAGATAGTGAAGAGTTCCCATAGACAGCATCCACCTTCGTTTTTATTTCTTCGCACGTTTTTCCATCCAAAAATAAGAAACGAATCACGGATCGATATTGCTCTTTTTCCATTGTAACGGAAAACGTCAAACACGCTCACTACGAATTGCTGTCAAATCAAGACTATTGCATGAATCACTCTGAAATTTTGTATGGCGTCGTTTGAAAGATGGTAGTACACGATAGTAATGCCAACTTGCATCAGCAATGTCGCCTGTCTTGAAAAACGAGTACTTATTGATTTGCCCTCATATATCACTAGCACTCCTTACATAAAGAATGTCAGAAGGACACGAAAGGAATGTGTGGAATGCGATCGACGATGATGACGCATCTTAATCTGAAAATCTGAATCTGAAAAAATGGCAGTTTTCGGAACTTTGCGTTGCGATATCTCCGCTTGCGCTTGTAGAATACATACAGAAAAAATAAAAATATTTTCATTATATATTTCGAGCGGTTGCAATCGATCGAGCACACTTAGAATTTGATTGGTTCATCTCTTAAGCCGGTTCTACATTAGTTGCAAGCCGATGCAAATTTGTTGTGACAGCCAATCTGAAGCTTGCATTTTGAAATCAACACTTTCTATTGGCTGTCGCAACAAACTTGCGATCGGCTTGCAACTAATGTAGAACCGGCTTAAGAGCTGAACCAATCAAGTTCTGAGTGTGCTCAATCGATTACAACCGTCCGAAATATATTGGGTCATCTAAAAAGTATCCGCGGTACTTTGTCACTAGATATATGACCATCAACACACATCTAGTGACAAAAAACCGCGGATACTTTTTAGATGACCCAATATAATGAGTGTTTTTATTTTTTCTGTACGTATTCTACAAGCGCAAGCGGAGATATCGCGACGCAAAGTTCCGAACTGCCATTTTTAGAGACTAATGTAGAATCGGCTTTATTGAATTTCCGATAACTTCGATCTGATGTAATTCGTCGATTCGCATAAAGGAGGCATGTCCGTGTCTCGCGCCATAGCTTAACGTCGAGACACCAGTATCTCCTGATTATTAAAATAAAAATTGAATAATAAGAAATTATAATTCTAATCTCTATTTCTTCTTGGGTTTCCTCCACAATCCTAAAATATTTTTTTCGCTCCCTTCTAATATCTACTTCTGACATCATCTACTTGTTACGTAACTTAGAAACCTGCATATTCCTGTTTCTCCTTACTGCAAGTGGAAAAGAATCTTCTTTCTTTATAGTTATTTAGAATTAATTATTAATATGATTATTAATATGATTGTTCAGTAGTATGACGTAGTACAATAAGTGTTCGATAGCTACTCAATAATAGTTTATAATGGTTTAATAATTAGGAACGCTCAGCTATTTGTATTATTATACGACATTACATTAATACATTACATTAATTACAAAAATATTATTATAATTACTTGTTAAATTAAAATCATGGCTAAGTCATACCATTAAAAAAATCGTAAAACAAATACCATATTTATTTAATAAAATTGTGAACAAGAAGAAAAGAGAACATGAGAGAGAATATAACGGGAAGAAGAGAGAGCGCTATATATAAGTGTAGATGATGTGAATTCAAATTAACACTGCACGAAACATATCTGTATATGAAGCCGTGCTCTTCATGTTCAAACTCAAACATTCCATCGAGAACGTATACTCTGAGCTGCCAGTATACGCATATCGTCAATGAAAAATTTAAATATTTTGTAACACTTTTAGATGAAAATTGTATCATCGATAAATGTGATGCTGTAGATTTTTTACACAAAATTTATAATAAAAAATTAAATATAGAGTGTGAGTTAGTAGTTTATGCTTTAGATAATATTGTAAACAGTGTGAAAAGTAAATGTACATTTTAGTGCTAATCGGAAGCAGGTGTTTAAAATTCGATTTGAAATTAATTAAATTAAATTAAATTAAGTTCCTGCTTACAAATATTGTAAGAACTATATAATAAGAACTATATATATTGTAAAATTATATATAAAAGTAAACGCATATTTAAACTACAATATATATCTGGGTGTATGACATTATTCATTCCTTTCTTATTATCGCAGCGCTATCATATTCCGTGCGCCATCAGCATCTTCGCGCTCAACGATACTACGACAGACAATCACGATCGTATGAAGCGTTCTCTCTATTTAATAAGAAACGGAAAATAAATCATTAAATAAATCATTAAATAAAAAACATTAAATAATCATCCTGAAATATTAATTTCTAGAGCAGATAAAGGAAATGTTACTGTTGCTCAAAATAAACTAGATTATATATCCAAGATGGAATTGATACTTTTAGACAACAATATGAGAACAATACATATGAGATGATAATTAAAGATCCTACAAAAAAACTTACGAGCGATTTGCGTAACCTAGTAGATAAAAAGAAAAGGGTTAATAGATGACTTTACATATCGAAGGTTACGTATGACTGACGGGATCATTCTTAGAGCATACGGTTTAACGAAGATTCATAAACAAAACTATCCTCTTAGAATTATTGTTTCATCTATAAATAGCTTATTATGTAATCTATCATTGTTTCTACATAACATCATTAATGATTCTATAGAGAAACTCCTAGTTTTATAAAAAAATAGTTTGGACTTAATTAATAAACTTAAACATGTTAAACTAGAATCAGATTCTATATTGGTTTCCTTGGATGTGGTATTTCTATTTACTAATATACCTATAGATTTGGCATCTGATAGTGTTGTTGGAAGGTGGGATCCATATCCAAAAAAAACTAAAATTCCTTTAGATGAATTTTTGATTGCCTTTCAGATGGTTTTGAATTCTACGGTTTTTATCTTTAATAAAAAAATATACAAAGAAATATTCGGGACTCCTATGGGATCATCCTTGTCACCTGTCGTTGCAAATATGATTATGCAAGATTTTGAAAAAATGGCTATCGAAATGCTGCCCTTTCGGTTGTTATTTTATTATCGATACGTTGACGATATTATCTTGCTCTGCTTCGTCTGAAAGCATTGGTGATATTTTGGATATTTTTCATCATTGGATATTTTTAATTCGTTGCACACTAGACTGCAGTTCACTATGGAGGTTGGCATTGATGGAAAAATAAGTTTTTTGGATACCATGTTGATTATTGAAGAACGGAATCTTATTTTCGATATATACCATAAAGCAACCTTTTCCGGTAGCTTCCTTAATTTCTACTTATACCATCCACTTTGTCATAAAAGAGGTGTAATTTATAGAGTTGTGGATAAGATTTTTTGCTTGTGTCATCCGAAGTTCCAACAAAATAATTTGATTGACGCCATTAATATTTTTTTACAGAATGGATATCCTTTACGTTTTATTTTTTCGACTATTCATAGAAGATAGAATAGAATTAAATATTATATTATTATAGAATAGAATTAAATATTATATTAACAATATTAATAATTTGAATGATAATAAGGATGACACAGAAAGATTTTTTACTATTCTATATGTCAATACAATATCTGAAAGATTTACACCTATTTTTAATATGTTTAATTGTAAAATTGGCTTTTACCATTCCTAACACAATAAAAAATTTCATAAAGAGAGGAAAGGATGAGTTGGAACACTTTCATAATCAAATGTATTTTAGAGAATATCTTGTGAGGATTGTGATGTTAGTTACGTTGACCAGATAAAAAGACAATTAAAGACCAGATTGCATGAACATGTTTCAGATATTATAATAATATAAGTTCAAAATCTCCATCAGTGATTTCCAATTACCGTATTGAGGAGAATCACAACTTTAAATGAAATAAAGTGGACATATTAGATATAGAACCTTCAAGGTTGATATCTGAAACGGTCCATATTAAAAAACAGAAACATGGAATAAACAAACAAAATGATACAGAGTCTTTGCCTGAATTGTATTTTAACATTATACATTCTCTTTCTCATTTCTAATATATTCTTTTCTTTTCCTCTGTTTTGCCGTTTTCCGTTCTCGATAAATGTTTTTCTTCTTGACATTTCGTTATCTGACATCGTGAAAATTAGATGTTCATTACTTTTGCAAATTTGCTTAAAATAATTTATACAATAAAAAAACTAATATATTATATCACGAAATGAACTACCATCTATTTGCGTTTTTTTTCTCTCTTTTTTATTAATGGACTATTACTGATATCAATGACAAGAATTTTATTATTTTGATTATTAATAAAAATCGCAGCATAGCAACTAATTTGTATATAATTAATATTAATTCTTTTTGTTCACGGTTACTTTTCCAGAATTTTCTTATGATTACTTTGATTCTTGATAAAAGTGACTCGCAGCGTAGTACACGAAATGAAAAATACGATATTAAAAATTATAATAATATTGTAATACCATGTACATATTTTTGGTTTAAAACGATATTGATATATTAAGACTACATTGAAAATGACTCGATTGAAGTTGAAACGTTTGTTGTTAATTGTAATTGTTTATATGAATTTTTAATGCTAATTTAAATTAAAGTTCTTTTATACATTACTGGCTCTTTGTCCTTCTTTTGTACTACATTGTTTTATATGTACACACAACACAGAACCTTATTATTATTTATTAAATAAGAAACGTATGATAAAATATTTTTGCGTGCGAGAAGAAGATACAATGGGAACGACAACGCGGAAAGATGACGAAACATAAGAGAAAGAGAGATGGTAAGCATATGCAATAAATGTATGCAAACCTTTGTTACCGACGCATTTTTGGAAGTGTCGGCGATTGGCGGCGGTGGATGACTAAAAAAATACGGAACACATAGCGGAATATCATTACGCATACCTTATAATCCATCGACCGAAGTCCTATGCTTATGTAAACAGCAATGTAGCCGACTGAGGCCTTCCCCGCGCTGTCTCTCCCCGCGCTTACGAGTACCCCCGCTCTGACGAGTACTCCCCACGCCTCGCACTCTCCTCAGAGGATCCGACTTAGGACTAGTATCCCTACTTCTCATAAAAGATCAGTCCGATTGAAATATCAATCACCAATTTCGAAAGTAAAGATTTCAAACTTTAAAAAGCTTTTTTAAATATCTCGCTACGATGATTTTTCAATAAATTATTGCTATTTGAATATATTAATATAAAAATTTGTGAAAAAAACTCAGTGTCCAGATTTTTTTTTGTATATGATAACATGATATGAAAACATTGACATCTTGACGGCAGTTACTATTTTACGACGATAGAAACAGCTATATTAGGTGTAATAAAAAGAAATCCATTATTTTTCCAATAAATGGCTTTAGTAATCTGTATCTCATCTACGCGTGATACAGATTACTAAAGCCATCTATTGGAAAAATAATGGATTTCTTTTTACTATACCTAATATAATCTTTTTAAGTACAGTTGTTGTCTTAGAGCTGAATAAATATCATATATTTACACACAGATAGAAATGATACTGAATCATTTAAAGATAGTAATAAAATGTTAATACAATTTACACGAGATAAACGCATTCGATCTTTTCATACATGAAATGTATGTTTCCATACTTTGCGCAATGTAAAATCTATTGTTTTCTATCTCATGTTACAACAGTTTATAACTTTTAAACAGGATTCAATCTTATTTCAAATAAATTTATTTAAAATTTTAAATAAAAAAAATTAAACAATTATTTAGTATTTATTATTTAAAATAAGTCCATGTTGATTTTCCTGGTTCACGAAGGGTTAATACTATTAAGTATCAATTATAGGCTGTAGCTATCAAAAAAAAACTGAAACGCTATATTTAAAAATGAAAAATACGATATTAAAAATTATAATATTGTATATATAATAGTATTGTATGTACCATATACATATTTTTAGTTTAGAACGATGTTGATATATTAAAAATACATTGAAAATGACTCGATTGGAGTTAAAACGTTTGTTGTTAATTGTCATTGTTTATATTCGTATATTCAAATAAACAAAATTATTAAAATATTTTTTATTTAAATACCATTTGAAAAGTTCATTCAAAACACATATTTCTTACTTTAAATAAATTTCCGAAATCTACTGTTTATTTAAAATAAGAAATGTCCTTCGAAAACATTTAAAATAAAAGATAAATTATTATTATATTTTAAATAAAAGTATTCCATATTTTAAATAAATAAATGCATTTTCGGTCCCTATTTCTTATTTTATATTTTAAATAATTTCTTGTGGCTTATTCCTTATTTAATATTTTAAATAAGTTTATGGAACCTATTTTTTATTTTTTATTTCAAATAAGTCGTATCAGCGATTTTACTGACTTCTACGATTGTATATTTTAAATAAGTTCCTGGAACTTATTTTATATTTTATATTTTAAATAAGTTGTATCAGTTATTTTACCGAATCCTACTTTTAAAGCATTTCTAATGAAACTTCATACAACATTTTTACCTTTTTTCCATTACACTTATATAACATACTTCCGCAATTAATTGTCTGTTAAATAATATTAAGTTGTTCAGAAAATTCATTTCAAATTTCGTTAAAAATTCGTTAAAATATCGTTTTAAAATTATATACAGAATATATTTATTGCGAAGTTTTCGACTATCTGTCATGAAAGCTCAAAGTTTTCCTTAAAAATTCGTTTTTAAAAAATGTCTTTACGATTTTTTGTTCTGAATTTCTCGCGGATTAAATAAGAAGGAACATTCCGATTTATAATTGCGTTACACAAATCATCGTACCGCAATTAAAGATACAGATTTCCAATGCTAAAACTTTCCTCTATCGAATGATATAATTTGCCAATTTTATTAAAAAAATAGAATATGTATAAATTTGAGTTAAAAATATGACTATATTTTCATTGTAATCATTGCGCAATAGTTATAAAAAGAAAGTAATATGTTTTTAGCTCAAATGCACATATATATTCTTTTTTTTTTTTTTTTAATTTATATCACTCGATAGAGCAACGTTTCAGCTTTAGATCTGGTTTTTTAATTGTGATACGATGATTTTTGTCGGAGTAACGAGCAATCAAAGTCAGATTGCTTCTTTTTATTTAATTCAAAATAAAAAAATTGTAGGAATATAAAAAAAAATAGTTTTGTAGCGAAAACTTCAAATTTTCACGATAAATAATGAAAAATTTTTGCAAATTTATTTAAGGTGACCTACAAAATGAGAAAAAATGTTTTCATTTTTTTCAACTCGTAATTTTGTACATGTCAAAATTACAAAACTCACGTAAACTCAAAAAATATAGTAAATATTTGAAAGTAGAAATTTCAAGATTCAAAATCCTTTTTCTAAATTTAAATTTCATTTATTTTTAACGAAGATGTACGTACAATTTTGGGCTAACAAAATTTGAAACAAACTTTCCGAACAACTTAATATATGCTGAGACACCTTGTATATATACACGCACGCACATCAATATCAAATGTTAATACTCTATCTTTAACAGCTAGCTACAGCAAAAGAAAAATTGCGTAAACGTACATATACATATAGTACATATAATTATGAACTATGTTTAGCTCATATATGTATAAAATATACACACACACACACGCACGCACGCACACATATATATATGTATAAAATACGAAAATTAAAAATGTTAATATTGTCGATGGTTTAGAAAAAATGTGTATAAAAAATAATTTTATTAAGAATCATTATTTTTTTATCTGTGCTCTAATAAAGATGTATGAAAAAAAAAAAATATATATATATATTATAAGATAATTGCAAAAATCTTAACTTTTTTTGTATAAGTATTTAAATATACAAGATGTATTATATAAAGATTCATTGATGCAATAATTATAGAAAAAAAGTAATATTATATTTTTAGCTGAAATGCATATATATTTTATTTTTTTAGAAATTGACATTTATGTCACTCAATAGGGCAATGTTTTAGCTTTAGATGTAGAAATTGCATATTGTTTTGTAAATAAACAAAATATTTCGAATTGAAACTCTTGACATTGTTTAAATTTTTGTGTATAAAAATTTATAATTATAAACATATAATACATGTAATTAACAGCTTGGCTCGTCAGCTTTTTTTTAAATTTATATTATTATTAACAAAATATATTGTTTCCTTATTTTATTGAACACCTAATTTTTGCATCGCAATGAAACTTATAATTGTATTTTAAATACTTAAAATACTTATACAAAAGGTTTAGATTAATTTTGTCATTGTATGTTTTTCAAATTTTAGTATGGTAATAAGAAAATAATGACAAATTAAGTAAATAAATTATAAAAATGTGTTTAATAAAAATAAAGTGCAATTTAATTTATATGTATATAGCTTACTTAAAATATAAATATTAACACATTTGTAAAAATATAATATAACCTTAATATTAATTCTTTTAAGCGAAAACATCATGCGAATGTAAGATTGCAGAGATGAATATTTCTGACGCACAATTTGTAAACGTAGCACAATTATACGAAGGCAAGTCAATAAGTTCTTAGAAAATCTATCAGAGGATACTCGCATGTCATTACTTTTTGATAAATAGCATCTTTCAGCTGATTACTGTCAAATTTTGAGCCGAATTCGTCGCGTGATTTCATTTCTGTAGACGATTAACGCGAACAACCTTTGTATTTTTTGCAAAATGGAAAAAAAACGAGTTTCGTGTAGTGATCATACATATGAAAGGTTTAACGCCGAAATAAATCAAAGCCGAATTGGATAATGTTCATAGCACATCTGCATCAGCGTTTGCGACTGTGTACAATTGGGTGAATTTAAATGTGGTCGTACATTTACATGTGATGTACCTCGAGATGTCCAATTGAGGCTACTACGCCAGAAATCATCGATGTCCATGATATTGTTTTAATTGATCGACGAGTGAAATTTGGATCAAAAACTATCGGCAAGATGGGTGTTGCGTTTGGTCACTGTGGACCATAAGCGCGACCATGTGACGATTTCAAAATAATGTTTGGAGATGTTTCAACGTAATCCAGATGAATTTCTGCGATTCATTACGGTGGACGAAACATGGATCCATTATTTCACACCCGAGACGAAGGAACAGTCAAAATAATGGACTTCACCCAGTGAAGTCGGCCGGAAAGGTGATGGCCACAGTTTTTTGGAATGCACGCGGTATAGTTCATATCGATTATCTTCCGTCGAAGCAAACAATCAATGGCGATTACTACGCCTTATTGAACCGTTTCAACAACATTTTAAAGAAAAAACATCCTCATTTGGCGAAGAAGAAAGTGCTTTTCCATCAAGACAATGCACGGGTTCACACGTGCCCGGCACCGATGGCCAAATTCAATGAATTTCACGTAGCACGATTATATGAACCAAATATCCACTCCAATTATCATCTGGAGTTGTAAAGTGGACGTATTACCATCAGAGCTATGTACTTTACATCCACTTTGTCAGGAGGCAGTAGTGCGCGGCAGCATTTTGCAGTTACAGGTTTTGGACCGGCATTTCCTGTCTCAGGTTTTTCTCTAATATGTATAGATCAAAATTTTCACTTTTCACATTTCCTCTCTAGAAAGAAAGTTGTGATCGATATCCTCATCATTGTTGAGTAAAAAAAATGTCAGGACGTAAGAAGAACAAATTGTTAGAAAGAAGATCTCGATATGTCCTCAGCAAGGAGCAGAAAATCCGACAAAGATAATAAGGCAGGTTAGGCGAGATACATCTTGTGGAATTTAAATTCTGTAATAACCGATTGAATTTACAGAAGTCAATGAACAATCGATTAACTTTCCGGTAGCTATGTGGGACATGGAGCATTGCGATCCCAAGAAATGCTCTGGAAGAAAACTTGCAAGACACGGTTTGATAAGGATCCTACGACTGGGTGCACGATTCCCAGGCTTGTGTCTTACTCCAATGGGTGATAAGGTAACTAGTGAATCAGGAAGTTATTAATTAGGGTAAAGAAAGTATAAAGAAAGCAGGTTTTCTGCTTTCCAATACTGAATGATACAAGTTATCGGCGTTTGAGATTAATACAATATATGCCTGTTAAAGCAGGAAACCTGTTAAAAATACTTCTAAGACTTTCACATGTTTTTTATTCAGAGGTGCCAAAGGATTTGCAGGTACTGTATCGTGATCCATTACTTATGCCAATGTTTTGTACACCTTGCTGTTTATTTTATCAGGGCAAGAAGTGTACTGATATTAATAACGTTTTTCACTGGCAGAACTGATGCACACTCAGTGTACATTCTGAATAAAAAATTTCGTAACTTTTAATTTAAAGAATAGAACTCTAGTATATATCTACATAAAATTTGTCTTATTCGATGCCAAGTATGGTAGTAACTATTTAATCTTTCTTTAAAATGTTATAACAAAATTGCATTAACCTCATCTTTAATTGCATCTTACTCAACCTAAGAGTAATTACAAAGAATTAAGGATATAACGATATAAAATAAAAAAAATTTAATGAAATAAATACTTTATGTAAAAAAAACTTACTAAAGGCGCTAAAAACCAAATTAGGAAAATAGAAAAAGCCATTGTGAATTAAAATAACAATGCATGCAGGCATGCATGCATACATACGACATGTACACCGTCCCTTGATAAACACAGGATGTACATGTGTGAGTAAATTATATTGCACGATTTTCAATTATATAAATTATATAAATTATATAAAAGAAATAGGCATTAGTGTACGTACATATGAGTATATTATATAGTCGTTGAGTACGTATAGTCGTGCGTATCAATATTAGATATATGTCATACTAGATATATGTGTCAATCAGATTAAGACTTAGTTTATTTGGTATTTAAATTTGTTTGCGCGTAATATAGACAAGCTGTACTTGTGTAATCTTTATATGAAACAATAAAATTTGTTTTTATTCAGTCTAACAGTTTTTATTCAGATTAAAGTGCTGATTTTCTTAACTTAGTTGAGCAGCGCCAAGTTTTTTCGCATAAAGTATTTTTTATTTCATTAAAAATTTTTTATTTTATACTGTTACGTCTTTAATTCTTCTCTTGAGTTGAGGTTAACTCTTGGGTTGAGTAAGATAACGCAATTTTGTGATATAACATTTTAAAAAAGGATCAAATAGTTACTACCACACTTAGGCATAGAACAGGAGAAATTTTATATAGGTACATATTTAAGTTCTATTTTTTAAATTAAAAGTTACGAAATCTTGAAATTTTTAAAAAAGAGTTTTATACAGTTAGTGCAACTTAAATGCTTTATATCGTTTTTGAAAGTACATACTTCTTAGAATTATGTTTGGCGTCAGTTATTGATCATTTGGGCCGATTTCCAATGTCAATTATTTAATTGGCCATAGAACTGACTAATTATGTTTGTATTTAGTAGAATTGACCACTTATGGTTGATAGTTAATCACCGATTCGACTTAATCGAGTTGATGAAACCGGCTGTTTGTATATAATACTAAGTATCCAACCTAATTAATAGTAGTTTTAATTTTTCTTTAAGGATATTTTTATTGAAGATCTTTTTATTCCAACCTAATGGCATGAACAATTTTTCTATTTAAATTAAATTTTTTTGTTTTATACGGTTAATTCTTTAATTTTTTGTGATAACACTTAAATTGAGCAAAGTAACGCAATTTTGTAATAATGTTTTGTATAATAATTTGAAGGAGAATTAAATAACCACTACTTTAGTTAGAAGAGAAAATGTCTTTGAATGAATTGTGATATAATAATTTCATTTAAGAAGAATTTAAACCTTTTGGATTGGAAGAAAGATTCTTCAATAAGATATACATATATTTAGGTTTCATTGCATAAAAATTAATGATAGTACTATTTGGATTAAGTAAATAATAATAAAGATATCATTTGGGTTTTACTTTTTATTTTGATAGTAGAATTTAACTTGGCGCCACAATTGTTGATATCAATTCTTTTATACAAATGATACGAGATGTGGCTATTAAATAACGAGACTGATGCTGCTACAGAAGAAATACGCATGCGCCAAACGCTAGCGACCGACAGCTGTTTAGCGTGAAGCCTTCTCTTTCGAATGCAGTACCTCTCGGTTCTGTAAACAAATCCGTATAGCCGTAGCCTTCTTTCGCATTAGAGTTGTTTTTTTGTTTCACCGGAAAAATGATAAGTGTAACAATAGAGTAACGAATTGTTGTGAAATTTCACGTGAAACTTGGAAAAACCGCTACTGAAACTTATAATTTATTGAAAGAAGTGTATGGCCATGAATGTTTATCGCGTGCACATGTTTTTAAGTGGTTTAAGCGTTTCCAAGACGGCCGAGAAGACGTTGAAGATGATTCACGCCCGGGTCGCCCTTCCACGTCAAAAACGGATGACAATATCGAAACAATCGGTAATCTGGTTCGATCCGACCGTCGGTTAAGTATTCGTGCGATTGGTGAAACTGTAGGAATTGACAAAGAATGTATACGACAAATTTTACATAACAATTTTAACATGAAAAAAGTGTGTGCCAAAATGATACCTAAAATTCTCACGTTTGAACAACAAGAAGCTCGCAAAAATCTATGTACTGACACTTTGAATGCCATTGAAAATGACCCAAACTTATTGGAAAGGATAATAACATGTGTCGTGGTTTTTTACTTATGATCCCGAAACGAAGCGCCAATCCATGCACTGGAAGAGCCCAACTTCACCGAGAGCCAAAAAAACTCGAATGAGCAAATCAAAATTCAAAGCAATAATGATTGTTTTTTTCGATATTCATTGTGTACCTTCACTGGGTTCCTGAAGGTCAAACTATTAATCAACATTACTACCTTCACGTTCTTGCTGAACTTCTTGAAAGAATAAGGAAAAAACGACCCGAATTGTGGAAAGACAAGTCATGGGTTCTCCACCAAGACAATGCGCCGACTCATTCCGCATTGTCTGTCAAGAGGTTTCTAGCCAAGTACAGCATCCCAGTGACCATCCGCCTTATTTGCCGGATCTTGCACCGTGCGACTTCTATCTGTTTCCTAAGGTGAAATCTGCATTAAAAGGAACAAGATTTGAGTCCGTTGAAGCTGTGAAAGAGAAAGCGGCACGCGTCCTGAAGGAGCTGACAGAAGAAGACTTTCAGCACTGTTTCAAACAATGGAAGATTCGCATGGAGCGTTGTAGGGATAGAGGAGGGGTGTATATTGAAGGTGATAATAAGTAAATATGTATGAAATCAAAATAAAATGTTTTACAGCATCAGTCTCGTTATTTAATAGCCTCACCTCGTACATATCATTAGATTAATATTCATTATTTATTTAATTTAGCATGGTATAAAGAAATGGGATTTAACTTTACGCTAGTTTTTGATCAAATTTTTTAAAGGAATGGTACATATCATTAAAGTTAATATTATTTATATAATTTGGTATCCGAATTACATGGAATTTAACTTGGCGCCAATTGTTGATATCAAATCTTTTTTACGAATACTATATAAAATTTTGAAGAATTTCACTGCCAATTTTGTTAATATCAAATCTTTTATACGAATAATACATATCATTAGAGTATTGTAAATAACAAGAGATAGTATTATTTGTGTTTTACTTTTTAATTTGATAAAATTTAACTTGATTAGTTTAAATTGTAACATATGGGTTTTAATTTTTCATTGGATACATCCACTTTTTTCGAAATGTAATAATTATTGACAGAGAATTAAAGTTACCATTACTTGGGTTAGAATAAGAAAATCTTCAATATGAATATTTTTGAAGAAAAATTAAAACTATTATTAATTAGATTGGATACTTAGGTTTTACCCGAGAAGCACGTATTGTTAGCGTCTTTATCTTTTTTAAAAAAGGTTTTCTATTAACAAGTAATTTTACAAAAGAAAGAGGGATATTTGAATATGTATGAATACTATATATTATATATGATTAAGTGTTTATAAATATTTATACATATTAATGTATGAAAAATTTTTTACCGGGTGTTGAAACATGCAACGCGAATAAACCTTGTATAAATAAATATATTGTATGTGTATGATATACACACACACACACACAACACACACACACACACACACAAATAAAAATGTATGGAAATTATTATATATAACGTATTATATATAAATTCCGTATTCTTCTCAGGCGCATGTATTATACTTGCGGTTTTATTTCCGTAGAGTTTGTTTCATCGACCTTTTCTATTCTTTCATTCTATAATTCTATTCTTGTTTTTTTACGCAATGATTCCTGGTTAACCTTATTACTGGTCATTGTGTCGTCTACAGGAACGGTAATTGTAATATTTAATATGAATGTAATATTTAAATGGAAATATTACTTTCATCTCTGTATAAAATAGACAGGACAATATAAGCAGAATAACAGGGCCATGCCAATTTAAACATTTAAGAAAATTTTTTTAATTCAATAAAAAATAACGGTTTAAAATTCAACATTAATGTTCTGGCATCAGAGTTCTACAGTTTTAAGAATCTTTGTGATATTATGAATTTTATAATTGCATTTAGTACTCAATTTTTTCAATTAATTTGGACGATCTAACTTTAATCAGCAGTTGTAAAAGGAACATGAAGCGTATATACATCTTTTTTACATTGCATTCACTGTATCAACCTATTGTATATTTGAGAAAAAATTCATAGTTAATAGATCTTATATGATTATTATGTGATTTATGAATTTGACTAACATTAAGTTCCGATGTGAAGTTGTTTGTATCTAGGCCGTTTCTTACTGTAGTTCCTTTTGTCAACATGCAAGTACAACATGCGCTTTTTATATTTTAATTTGTGAACATCTCGCGTAGTTATCGGTAACATTTTTAAATTTATTATTTAATATTGAAAATGACCCGATAGAGATCGAAACGTCTGTACAAAATTTAGATTGTTGATAAAAATAGTTTTACTCATATAATAACTTGAGTGATTTATAACCCTATATTATTTAACAAAATTTGTATCAAATAACAGAACATTAAATTTCTATAATATGTCACTTTGTTTGCAATATGCAAATGCAATAACTAAATATATTTTTCGTATCGTGTTCTACCGTGTTCTACTTTTGAATTGGCATTCTCAAAAATTTGATTAACAATCTCTTTCAATCAATTCACTCTTGTGTGTGCCATAACCACCGATTTCCTAAATCTTATACCTCATGTACTTGAGCAAAAGTTCCAATCGGATAAATCATTTAAGTTTCATTTAAGCTATCATTTAAGCTTTGAACATCAGCTTCATTTCTGTATGAATAAATGACATATTAGAACTGAAATAATTTACATTACGTATACCATTCACATAATTATTAATTTTAACATTTATGTCAATATAAATTAATGCTAGAGAATGATTTGAGGGAACTTATTCTTCAATTTTTTCAAGAAGACATCCTCCCATATAAAGATCTAAGCACAAGAATTATCGTAACACTTACTTAGACTTAAATTATAAAACGTAAGTAACGCACAAGTTTTTACGTATGTTTCTAAGAGATAGCAATAAATCGTACATCATACTCCAAAGTACGCTTGTGCGTTACTAACGTTTACAACTTAAGTCTCTAAGTAAGTGTTACGATAATTCTTGTGCTCAGATCCTAAGGCTGATTTAGATTTATCTTTCTATGTATTAGGAATGCCTTTTCATGCCTTTTCATGCGACGCTGAAATGCTCATTTTCTAGCGTCGAAATATTGAACCTAACTTTGTAATCTATAGAGAGAAGACAATAGATTTCTGCCATGTATCATTATATGTTATTTATTTTGGAATTTAAAGTTCAACATGTTTAATTATTCACATATGAATTAAAATAAAATCTTAATAAAATATACTCATTCGACACGTTTTTATTCAAAACGAAAGAATCTGATAAAAAAACGGCAATTGGCTTTGTGAATAGAGTTATTAAGTGTTAAAGTTGGAGACTTTAGAGGTTAATCATCCCGATTCAATATAGCGCTATGTATACGTTCTGCTTTATACAAATTCATTGCTTTTAAAAATACATTCACTGCTTTAAAAACAAAAATTCACTGCTTTAAACACACAAATTCTTTGCATTAGCAGTGAATTTGCGTTTGTGAAACAGAGAATTTGTTTTTAAAATATATAGTATACAGAAAGGCGAAAATGTAAATCAAAATCAAAATGGGTACACAAAATGAAGATAAAGCAATGTCCTTGTATGTATGTGTGATTTCTGATCCGCAGAAGTTTCATTTCGTATGTCCCATGGAGCGGAACTTGCAGATGCACAATCAATACGAGCCAATGACAAACACTATTCCGAATGAATCTAATGAAAGTGATCTACGAGAAGACTCTTGTGACTGATCAGCGTTAATTGCGCATTCCGGAAATTCCACTCCATAGGAAAACATATTTTAGCGGAACGGAATCAGCTGAATGAAGCCACGATCGATCACAAGTGGTCCGCCAATTCCGCACCATGGGACCGCGTCTCCCATGGGATGCGGAACTGCGGAACGTTCGTGATTGGTCGTGATTTCATTCTGCCGATTCCGCCATTTTCTGTTTTTCTGCACAAATTTATTGGTCACAGCACAGACTCTTGCATAATGCATATAGTATATAAGAGAACCAACTAATCGAAATTCTTCTTTTCTATGAAATGGGAGAAAAAGAAATATTCTTTTTAGTTGATTCGCTTATGCACTATACATCATACGTCATGCAAAAGTCTGTGCTGCGGCCTTATTTCTTTGGCAGATTCCGCCAATGCTTGCGTGTATAGCCGATCACAGAAAGGTTGCAACACTTTTTTTGATGGGTTTCGAACCCATGTTCACCGATTTATTCTTATTTATAGATCCATGAGTAAGAATCACTCGGAGATCAAGCTGCGTTCCGAAACCCATCGGAAAAAGTGTTGCAACCTTTCTGTGACCGGCTGTACACGCAAACATCGGCGGAATCTGCAAAAGAAATAAGGCCGCAGCACAGACTTTTGCATGACGCATAACGCATAGTGCATCAAATAAGTGAATCAACTAATTAGAATCTTTCTTTTCCTCCCATTTCATGGAAAAGAAGAATTTCGATTAGTTGATTTCTTTATCCACTATACGGAAGAAAAAGTGTTGCAACTTTTCTGTGACCAGATGTACATGTACAACATATACTCATAAAAATTAACTTCGTTAAGTTAGTTTAAACGGAGAAAACTATCTCCTACAAGCGCATAGTTAGGTTGATAATTTCAACTTATCAGAAATCGGATATATCAGAATATGATAGGTTGAAATCGTTTATTCTTTATTCCTAATTCCTTATTCCTTCTATTGTGCGCAGGACCTTAATCAACGTGCTCGGATTGCCACCTGGATGTTTTCCGAGTGCTATGTCATCCTTGTTTAACAGTCGATAAATAATAACAATAGTGTGATATCTGGTTAGCACTCGGGTGGAAATCTGAATATAATCTTAAAGGTAATTAATTAAGTCTCCAGATAAATACGGAGATCAATATGATCAGAACGTGAATGTCGCATATATAGTATACAAAAAGGCAAAAATGCAAATCAAAATTAAAATGAGTACACAAAATACAGTTTTGGCACTGTTCCTGTATACATATGTGATTTCCAATCCGCAGGAATTCATTTTCCTATGTCCCATTGAACGGACCTTGCGGATGCAGAATCAATACGAAGCATTATTCCGATAGATTTAGGTCGGTTCATAGTCGATTCTTATTTCAAGACCATCCTAAGTAATGTTTTAAGATGCTAAGACAGCCTTCTGATTGATTCGTGACTTCTTAAGACCGTGCTTAAGATGTGCTTAAATCTTGAATATAAGATCTGATTATAAATACCGGTCCTAAAGCAGGGAAATGAAAATTTTATTGCAGTGTCTGCAGTACATGCTTGCATCGCAATATTTCGTCGCTGCGACCAACTTCTTAACTTGAATAGTCATCGACTTCAATGACTAATCACGGTTCATGAGGCAAAGCGACTTTTTTTGGTCAAACTTTTTCTTATTTTTATGCGAAAACGCATCGATTGGATGTATTGTCATCACTGTTATTAAACCCGATTAAGAGTGTCGTATGTAATCGCAGTTCCTCAGCGTCAATCTCGATATTATTTGGATAACTAGACATTTAATTACGCGAAAATACATCGACTAAAAGTATTTTTATCAATATTTTTTGAGATAACCGGAACCCAATATTATATATAATATAGCTTTAACCACAATCGCACTTATTCAATTCCTTCGCGATCGCGTCATCGTAAAAAACAATAACTTTAACTTATAATCTGCAGAGTGTAGAATGTGCAGAAACGCTTGCAACGTTCGCTGACTATGTGTGATGTGACGGAAGTTATCCCATGCGTTTTACGATATTTTTTAAGCGCGACATGGCGCCTATTTTTCTTAAGATGAAATTGTTGGTCAGCCTGGGACGACAAAGCTTGGATTTTTATTATTGCGTGACTTAAGTGCATTTATAATGTCTTTAGCAATCTTGTCACCTTTTGGGCCTGCGTTAAGGTTGTTATTCTTTCCAGGTTGATTAGCGTTTACAAGTTTTCGTGGAGATTGTCCGGTTCCTCTTTTTCAATTCTGTCAGACCGTTATCAGGCGACTCCACTCAAGTTTCATAGACTCCAACCGTAGTCGCGACGTGGAACTGATTCTTCCGAAAGAAAAGAATCGTGGTATCTACAGGACATAATATTTATATTGATCATAAAAATTTCCCATTTTTATCTGGAAAACCTGAAAAAGTCAGAGAATTTTAAAATTCATTTTCTGTGGCAACTCTGTACTATATTTGACGTCTTATTTTTTCATTTTTTGGAATAGTAATTTTATATTTTAATTTTATTTTACTGACAGTTACAAAATAATCCTTTTTATATAAAATTTTTTTCTGAACGGGATGTATACTTGGCGTATTTTTTTTATTTTTTCTTAGAAGATATATAAACAAATCTGAACTTGCTTGTACTATGTGTAGTCTCTCTGTAAGATAATCCATATATATTATTGATGCCGGCTAGTTTTTAAAAAATAGAAAACCTGCTTTTTCTGTACACGTATCTTAACATGAAATCTGATCTTTGTTGTTGCACTAAAATTTATCTTTTATTTTTTATCAAATTCCAAACATATATTTTATTTTAACTATTGTATTAGCGTATACTCTTCAGTCACAAAAAGACAGATCTACGATTTTATTACAAAATTTGATGCCAATAACCGAATGTTACAGTGCGTGAGTCCGACGGATTGTGATATTGTACAGGAGTATGGCTGCGCAGTCGTGGATTGTAGTTGGGCGCGGTTGGACGACACTCCCTTCAACAGAATGAAGACGTCTCATCCTCGCATATTGCCATTCTTAGTCGCTGCAAATCCAATAAATTATGGAAAGCCTTATCAGCTGAGTTGTGTAGAAGCTATAGCAGCTACTCTAATTATAACAGGATTTCCGAACGAGGCCGAGCTTTATCTCGGAAAATTCTCATGGGGACATTCGTTCTTGGAGCTGAACAGCGAATTATTGGAAAAGTACGCTCTTTGCACAACCAGCGAAGAAATAATTACGGCACAAGAAACGTACCTAAAGAAAGCCTGGCAGGAGAAATTAGATAGGCTTAGTAAAGATTTTTTCTAATCTCCTTTTTCTGTCCTTTATCAATGATTTTTGCTTTAATATGATTATATACTTCTTCTTAGCGCTTCCTGATTTTCCGGAAAACAATACAGAGTCTGAAGAAGAGGAAGAAGAGAAAGACACAGATACGGTCTTAAAAGTAACTGAGGACCTAGGCGATATAAAAGTATAAAGTATAGTCATTAAAGGTAGTTGACTTTTTAACTAAATTCTTGATTTTGAATTTCCAACCATTACATTACAAATATTAAAAATATATAATAAATTTCTAAGACTTATAAAAAGACTTATAAATAATTGTCAAATACAGAATGTAGAAAAAATGTGTATAGATTGGAAAAGATTTAGACTTAAAAAATTTGTAAAATCTGAGTAGTTCGTCATAGATCAAATCACATTTAATGGCAATTTGATCATCAATTCGGCGAGTTTGTTTGAGACGGTCTAGTATTGTCAGATCTGTTAAAAATTATATCTATGTTGCGATTTTCTCCATATTTTAACTATAATTTGGATATTTCTTTGTATTCTCTTTCAAAAAATTCCTCAAAAATTTTATATTTTTGTAATTCCAAAAAATCTCGATGAAAAGAAAAAATTCTAATTGTCAAAAGCGCCGTACACTCTCCGATATACAACTTATCCTGCTTCCTAACACAAACACTACAATCCTTCACTGATCCGAAAATCCGAATCACACATAACTAACTCAACGGACTTCATACAAAAGATCCAAAAAAAATTCGACTACGTCTCACAAATCTGCTTGCAAGTTTCGACGTAGAATCCCTTTTTACATAAATCCCAATAAAAGACACATTAAACATAATAAAGGACTCACATGAGTGACTCCTCTCCGACTTCATCCCGCTAATAGAGCACTATTTAACAACCACTTACTTCTCCTATAACAACTAATTTTATGAACAAACTTCAAGAACGGCAATATCTACATGATGATATCTACATGCCTAACCAATATCTACAGGCAATATCGCACCACCAGCTAGCACAAAAACAGTCTGCAATCAACTCACTTGTACATAGAGCTTTCACCATCTCTGATAAAGAACATCTACAGACAGAATTCAACCACTTAAAACTAGTCTTACAGAAAAACGGACACGACAAAAAAGATATAATCAAAACAATCGATAAAGACAACAAGACAACGGTCTCTGACACATAACCAGACGAAAGGATCCTATCTATTCTCCCATATGTCAAAGGAACAACAAATCGGATTGGCAGGATATTAAACAAACACCATATCCGAACTATCTTTAAACTATCCAAAAAGATAAGAC
This sequence comes from Acromyrmex echinatior, assembly GCF_000204515.1. Next base: position 90,861 of record NW_011626952.1, read on the forward strand.
AAATCTTAAGAAATCCTAAAGATCAAAGACCTCCATTCAGTTTCACAGGAGTATATAAAATACCTTGTTCCTGCAGGCAAGTATACATTGAAGAAACCAGGAGAATGGTCAACCTACAGATAAAAGAACACCAACGTGATGTTAGACTAAAATACGTCACGCAATCAGCATTATTAGGATGTAACATCGAAACAGGACATCAAATACTGTTTGACAAAACGACCACAATAGCAACATTACATCATACTTTCCAAGAAAGTATAGAGAAGCCATAGAGATACAAAAACCCTAAAATCTAAATAGAAATAATGGCTACAACATAAATAAAATATGGAAAATTCCCAGTTATTAAAAACTGATCAATTTCTTCCACCTCTCTCTTCCACAATTCTCTTCTTTCCCTTACTCTAACAAGTAGCGTAATATAAAAGGAATGGCCCGGAGGAACAGCTCAGTATCAGGCTGCTCTTCGTTCTGATAAAGTAGACTGCAAAGTTCACGAAACGTGGCATTCCAAGAATGTATCTGGATCAAAGGAAACCCGCGAAACGCATAATCTTTATATAAAAAAATTCCAAATTTAGAGGAAAATCTCCCAACTGAAACAATAAGTCTGTTCGCGTTGCATACATTTTTTGCACTTGGCATCTTCACTTTCTCTATTTTCAACGTCTAAATCCCTGTTTGGAGGGTCTCGCGATATTTCCTAATCAATAGACAGTTTATTCATAATAATACAATTAAAACAATTAAAATAATGGAATAAAAAGATTACTAACAATATTTTACGTCATTATACATAATTATTGTTAATTTTATGCTATTAAATATTTTCAAAATGACAAAATAAAACAACATAAATAGAGTTACATTGAATCAAAGCTCTTTTGAGATGAATCGATCAATGAATTAAGGCTCCTGACTACTCAGCCAAGAACTGAGTTGACGGTGGCGACACAGAATTAAGTAGTCTGGCGAAACGGTAGCCACACACTTAAGCACGAGCCCATGTCCGTGCTCGCCTGCAGCGCGCTGAGAGTGAACGAGACAGCGAGCTCCTTCTCCCACTAGTAGCTTGTTTCAAGCAACCAAAAATGCTTTCTCGGCCGCTCGGTCCTAAACATCAATAAGGAGCAGGGGGGGAGGCATCCTAAATAACATAAATTTTAATAAATTGTAGTAATAGTGTATCCCTCCCCTTAATCAAGAATAGTACAAATCATGTTAAAAAATTATGAGATATTTAAATGTTTACGATTTTTCATGCGCATTATACTCGTATAGTATATCTTTTCTTCATAAACTCGAGTAGCAAGAAGTTCAGTAGAAGTAGAATTTTACCGGAAAAAAATTATAACTAGCATTTCTCTTCACGAAAGTCTCGAAAGGCCATCAGGAAAGAAATGCGTATGTTCGAGATTCAAGATTTGTGAAGAAAGTATGCAAAAAAAATCGAATAGTTGCAAAAAACACGTTTTTCGCTTATAAAACGAAAGATATTGATTGTATGAAAAAAAATTCGGTATAAAAAATGTAGGTATTCGAAATATCTACGAAATAAGACATGAAATATTAAAATCGATCTATTAAATCAGTAGAAAAAAAAATAAAAAACCGAAAAAGACTTTTTTTCACTCGTTCTGTGTTCATTGAGATTTAAACGCAAAGCTTTGAAATTCTCGTAAAATGTAGCCCTCATAACGAACAAATGTAGCTCTGAAAATGTCCATTAATTTTTGCAAAAAGCCATTTGTTCAATAAAAACCCACAGAAAACTTAATTTCTTTATCTTTGAGCAGTCGCACAGCAATTTACAGGGATTTTGCTTCTTCAAGAGTTGCACTATTACCTACGCTTAATAAAATGATTTTTTTGCAGTTAAACTATCATAAAACGATTTTAAAAAGTGGGTATCTATTTCCATATAAAAAAATGAAAATAATTTTGTTAATATGCATCATATCAAATAGCCGTGTGAAGCATTCGAAATCTGACATTTTTCTACGAATTTAAAAAAAAAAAATTACCCTCTTATTATTAGGAGCCGAGATAACAATTTTTTTTTCAAAAAATCACTGTGGTTCTAGTTTTTAAGATTAACAGTTCCGTCTGACACTAATTTGTCTTCTGGCACCAAGAAAGAATTGAATTTGCTATTAAAAAAATCTCGAATTGTAACCATGAAATTTTAAATTTCGAAAATTTTTTTTTGAATTTTTATTTTTTCGGTTTTATTTTAAAAAATCACATTTGAGAATGGAATGCATGTCTGATTAACAAATTTAAGTCACATTAATTATCTTTCTTTATTTAATATGCTGTAAAAAGTGTCCAATTGAACTATTAAATATACGGAATTATCAGTACAAAATTATTTTTATGAATTTAATTGCAGATGCAAATATGACATATGTAAACAAATAATTAATAATTTGCTAAATGTTAGCGTAACTGTTAAAGATATAACACTAACTTTTACATATATAAAAGTAAATTAGTGTTACATGAAAAATTTTTTGTAACTATATTCAACAGTTATACTAACATTTGACAAATTATTTATTATTTATTTACATATGTCATATTTGCATCTGCAATTAAATTCATAAAAATAATTTTGTACTGATAATGCCATACATTTAATTGTCCAATTAAACTTTTTGCGGCATGTTAAATAAAGAAGAATATAGTTAATGTGATTTAAATTTGTTAATCAGACATGCACTCCATACTTAAACGTAATTTTTTAGTAATAAACTGAAAAAATAAAAATACAAGAAACAAAAAACTAAAAATTTCATGATAACAATTACTTTGCGAAACATTTGGTTAAGTTATTTGTTTATATCTCGTCGAGCTACTCCAGATTTAAAAAATCAGGTTCCACGTCAATTTATTGCTGAAAAAATATAAATTTAGCAAATTTTAACACACGAAATCAAATATGCGCGAATCGCCGAACGGATCAATCTTCTCTACTCGACTGCACGCCGGCTTCCCTTCAGGATTGTTTTGTTTAAAACTTTTTTTTTAAACAAATGTTTAAAACATGTTTTAAACATCAGATTAAATTAAACATGCTTTTTTTTAAAGAAATTAAAATAGATGTTTAAAACGTTTTTTTTTATGTGTTTTTAATACTGGTTAGTAGAAGAGAAGATAATACTCCAGTTACACGATAACTTGTTTACTTGGTTAATAATGAATATTTAAGTTTAAAACTTTACAATTACATTCATTAAAATGTTGTTTACAGAAGTTTACTTTACAGAAAAACTGCAAGAGACAATTGTTAATTTTCTTTTCATAGAGCTCTAAGAATTTTTTCAGAATTTTTTCAGAATTTTCTTATATTGATAAAAATGAAAAAATGAAAATAATACTAAAAAATTGATAAAAAATTCGTAAAGTTCTATGAGAAGAAAATAAACAATTTTTGTCTTTTGCTATTTTTCTGTAAAGTTGATAGTATTTTAGTAAAAATTATTGAAGGCCAATTTTCGTCAATTTTTAGCAATTAATATCTTGCTACTCGAGTTTATGAAGAAAAGATATACTATATAACGCACATGAAAAATCGTAAACAATTAACTATCTCGTAAACTGTTGCGTTTTAACATGATTTGTATTATTCTTGATTAAGATGAGGGGTACACTATTACAATTTATTAAAATTTATATGTTATTTAGGATGCCCCCCTCTGCCCCTTATTGATGCTTAGGGCCGCCGAGCGGCTGAGAAAGCATTTTCGATTGCTTGAAACAAGTGGGAGAAGGAATTCGCTGTCTCGTTCACTCTCAGCGCGCTGAAGGCGAGCACACGGACATGGGCTCGTACTTGTTTGTGTTACAACGCCACGGTAAATGACCGAACTTAGGCGTGGAAAAGTGACGTTTTGACGACGAAATTTATTATATGTTGCGTGCCATTTCGTTATTATTTGCCTAATTGTGAAAATGTGACTTGTCTCGTACTTATCAAAGTTGTAATTATCGATAGTTTTCCAAAAAAACTAAAATTATCTTGGATAATTTTATTTTATATCTAAAAATGTATATTTTACTCGTTTCAACAGCTGTCAGACCATGTATTTCTGCCCGAATATAGGCTCATTTTACGTACCTTTTACGACCATTTACTAACTGTCAAGGGAGGAAAGGATAGTTTTTATCGATTTTTACAAGCATTTTAAAGTGATCTCGTCACTTTGTTTCATCCAAATTATCTTTATTACACTAAAAACACGCAACATAAATTTACATGTCATTCCTCGCTTCTGACGTCACAATTCCAACATGGCCGCCGCGACTAATCAGGAGCTTTAATGCCTTTGTGAGCCATGCACTGGATCACTGATGTGAAGTATTGTTTTGTTGTTGTGTCTTTATTTAATCTCAAACAAATTCATACGTTTCGATCCTTGTTCGGATCCTTTTCAATGTTAGGATTTACATTAGCGAAATCATTGTGTTTCCTGATACTTACTTTAAACTGTACAATAATGAAATGAGTTAAAGTTACAATTGATTACACGTATATATTATTAAGAACGCAGAATATTACCTTAATAATTAACTTAATATAAATACATAAATATATTTTGAACTTACATGAGTTTCATTAAAAGAAAAAAAACTGACATGTTAACCAACTGAAAGTTACAACTCATCTGACTAAGAAGCAATATGTACTGGTATAATAACTAAGCATAGAAAACATTGAAAAGAGGAAGCTTAATTGTTGATCAATAAATAGTCATTAGCGCTGTTTAACAGTTCAATGTCCGTCTGTAAATTTAGACTGTTCTTTTGTTTGCGAATGAAAATTATTTCGGAAATAAATCTTTTATTCAGAATTCTTTCTTCGTCTAAAGTCTTTATGTTGTTCCAATCGAATCCGTGTTCATGTTCCAAACGATGGTCAGGAATTACAGAACGTTGCGGTGTTCTCCAATTAATGTGGTTTTTGTGTTCACTCATCCTCGTTTTCAAGGCTTTGCTTATCTGACCCATATATGACGCATCACAGTCCCCACAACTTATCTTGTACACAACATTAGTACGAAGCATAGATGGTTTGTCTTTGTGAACTCTAATAAACACCTGCTTAATCTATCAATATCCTTGTATGCCACAATTATTATGCATTACATTATTATGCATTACGTTAAAATTCAGGATTGGTAAATAACGCATTATTTATAACGTCGTTACCGTTACAAGTTATTTTTTTCGGCAACGAATGGGTAACGACGTTACATTTTCTTCTGAATAACATTCATGGTAATGCAATTACATTTTTGGGATAATGGTAACGATTTCATTAGTTAATTTTATCGTTACTTTATTTCTAAGTACGTAAAAGTTTAGTCGTAACTATAACTCTAGAAAACAGAGATGAAACATCAATCTGATTGGTTGTCTAAATCACGCGAGCACGATGCCTTTTTTTGTATTCATAATTCACACGTATAGACTAACTTAGATGTAATGTCATTATAGTATATTTAATTTCTAAAAATAAAATTTTTTCTATGTCATATCTCACAAATTAAATATATGTATATGATGCAAATGACAAACAATATTATTTTTTTATTATAATATAATTTTACCCTTAGAATATTCACGATAAGTCATTTGTATCTTGTTTCTTTTCTTCTTCAGAAATACTGCTCCTGGCTAAATAATTCTTTCTATCGTTTCCTTCTTTTTAAATATACAACTTTATAAATGTTTTTTAAAGATATTAAAATATATATAAAAATTTATTCATATAACACAGAAAATCAAGTGCCTCATAGAAAAAAAAGTACTCTGTGTTAGCCTGAAGACCCACCTATTCTTATGTATTTTGAGTCACTGAATACGAATCTGACATCAAAATAGGAGCATTCAAGGAAAATTTTCAATCTAGAGCGAAAAAATGAGTTAAAAACCTTGAAATCTCTGCTTTTATTGATATATTTTATTGATATATTTCTAAGATCATTGACAAAAAAACTTTTGATTAAACCTAAACCATAAGCGGATTGAGAAATACTTATCAGTCATCAAGAAATACTATACTGAACGCTTTGGAGTACTAATATGCTACTACAAAAAGCAACCCTTGATATCTCAATTGACGAATAAGATGGCAAACGTATCTACATTCTTTACATCTCTTACATAACTTCTGGCTATGAACTCTGAGTGCTTCGACATTACAGCTTATTTTTCTACTTTTTCTTACGTCGTTACAAATACGCGCATGGAAATATATAAATAAAATTCAAATTTACACTAAGCTTTCACTAGCAGTGTCGTGATAACATCGAAGTGTTTATAGAGTTATTTTCGTGAAAGAAAAAATTTTTTATCTTATGAGGTGTTTGTAGAATTTGCTTTAAAAAAAACAATACAACTATCTAAAATGATATTATATCTAAATATTTATATCATTTTTTACGACTGAATTTGTCCATTACGAATTAATAATAGTCTTACTTCATAATTATTAATTATATTATAGGCTTTTCTTTCTTCTATCTTTTAAATTTCATTATTCGCGCAGTTGAAATAAATTTGACATATGTTACCTTCATAGTTCAGTTCATTCCCCAATTTTGAACGTTAATAAAACGATAATGTTCAAGAAGGTATGAATACTGTACCTCAACTATAATATATTTATGTACTTTAAAAGTTTCATATATTTACATATTTCCTAATCACGGACCTAAGATATTTTATTTATTATAATATCGGAGATAAAAAGGATAACGTTTTTTTTACTGTTTTGAAAAGTAATTCTTATTTTAAAATAAAACAAATTAGGAAAAATTCATGAACGATAAAAGAAATGTTCATATACAGGGTGTCTCGTAAGTTTTTGCTAATCGTTTTTGTGTACATAGTGCGGACTAAACTGAATCGAAAAGTTCTCTACCATTTTGTAATTTTCACAATGATTAACGAGTTAATTATCAAAAATCGCTGAACATTGGTTTTCAATAATTTTTTACTCAAATACTCAACATTGTAGAAAAACAGCGAGAGACAAAAATTATTTCTTTTCATAAAGTTCTGAGAATTTTTCAGAATTTTTTCAGTATTTTTTAATATCATTTTCTCATATTGGTAAGAATTAAGAAAATGCAGTACTAAAAAGTTAATAAAAAATTCTGAAAAAATTCTTAGAGTTCTATGAGAAGAAAATAAATAATTTTTGTCTCTTGCAATTTTTTTGTAAAGTTTATAGCGTAATAAAAAATTATCGAAGATCAATATTTGATAATATTTAGTAAGTAATATCTTGTTAACTATCGAAAATTACAAAATGGTAAAGAATTTTTCGATTCAGTTCAGTCCGCTTTATCTATTTGCAAAAATTTATAGGATACCCTGTATGTATAAATATATAAATTATTGCTCTATTATGTTGCGAGTTAAGCTATATAACCTTATGAAATTGATCAATTACAGTTAAATATAAGAAAAGTGATCAACAATAATTGATCAATTTCTTATGGCTTTACGGATTATGCTTAGTTCAGATTGGATGCAACAAACAATGAAACAGCAACCAATCAGCGAGGCGATATTTTTTACCGATGTAAATATTGCCTCGTGATTGATTGCTGCTCCGTTGTTTGACGCTTGTTGCGTTCAGTCTGAACTAAGCATTAGGGTCTCCGCAGACAAAATTTCTATAAGTCCGGATCTACAATGAGCGATTTAAGCTTGAAAAAAGCCATAAGAAATTGACCAATTACAGTCGAATTCTAGAAGAATAATTGTTTATGATTAGTCTATTTTTTATGGCTTAAGGCTTAAAACTCTATTGTAGATCCGGGGTAACAGTAACCTTAAGACATGAATTTAAACCGATGAGCCAATCAGGAGTCAATCACTGCTTTAAATCTGCGTAATCTAATGGGCGAATTTCAACTGGTTGAAATTTGTCTTAGTCCGGATCTACAATAGGTGTTTTAAGACTTAAGCCAGAAGAAACTGACCAATTGCAGTCGAATTTGAGGGAAATAATCGACTGTCATTCACCCATTTCTTAAGGCTTAAAGCCTTAAACACAATGTAAAGAATAGCGATAGCGATAGGAATAACATTTCAATCTACCAGAAAGGATATATTCCAGTGTATCTGATTTCTGATAGGTTGAAATCATGTTATTCCTATCGCTATTTCTTCGCATTGTGTTTAAAGCTTTAAACTCTATTGTAGATGAGAGTTATGAATAAGTTTACTGCTATTTCTATTTTCGTCAAATTACTTAGATCTAAAGCAGTATCTTGATTGGTACATCGGCTTAAAGTTTATGTTTCAAGTTGCATTTCCGAGCTACTCTAACTGGCCATTTTAGACAAAAAAAATCACGTGATGATATCATAAAACTATTAAAACGACAATTTTATACATGAAAAAAGGCAAGAAGTGTTAAATTTGACATTTGAGCGATAGATTTAGTATGGTGTTCGTATTTTTTACATATCACTTGCAGTATACGCTGAATTAAACAGTTATTAAGTTACTCTGATTGCATCAAATCCTTTATTTGGGTCAGCAACACAAAAAAAGAATAAAATTAGGTTATGTATATCGCAGTGGCAACACGGTCAACACAGTATGGCAACACTGTCAATAGCGAACGTTTGACGCTTGTAATTGAAATTGTTCAAACTACAAAATTTCAGCCGCTGGAGAAATAAATTTATCGCTCCAATTGCTTATTTTAGCAACACGTGAAAATGTATCTTTACGGTTATTGTTACGAAATTTTGTGTGGTAGTCTTTAAGGCCACATTTTTCATAACAGTAATCATAAAGCTGGAAACATACAATGAGCACAAGCAATAGGCAACAGGGAAATACAATGGAATAATTAACCATCCAATCAGAGCTCTGGGGTATAAGTTCGATATTATATTCTCTGATTGAACGACTTGTTATTCCTTGTTACTTGTGTCTATTGCCTGTATCTATTGTGTTTAAGGCTTGTGTTTAAGGCTTAGAATTAACCAATCAGAATTATGAGTTCAAAAGAATTCTCGATTGTGATTTTTACGGTACATTTTATGGTTACCGTTATGGAAGATGTGTACCATGGTCTTTAAGGCCACCATAGACAAAGTTTCCTAACAATAACTTAAGACATGAACTTAAGCCGATGAACCAATCAGGATATTGCTTTAGGTCTATTAATATTGGGTTATCTAAAAAGTATCCGCGGTTTTTGTCACTAGATGTGTGTTGATGGTCATATATCTAGTGACAAAATACCGCGGATTTTTAGATGACTCAATATAAGGAGCTCCGCACTGAAAAGAACAGGGAACAGAGAACAGAGAATAAAAATTTCAATCTATCAGAAATCATGTATTGTGGAATACACAATTTTTAATAGATTAAAATTCTTATTCTCTGTTCTCTGTTCCCTACTCCTTTTATTGTGCGGAGACTCTTACAGTAAATTTATCCATAATCTCGTAATAAGACATATTTCAATCGGTTGAAACTCGCCTTCTACATAAATTTACTGTTATTTATATTTCCGTTAGATTACGTAAATCTAAAGCAGTATCCTGATTGGCTCATCAGCTTAAGTTCACGTCTTAAGATTACTGTTAAGGCTCTGGCACACAAAAAACTTAAAGCAGTAAGACATAAACAGTAAGAAAATTAACATTCATTATTGGATTCGTTACTGCTTATGTTATGGCCTTACAGACTCTATTGTGATTGGACAATTCGCTTATTGCTTACGTTTTACTGTTTAATTTTTTTGTGTGCCATAGTTCTTACAAAAATATTGTCCGCGGCCCTTAGGATTTCTTTAGTCTGGATCTACAATAGGTTTAAGACTTATAAGCCATAAGAAATTAACCAATTGCAGTCGAATTCGAGGAAACTAATCGACTATAATTGGTCAATTTCTTATGACTTAAGGTTTAGAACTCTATTGTAGATCCAGGGTCACAGTAACTTTAAAATGTAAACTTAAACTGATGAACCAATCAGGATATTGCTTTATATCTACATAGTTCAATGGAAATGGAAATAACAATAAACTTATCCATAATCTCGCAATAAAGCAAATTTCAATCTGTTGAAATTCGCTTTATGGATAAGTCTACTGCTATTTCCATTTCCATTAAATTACATAGACATAAAGCAATATTTTGATCGGCTTAATTTCACATCTTAAGGTTACTGTTACAAAAATTTTGTCTGCGGCAGCCCTAAAATCTATTGTATATAAAATGTATAAAGAGCTGCACAGAATAAAAAGAACAGGGACCAGAAAACAGAGAATAAGAATTTCAACCTATCAGAAATCATATATTATGGAATACACAGGTTTTGTTAGGAAATTTTTATTCTCTGTTCTCTATTCCCTGTTCCTTTTATTCTGCGCAGCAGAACCCCTAAAGCTGGTTTTATATTAGTCGCATCGCAGCATCGCAAGTATTGCAGATCAATCAATAATAATCTAGCTCGACTTTGATTGGACCACAACGCTTGCGACTAATGTAGAATTAGGCACTATATAAACGTGAGAATTCACATATCCGTCATTTTTACTCCTTTCTCTACTCTTTACTCTGTTCTCACTCCGCCGCTGAGCTGAAAAGATTATGGTCGTTACGATTGTTATAGGTTATAGCTTCTAAGCTATTGGAAACCTTGTAGCTTCGTATTTATATATTTCTGCACTTTGAAATTTTACCATAAAATTAAGAGACAAAAAGAAGGATATAAAAAAACTGAAATATTGGGTGTTGATGGTCAACACCATCTAATGACAAAAAACCGCGGATACTTTTTAGATGACCCAATATTATATAACGAAAGCAAAAACATTTATAAAATGCCTTGTTGCGTTGTAGTAAACTATATCAATAGAGCAGAAAAAGGTATTTGATTATTTAAATTTCCTGCGGATAATATTCGTCGATAACTTGCTGTATTGCTGTAAAATAAATACATGACTTGTGAATAAACATCACTTCCTCGCAGATGAGAAATTTCAATCCTTTTCTTCAAATTGACATACATATTTGGCACCTTAAAATAATCTAAGCGCCAGACATTCTTTAGATCCTGTATTAATATTACGATAGATATTCAATTAATTTTTAGAGCAAAAAGGGAATGAAAGGAGCTACAAAATTTCAGCAAATACAAATCATAACCCGTTACAACTCAGTGATGGAATAGAGACAGAGCAAAGAGTGGGAAAAGGAATAAAAATGGTGGATGCGAATATCTATGTTTGCTGCGCTCTAGTAGAATCAGCTTAAAGCTAGTTCTACATTAGTTGCAGCCGATTGCAAGTTTGTTGCGACAGCCAATCTGAAGCTTACATTTTGAAATCAATGCTTCACATCGGCTTGCAACTAATGTAGAATCGGCTTAAGGGGATGCTGGAGTCCTGTTTTATCATTAAATTTTAA
>NW_011626953.1:40698-60224 GCF_000204515.1 Acromyrmex echinatior
AAAGCGGTATGTGGACGTAGAAGACATCCAAAGGGCTTGTACCACTATTCTGAAGGACGTGCCTTTGAACGACATAAAACACTCATTTGAAATGCTTTTAGATCGTGCCAAACGTTGTATTGAGTCCGACGGGGACTACTTTGAATAAACAATTTGAATTTGAAAAAAAAAGTAAACCGTACCGTAAACAAGTACCGTTGTTGTTTTATTTCAAAAGTTCGGAAAATTTTGGAACGCACCTTGTATATCAAAATTGCTATTAAAACTTTCAGGAGTGATATTAATACTGTATGATGAATGAATTTTGTCAGGATTCATGATTTTAGTTGAAACTGTATTCAATTTTAAAGGTGCACAGGAAGTATCACAATTCATCTCAGAGGTCACACATTTCGTAATATTATAATTAATACGTTTTATATTCGCAATTTCTTGGCGAATGTATTTAGCCCGCAAATTAGAGATTTTTTTACCGATTCTAACTTGTTCCTTTTGCCACATAATGTCAAAGTTAAATTCCTGTCTTCGAAAGAAAGAATAAGATATATTATTCGGTAGAATTTTTTCAATTTTTCTGCACATGTTGAATAATTCCGATTTTGTTTGCCCAAGATGTTTATAGGCGTCTTGTAATTCTACTCTTAAATATTTAAAAATAAAATTATATTTAAGTTTATCAATTCGTTTATCGATTGTGGCCGAAACGTTTAATGTTTTAATGAATGTAATAATAATTAAATATCACAAACTATAACTTGTGCTGTGGTTTTTTATGCTCTTATTTTTTATATGTGTAAATATATTAAAATTTTCAACATTTTAAAAAAAATTTTACACAGGCGACTAATAATCTCCTATTTACTAGTGACCTATTACTGAAGCTACATTGAACGCGCATGCGTCTGAAACTCGATCCGTTTAACACACTGCTCTGACGTATATCTGTATATGCGCACACAGCATTACTATTTTAACAGGTTAACCTATTTAACAATATTAAAATCACCAAATACTTATTTTTATAATCCAATTATTATAAATTATTCTAATTTGTAAGAAATTGAATAAAATCGCATCTTTTATACACGTTTATTAATATTCAATTGTCTTTCCAATATCTTTATTTGAACTCTTTCTTCCAAAAGAAACAAAATTTTTCGCTATGAGATCACACCACTTTCATAAAGTTATACGTTTAGCATGTGAATAGAGATGTTGAAAACACAGCTGCATTCCTTTGGGTATATTCGTGACGCATACGCAGAATTATCATATAATTTCGCGGTCCATTTCACAGCTTGTCCTAAGGAGTTAGCAGTCTAGTATATATAGAAGTCTGTGGTTTAGGAGCAGGTGGTTTAGGAGCACCATTTTGGACTATTCTGTTTTCTGTTCCTGCTACTAGACTAAGCTACTAGATTAGTTCTAAAACTCTCTTTCTCGCTTTAAACAAATATCAATCTTTAAACGTATATCTATCTCACTGTAAGGACTGCGGAATAGAGAATGTCATTGAAACAACCAATTAGCACTATTCGGAATAACACAAGAACGCTGATTGGTTGCTTGTATGACGCAGTTCCCTATTCCGCGGTCGTTTTCCGCACTGTGATTTCACCCTAAGTTCCAAAAGTACACTAGTTCAGCCACAGAAAACTGACCTCTTATATCGTGATTTTGACCACACTTTTCAAAGCCTAGTTCGGCCTCCTATTCTCTATATTCCATGGTTTCGGAATTGTTTAAAGTGCGAACGATTAGAGACGATTCGGATCAATAGCTACTGGTCGTATTATTTCCATTCAACATGGGGATGGGAGGCAGGAGCCACTAACCAAGAAGAAGAAGGATCAATAGCTACGTAAGCTACATTATGCTACATCAGTTGCATTCAGCAAAACAACAAGTTTTGCAAACCGTCTTGTGATTGTCTACTGAGATAGGATTATTTTTCTAGATAAAAAATCTAATCCAATCAGCGCGAAGAAACATCCCACAGTTGCAAAATAAACGTTCTGCTGAAACCATTGTATTACGTTCCAATTACTGTAATCGCGGAATGTCAGTGATAATGACAGCCAAGCTTCAAGACGATATGAATAGTATACCTCTGGCAGATGATGATCCGCAAGGTGAGAGCATAGAGCATACAGTCTCTGATTTCGCTTGTCCTTTTGACATCGCTATTTCTCCCCCTCCCTCCCTCTCTCTCTCTCTCTCTCTCTCTCTCTCTCTCTCTCTCTATCTCTTTATGTTTCATTGACAGATGAAATTATAACTTAACTCATCTATAGCAGTCTAAATCATTTATTCCAATGTCTTTGTTCCGAATATTATTTAACAATGTTATTAATTTATGACTAAATTTGCTAACTTAATCTGCCTGCTTCTTATTTTTGTTTATTTACATATATTGTTTTTATTAATAATATGAGTATTAAATTAGCTGCATCTAAACTATAGCAATGTAACATCTATTCCATTTCTCGGAATTTAATATAGAAATCGAGATAATAGAAATGTAAAGACATAAAAATATGAGATATTGGAATTTTTGATTATTTATCTCACAAATTATTTTGCTTAAAATTTCTTAAATATTTTTTACATTTTATGCATTTGACAATTTGCTTGTACTTTGATAATAATGAGCTTCTTTTTTTTATCTCGATTGTTGGGGTTTAATATTTTACTCTAATATTATTTTTTGCATATGTTATTATAGTAATAATACCAGAAGAGGAAATCTTGGACAATGCCTCACATATGTCTGATCCGTTAGGCAGAGGACGCAGCATGGATTCTATACCATCAACATTTACTAATGGCAGCTGTAGTCCTAACAGTAAGTGATATTATTGATTCGTTCTTTCATTATAGTTTGTTTTTGTATTGTTCTTTCATTGTAATATGTTTTTGTATTGTTTGTCTTTTTCCAACTAAATATATAAAGGAATATTAACTTATTTTGTATTTATAAATTGAACAAAATAACATTAAATATGCAATATTTCAACTTCTATTATTAGATTATTATATATAGTTAAATAAAAATTTGCTTTTGTAAATGATTGTAATACTGTTAAATTGTGTGTGAAATATTTTATAAAATGATTTATATTTATTATAGGTTTAGATCCTGATATTAACCCAGACGAGCAAGAAGAGAAAGCTAGATTGATTGCACAGGTTCTCGAATTGCAAAATACTTTGGATGGTAGATATATATTTCACTAAAGATTAAGGTTACAGGAGAATATCCCTATTGACATTTTTGTAATGTGTAAATGTATATGTTCTATCTAGATCTGTCACAGAGAGTGGACAGTGTAAAAGAAGAGAATCTCAAGCTGAGAAGTGAAAATCAGGTTCTGAGCCAGTACATTGAGAATTTAATGTCGGCATCGAGCGTATTTCAGTCGACAAGTCCCAATACTAAAAAGAAGTAAACCATATTAATCAAATAATTAGACAATTTATGAAAATAAACTACAGTGATTTTGAAGTAATTGCGATTATTTTGAGTATTTTGAAAAGTTTCCGCATGCATAAATTTTATTTCGATTTACATTTATCAAAAGATAACGTCAAATTTTTTAAAATCTCAATATTTGATGCTTAATTTGCCTTCGTCAGCTTGTATACACTTTCTATGAAAAAAGGTTTTTTCTGACAATTTACCTTTTTTTTTAAATATGTAACACTACAATGTATTCTGTGACTGTGTGACTTGAACACGCTTATAATCATGATTGTATGCGCCAAAGAGATCTATTTTATACTTTTACAATTTTTATAAACGTATTTCGCTAATTTTTTAGATAATTGTTTGTTAAGTAAAGATTATAATTATTTTACTGCAATTTTTTGCTTAATTTTCTTTAAATTAAGATTAGGTTATTTTCTATTAAAGTTATTTTCTATTAAATTTATGCACATAACAGTACTAATAAATATTTGTTAACTTATATATATAATAACGTGATATTTAGTTCACTGTGTGTGTATTTGAAGTAGATATATATGAAGCCAAGTAGAAATATTTCTAAATAATTTAATTTTTTTTATATTTTTGTATACATTTAATGTACACTCTTAATTTTAATTAATAAATTTTTTTATACAATTATAATTACAATTACGAATTCATCTCTCTTTCATACATTTGCTTCTCACATTCGTATATAGTTTTCAAAGATATTTTATATTTGCAAAGCTGGGTATCAAAACGTTCGAAACCATACATATTTTTCATTGGGGTATTTGCTTCTTTAATAGAAAATTCTTGCTTGCAACATTTTGACATATTTATATATATGCATTATATATAGATATATAAGAGATAATATATAAGAATGTACAATTTTTTTAAATACGCACTATAATTGATGTATTGACAAAAAGCTAATATTTATGCATATGATATAAGCAAAATAATCATAACTTCTGCTCTTTACGAAATGAGTTTCAAGTACATAATAATCATCGTACGTAAACAATCATCTTACTTAATGATTTGATGTATTGATTGATATGTAATAACAAATATGAATAAGAAATTTCAACTTGCAATAGTTTTAGTTTAAATAGCACAAAAAGAAGCACAATCCCAAATTTGAGTATCCTATTATGTTGAGTAACACAGTGTTATGTTATTAATAAATATTATATTCTATTGGAACATTACTGTTCGATGATTATCGATTCTTCTGAATGTTTCTCTTCTTTATCATACAACATTGTTGCAGCTCATAGAACATTCCTTCATCACTGTTCTAAATTTCTTTCACAGAAAGACAGAGGACAGCTAGAGAGGACAGAAAGTTTACATAACGAATGAATTATCGAAAATAAGAGGCATACTTTGTAAAGCGTGTTTGTATTGAAAAAGTTCCAGATTAATCAATTAATCCTCTTGGATAGCCGAAAATTGTATAGCCTTTTGTCCCCAAAATGTTTTCGACCCAAGCTTTACTCGTCCATTTTTCTTTATTCCTATCCACCATCCATATTGCACGTATTTACGTGATCTGAACGCGTCATGGGAACCAATGCTCCATTGTTCCCATTCGGTGTTTTCATTAGTCATATTTATCTAAAATCAAAATTAAATAAATTAAATTTACAATCAATCTCGACCATCTTTTTAAGATTATTATTAATGAACTTCCTGTTGAAAGAGAAAATTTATTGACTAAATTTATTAACGGTTAAACAAAATTTGTTTTTAAGCTTAAATGAAATTCACTTTTTAATAATTTTACAACTATAATATACGTGCATGCGTGCGTGTACTTTTAATTACGAATTTAAGCCAATTTTAAGACATATATTTAGAAGTATTTTATTAAATATTACTTACATAGAATTAAATTAGAGAAATTATTGTAAGAATTATAGAACGTTGCGAAAAGATCGCAAAAGAATTTCACGTAGAACTTCATGTGGAATTTTATAGAATGCTCTATATATATATATATATAATTTTACAGATGTGAGTATAGTACAATTAGTAACTATATTAGTAACTATTATGCTATACTGTTCTACATTTTTTTCATTGTAAGAGCTTCTTTCTCGTAATATAATGAAAATTTGCAGGGAGGATTTACTCGTATGTTTTTTCATTTTTATAGTTTCGTATTTTCTTTTGGCATCTTACCTCTCCGTACAATCGCCCTTTCTTGTTGAATGCCAAATATAGCCTTGTTTCGATGCTTTGTATTCTGATAACGCCAAAAGATACCGGTGATGCGTAAAGCAGATCTGCAAGGGTATATAAGCTTTTGTGTGTGTGATAAAAATCTTTCTTAATGGTGATCATATATGTAAATCGTTATTGTAAATACATATATAACATATACATATATTGCAAACGTTTTTTTATTTTACTTGACTCAGTATTTAACAATTAAGTGTGATGGAAATATACCATATGGCTCCTTGTTTCCGGATAATCCTTCCACTCGTCCCGATGATGTAATTGCTAGATGATATCCGGTGCGACAGTACAACTTAATTATCCGGCAATTATAGATAGGATTTTTTGCTGGTTGTCGTGGATCCCATATTACGTAAGGTGGGTACTTGCGTGATTTGCAGTTACGTTCAATGTTGCGTGGCGTTCTATAATTGCAATCAAATAGTCCATGGATTATCGACGTATATATCGTTACATATTATATGTAAAGTGAGCAGAAATAAACATGTGAATTTCTAACGAAAAGTTCGAATTTTTGTCAAAGCATATAAAGCCTCAAAAATATCATAACGAATTAATTTCACTAATATTAATACAGGACATTTAACGCATTTTGAAAAATATTCTTTTATACACGCGAATTATTATCTAAATTTTAATGAAAATATTAACAATAATTATGTCTCTCATCAATAATTAACTTAAAGTAAAAGTAATACTTAACTTAAAGTAAATGCTAAATTAATTTTGACAACATTTTATTTCTATTGTGAACGATAAATTAATATTTTGTTGTTTCAATATTATGCATTTTTTATACAAATACATATTTTAGTAGTATATATTTCTTGATATATTTCTCTGAGAACGTACTATATTTCTTAAGCCATTGGACGTTAAGGTTTCCTTTGTCATTATAAAGGTTGTTTGTACATTTATACACGCTGCAAAATTTATAGGCCAATTTTTCCAGGTCAGTAAGCCCCGTGAATAAAGCACACCATGCGATATTGTAGGCGTTCTCGCGTACTTTGTTAATTTTAAACCGATTCTCGGGGGAGAGGAAACGAAATGTCAATAGGCTTTGTTCGAGATAATAGTTCCGCGACAGTCACCATTAGACATACGTTATAATACATTAATTTTACATGGTTTCAATGATGTAGTCATGCGATATTTACAATAATATTATATGTAGATAAAATTAATTTCTATGTAAAAATATTGAAAAGTGTTTATACATTTTAGAAGAAATTATCAAATAATTTGTTTTCCAATAGTAATTTTTCTTTTTTTTTTTTAAATGAACTGTATCCTTTTCCTCTTTTTTTTCTTTATAGAAATTTCTTTACAGAAAAAAGATTTCACTTGTAAAAGGCACATGTTAATTTGATGCATGATTTTTCTTTATATATATATATATATACTTTGCTTTTGTTTAAAAAAATTTGTATTTATATTTATATTTTTTATATATATTATATCGCGAAATATCACGAAAGAGATACTTTTTATTCAACATATCTTCATCGTCAAGTTATTTTATTTCCGTCCTATAAGCATAAACTATGAATATATAATTGCTACATAAAGATGTAAAATGATATATATATTTAAATCTATTTATGTTAAATCTATTTGCTGGGGTGCAGCCTGCGATTATGTGTAATTTTTTTAAATAGTTTCAATGAACTATCGAAACGACTACAGAAAATAACAACTATGGATATTATAGATTAATGTCTACACTGAGAAAAATGCCTGATTCGGCTAATTGAAATTTTGATTGGAAATGGACGAATTAGAATTTGCTGCGGTTAAATTTTAAAATTCTAATTGTTATAATCGGAATTTTGATTAGTATTAATCAGAATTTTCTGATTCGTCCATTTTTATCCAAACATTTTTCTCAATGTATTATTTTCTTAATATTCAACTTACTAATTCTTTAAATATTATATTCAACTTAACTAATTAAAGCTCTTTCTTCGCGTAAAGTAAAATCTTTCTTTCACACAGGAAAGAATGTTACAAATTAGATAATTTTTTCCTGTTCTCACAAATTCAAACGAAATTTTATTTCTATCGCAAATGTGACATGCATATATAGCTGTCACATATGAAATTGTAGACGCCTCACGACGTGAGCTCGTTTGACACCGTTAATAAAACTACATGTGCACCTCCTGACCCTGTGGTGATATAGAGCAGAAAGTTAATCGAGTCAAGTGATCAATGAATATACGTTATAACATGTGCTGGAGAGAGGACGATTAGGTAGACAGACGCATTCGCTGTAGTTCTGCAGTGACAGAAGCAGACATTTTATATATATACATATATACCCTACCTTGTTCCAGAAATTAAATATATTAAATCATTTATTTACGTGAATTACACATTTCACCGCCACTAGAACGTTCATACATGAAATACAAACAAAATAGCCAATAATTTATTCTTTTTTTTTTTCACAAATTAGCCGAATTTTTCATTTTATTTTGAAAGATTATTTTTATAATAATATAATATCCCTTATGAAAAAATACACCCAACTAAGTGTTAGCGATCCGAAATGATATTTAAATTGAGTGTTAACTCCCACATAAACCTTCAACTTGAGGATTAACACTCAATTTGAATGTCCACCATGCAAGCAATTCTCAAGTAGAACACAGAAATCATGAGGAGAATGAATGAGGACATCATCATGACCTCATTCATCATTTATAAGTCAATTTTTAGGTATCAAATGACGTCATGATGACGTGTAATTTAATTATGACTTAATTATAACTCCGTGTTTTACCTGGGTTATAACATTATAACGCCTATATTTTTTAGTAAGGGACTATACTCTTAAATACAAACTGGAGGCCATTATAATCACGTGTTTCGCACTTAATTGACACATATATTCTTATGATTTAATTAAATATCCGGATGATTATACCCATTCCCGTCGAACGTAACGGTCGAAGTCGGGGCTCTTCTGGTTTCCCTCTTCTTTCGGCTATCGCGAGCGATATCTTTTTCATTCTTCACCACATCCGCCTCCTGGAGGAACAATTCCGTGTCGCAGCTATCGTCGCTGCAACTGTCGTCGATATCGCTGCACTCCTCGTCACACGTAGGCGCTTTTAGATTCTCATGAATCCAGCGCAAACTCATTTTTGCAATTTCCCTTCTGCTGCATAAATTCATAAATTTACCCATTTTCATATCGTAATATTAAATATGTGGCTATCTAATTTATCAATTTATTTCGCTAACGCGAAACCTGCATTTGTTGTCACAAAGAATTGCACTTTACGCTATATATATATGTGGATCTCTTAAAAGCATACATTTATGAGCTATTAAATCATATTTTTACCTATACTGCAAAAAACAATTCATAAAATTAAAATAATAACTTCTTAATGCTATAAAATTGCATCTTTTTGAATTTTAAAAGTGACGAGAGTAACAATATTATATTTGAAAAAGCAGTTTTTTAATTATTTGCGATATATATATTTTGTATATATTTGAAAACTATCATACATCAATTTATCAAGTTGCACTTGATATTTTAGTCTAGAAGTTGTCTAATAGAAGTCTAATTTTATTTGCAGTACCATATATGTTTTATTTTGCTGTTCAACTTTTTCGATTATTTTTATATTAAATATTTTTATATATTAAATATAAAAAAAAATATTTTTATATTAAATAACATTCTATGGTAAAATTTATATAAAATTTATATTTTACTTTATCTTAACTTTTTTTCGTAAGGCTTATAAATAGAATTTAAACATTACAATTATTATTTATATCTTCTAGCTGCCGGGAAAATATCAAGATAACTCTTCCTAAAACAGCATTATTATTCTCATATTTTATCGAGAAAAACAGTAAGATGAAATCTATTCACAAAATGTTCTATTCACAAAACACACGTGCAAAACACTTCATTTGGGAAAAAATATGTACTATAGTGTTCGATTTAACGGTAGTCTCGGTCTGCTACCAGCAGCCATGACTCGACTATCGAGAGTAAGTATGTAGATATAATTGCATATCGGGATTCATTTACGCACTTATCAATCTGATATTAAGCTAATTCAATAAAAACAGAAGCACGTCGCGCGAGTCAAACGCAATTAAATTTATAAGGCGATCATCCAGATCTAACTCAAGTTCTTCTTTGATGACCATATAATTGACAGCAGCATATATGTATACATTAATTATATACTTACAGCTGCCATATATTACATAGTATTTATGTTTATAAGAAGCACTAATGACAATATCTGAATTTGAATACATTACATTACATTATATTTTCACACACGAATACACACACACACGCACACGCACACACGCACACACACGCGCGCGCGCGCACACACGCACACACATACATACACGCACGCATGCACGCACGCACATGCACCGCACCAATTTTTTCGCGAAATAAGGAACGAAAAAAATAATGAAAATTAAGATCAAAGAATAATCGATGACTACTAAATTTTGTTCGTATAATAAAAGAAATAAAAAATATATTTTTCTTTGATGACATGACACTTATTTAAGAGGAGGACACTCGATGAGGAGTAAAGCTCATTATTTCCACATCAGACAGGAGGATCCATCAAGCTTCAGTTTGATCGTGCAAAGCGCCCACCTACCTGGGTGCTCTACGTTTATCACGCAACTGAGCTCGGTTCTTCCGCGGCTCGTCGAATAATAGCAGACATGACGCCGACCTACTAACATCAGTCACTGGCGTCAGCGATCTATGCATGGATTCCTGGTGAAGCGAATTAAAAACAGAACACGCGCCTTCGAGTTTTTTCACATGCATGATCTTTTTTAAGATCTTCTTTATGGAATCATTATTAGGGGTTCTTGAAGAGGTCCGCTATTTTGATAATATTTCTTCTCGAGATCTTTTAAATAGCACTGAACTCCACATTAGCGCAATCTAACCTTGAATGGAATTATTGTTAAATCAGTCTATATTTTCTGATAATTTGTTATTAGGGGTACAAATAAGTTCGTGCGGTTTTGAAAGAGATGGCGTAACTACTGTTTCATTCCACCGTTCCGTATTTCTAAGTATGCGTTGGATAGCTGTCATTAGTAGGTATTAAGTTCAGTATGTGTCATTTGTTCGAATTATAAACAACAATATTTTTATTTCGTCAAATATGTCGAACTTTGTACCAAATAAAGTGTTTTTGCGGGGAGTTTTACTGCATTACTTCAATATGAAGAAAAGTGCTGCCGAAAGTCATCGTATTTTAGTGGAAGTTTATGGTGACCATGCTCTATCTGAGCGAACGTGTCAGAAGTGGTTTGCACGGTTTAAGAGTGGTGACTTTGACTTAGAAGACCAAGAGCGTGCCGGATGTCCAAGAAAGTTTGAAGACGCAGAATTAGAGGCATTACTCGATGAAGATCCATGTCAAACGCAAGAAGAGCTTGCATTATCATTGGAAGTGACTCTGATTACATTGTAACCGGTTTTTCACAATAAAGCCCCAAATTTCGAGAAAAAACCGCACGAACTTATTTGTACCCCTAATATTTTTGCTATTTAGAAATTTTTCTCTTTAATAATAAACAAATTTATAAAATAAAAATAGACAGTAAGTATATTGGCTTATTAATTTATTAAAAGATTTTAAATGTATAATTTTTTTATATTTTTTTTTCTCCTTCTCTCTCATATACATATTATGTATTATATGTATATATATGTATATATTGTATATCATGCGCATACATATATGTGTTATATACACAAGGTGTCCTATTTTATTTTAAACACTGTCAATTTTCTCCGAAATTATTGATATACTAAAAAATATTTTAGATGACAGTGAAACGGTTTTGAGAGAGACGTATTTTGATTACATTATTTTTTGTTTCTAGGTGGAGGTGCCAAGAAGATATAAAAATCACTTCTTTTTTTTAATGAAATCATATAATTTTTTCGTATAATATGATTTCTCTAATTATTCTAAATATAAAAGTACTAAACGATAGATTTAAAAAAAATTAATTGTTTCCAAGATATAATACATATTTTATATTATTATTATAATACTTTAATCTAGCAAATTTTAACATTAAAATATCTAATAAACTATTAATTCTTCAAAGTCTCTACTTTTTTCTGTCTGTAACAGTAACGTTATAATGTCGTTTATTATTTTATCGTGACTTTAATTTCTTATAACCTTTATAATAACTTGATCTATTCAATAGATCGCATTTATTTTTAATTGACTAAAAATATTTCATGATTGAAATTTTTCGAATAATATCGAAAAATGTTTTGTATACTGTGTCATATATCAAACTCCGGTAATCACTATTATTATTAGTATTGAAAATCTATAATTTATATTCCTCATGTGCATACCATGGATTTTCAGTACTGGAAGTGAATCTTGAAACACTTCTTTTAATAACGACATTAATGTTTAAAAAGAATTGATTTAATCTATTGGGTTGGCAAGAAAGTAATTGCGTTTTTTTAAAAGGCACCTATCAGTAAAAACCGTAATTACTTTCTTACCAACCAATATAAATATATACCTTGATAAAGTTTCAGTTTTAAGAATCTCTTTTTTAAATTGCAACAATTTTTAACGGAGTTATGAGCAATTAAAGTCAAAATGATCCTTTTATTTAATCCGCGATAACTCAGTCACCAAAAATCGTAGGAATATTTTTAAAAAAATGATTTTGTAGAGAAAGTATCAAGCTTTCACTATAAGTAGTCGAAAATTTTCTCAAATTTGTTTTGGGCACGTTACAAATCCACAAAGTGAGAAGAAAATTTTCCGTCTTTTTCAGCTCGTTTTTGATATGTAAAAATTACTCATATAAACTTATATAAACTTAAAAAATGTAGTAAGTTTTTAAAAGTAAAGATTTCAAGCTTTAAAATTCTTTTCTTAAATTTAAATTTCATTCATTATTGACGAAAATATTGTATATACAACTTTGAGCTAAAAAAACGCAATTATTTCCTTGCCAACCCAATATATTCATATAAATGAGTACTAAAATATAAAAATATTAAATATTAATAAAGAATTAGAAAAATTATTAAATAAGTTTACAATATAAAATTAATATAAAGGAAAAATTTACTCCATATATATTGTATTAATATATATGGAGGTATACAAATTAGTTTCGATAGTTTTAAGTTTTATATTTATAATAATATTTGTCATTTAATATTTATTAATAAAACATTTATATATTAATTATCGAGTATATTAATACATTAATTATCAAGTAATGTATTAATACTTATATAAATGTTGTGCTAATAAATATTAAATGACAAATATTAAATATAAAACTTAAAACAGTTTAAATTAATTTATATGTATATATATATATATATGGAGCAAGTTTTTCTTTATATTAATTTTATATTAACTTTGTATTATAAACTTATCTCATAATTTTTCTAATTCTTTATTAATATTTAATATTTTTAATTATAATTATAATTTTAAAAAATCTAATAACTTTATTTTAATATTACTCGTACAACAGTAACGAAAGTTTAACAAATCATTACTTTTTTCAAATAATGATAATGATAACGATAATGATTACTTTTTAAAATTGAGTAACAATAACTAACGATAACATAAATTAATGACTTAATTTTTACAAAAAGTAACTGTAACGCTAACGCATTACTTTTTTAAGGTACATTCGTAATTCTGCTTTTGTATTATATATACAGAATAATTGTACGGCGTGTGTATAGATGTAATATTTATTTATTCGAAATTGTATAATATTGTATATAAAATATATTAATGTGTGAATCTTTGATTATTAAAGCAGTACTGGAATTTAAATATAAAGAAAAGGTCCCTATTATGAGACACCGAGTTCATTTCGGTGTTAAATGCTAAAAGTTTATGGGCAGAATTTTAAAAAATAATAGGTCATTTTGAAGGGAATTTAATAAGCTTTAAGAAAATATTACATAAAATTTAATTTAAAATTCATTTTTTTTTAACTAAAGGACAAATGTAAAAAGTAAAAATCGCAAACTCAAAAAATTGTGCTCCTAATATGAAATGCCCTGAGAAATCAATAATAAAACGCAAAGAATATTAGTATTGCAACTAAAAAACTTTATTTAATGTTCTTAAAATACAACAAACAGCCAGGGTGTGCGAAAAATGAGTATGCGATACATTATATTCAGAACTCATCTTCAGGTAGTTGAAATCAAACAGAAATAGGCACTTCATTCCGGTTGTTCCTTTTTATTATTGTATAATAACATTTATACTTTAGCAACGATTTTCACTATGACATGGAAGCATGGGTTATTTCATATTAGAAATACCCTGAGTATCTCATATTACGATTTCCACGCCTTACGGTTTTGCGATCATCAAATCTAACTTCTATAATGAAACAATTCAACATATCCCGTATTTTTCTATTAGTACGACCTTACTCTGTCACTACATGAAGAATTTATTGCCAAATATTTATTTATTAAATAATAAAAAATGTTTAAAGACTCATCTCAATGAAACTTGAAGATATCCAAATCCTAAAATCTTTTTTTACGATGACTACAGACATGATCTAATAATGAATTTTCTACTATAAACAGTTTTCAATCCAAGAGCAATACATTCATGGTGGAACCAATATGTAGATAGCGTCAATTAGTTTAGCAAAAACGCCGCTATCTCATTAGGCGCTGATTTCATGAGAGGCTTTCCTCTATGTATATATACAACATAAATTAGAGTAATTGAACCAATTTTTTACCCTATGAGAAAATTATTGGATGCGTAAATAACAATAGAGAAAAACTTGATGATTCCCATCACATCCCATCCTTTTTCATGTACCAACGTTGGGTAATATTTATGTTTTTGTGGTTCTTTTCCTGTTATGAAGATTAAACAAAGACAAATAATCAACTTTGATTATTCATTCTTGTCTAACCCATAATAATAGTATAGAAAAAAACTACAAAAAACGTGAACATTATCCTATGAGGTTTGGTACATGAAAAAGGCTGGGATGTCCATTCTCAGATTTCTCTCTGATAACATGCGAATTACTGGTCTGACTACGAAAACAGACACGTT
This sequence comes from Acromyrmex echinatior, assembly GCF_000204515.1. The sequence goes on from NW_011626953.1 coordinate 55,555, forward strand.
TGACATTAAATTATGAAAATAGTAACAAGATTTTATTTTTATTATTCGAGATATTAAAAATGCATCTTTTTCTCAGTACGCCCAAACCAACAATTCGCATGATGTACCTATCAAGCATGTGATTTGTATTGCTAATAATTATAGATGTGAGATCGATAATTTTCTTATATGGCAAAAAATTAGTTCAACCAGAGAGAAATCTGAGAGAAGATATGAGGGCCTTTTTTCTGTAATAAGGGAACTTTTATTTGGTCGTAACCGTACACGCGCGCGCGCACGCATACATAGGATTAATCAGAATAGTTGAACCAGAGAGAAATCTGAGAGAGGGTATGAAGTCCTTTTTCTTCAACTACATAACAATATCCATTTTTTGTTGTGCTCCTGATGGAAATAAATCGAAAAAATTGTTAAAATCTCTATTAATTTGATAAATTTTAGTTATTTAAGCGATTTCAGCAATTTATTTCCATCAGGAGCATCGCAAAAAATGAATATTGTTGCGTAGTTTAGATCCATTTCTTCAGAAGTAATGCGCGAGGCCATTTTGTGGTTAGGAAGCGTTTATATTGACCGTAACCATATGCTGTATGCCGTAATCTGTCAATATAAACGATTCCTAATCGCAAAATGGCCTCGCGCATTACTGCCTTCTGAAGAAGTGGATGTAAACTACGCAACAATATCCATTTTTGCAATGCTCTTGATAGAAATAAATTACTGAAATCGCTTAAATAACTAAAATCTATCAAATTAATAGAGATTTTAACAATTTCAATGATTTATTTCCATCAGAAGCACAACAAAAAATGAATATTGTTATGTAGTTGAAGAAAAAACTCTTCATATCCTCTCTCAGGTTTCTCTCTGATTCAACTACTCTGATTAATCATGTGTGTGCGCGCGCGCGTGTGTGTGTGTGTGTGTGTGTGTGTGTATGTTTATAAGCTTTTTTTAGAAATAATATATTGTAATAATACACACACAATATGCATCTATTTATCAGTATTCGTAAATGATTGTGTTTATACACTGCATAGATATTATACATAAAATATATTACTTATAAACAAATGCACAGTTTCATGATTCCCAATATTTTATATCCTGCCCCCCCTCCCCCTTTATGAAAAAATAAACTCCCCCCTCAATTTTGGGCATTAAACACTCAAAAGAAACGCTCAAATTTGAGTATTAACACTTTAAAAAAACATTTAAATTTGAGTGTTCAACTGAAGGTACATCCAATTAAAGGTTAACGCCCAAAAGAAACCATCAAAATAAATGGCTTTATTATATAAAATTAATTAAATCTGTTTTATTTCTAAAATAATATTATCAATTTGTAACATTTTCCGAAACACACGATAAAATTATGATTAAAAAAACGCTCTCTCTCTCTCTCTCTCTCTCTCTCTCATTTGGGAATTAATTTCCTTATTTTTCTAAGCGGTTACCTAACCAATATCGTACTTCATTCAACGGTGTTTTACTATGGGAACTGCTGCTTCGATGATCCAAAAACGTTAGTATATAACTGAATGTTAGTATATAACTGTGATATATCTCAGGACTTCAATATCTTTAAGACTGCGTGAAACATCTTTTTGACAAACTTTATCTAGGCTGCGTTTGGAAATATCATCTGGATACTCCTGTGTTTTATATTATCCTAAATAAAGTTTGTCAAAAAGATGCTTCAGCGTATAGTATTAAAATATATTTCTTTCATAAATAAATCTGACGGCGCATCTATATTCAACATTTCAGCGTTAATTCTCAAACATAAAGATTAACATTCAAGTGACACTTACATTCAATTTTTAAAATGATACTCAAAGGTTATTAAGCTGTTTAAGATTTACACTCATCTATTGAGTGTTATGAGTAAACCGTGATTGAGTGTTACCATCAAATTCGATGTATAGTATGGTGTATACACCAAACTATTCACCGAATTTAATGGTTACACCCAATTGACATTCAACATTGATGCTTAACTGACATTTAATATTGAGTGTTTACACCAAGGCATCACCGAATATTCATGGGCTGCATTCCGTTTCACGCATGATGCGCATGCTACATTATTTATCCTTGTTATTCATCGAATATTAAACAAGGATAAATGATGCATCAGATCACCCAACATTGATACTTAATGCTTAATTAACACTCAATATTCTAGTGTCTATATCAAGGCAACACCGAATATTTATGGTCACTCTCAACTGACAACATTAATGCTCAGCGCTTAAGTGACATCCAATGTTGACAATACTCAACTTTGATGGTAAACACCTAAATTTGAGTGTTAACACAATAAATTGAGAGTTTTTTTTTCGTAAGGGCTATAATGCTCCTAGGTCAATTTCTCATTGGGACTCTTATGGAAATGTACGGCAGAGACAACCATTTATATCACAAAAAGAATAAGAATAAGAACTTATTTATGTGCGTGTTCAACGATATAAATAGAGAAAAATGTGAGAGCCAAAATTCATATTTTATTTAACTTTTAATTAAAAAAAATTGTACATACACAGATAAGGCCTATTTTCACGGCTTTCTAAGGCCCGATTGCACCAACATTATACTTTGACTTTAAACATCGACGAGATACTATTAAAGACGATCGACACTTATGGAAGTTAGCGTGAATAATTATTTAAAATAATTTAAATAATTAAGGCTGGATTGTTCCACCTTTCGGTAAACTTCAGCTCACTGTCTTACTCTCTTACTCTTTTATAATCATATTCTTTTACTCTTTTGTTTATCCAATAGATAAATTATATGCTCGAGCAATCGTTGCTGAAGTATGAATGTTATTATTATATACTTGTACAGTAATAAAAACAATAATCGGAATGAACATTGTATGCAGCGTGCTTCTGCTTGGTTCCAACTACCTAAAGATAAGCTCTGGATACAATGCATCGTATGATCATAGATCTGTTTTCTGTGGCTGAATTAGTGTACACTTTTGGAACTTAAAGTGAAATAGGTATATATTTGATATTTGTTGAAAGAGAGAAAGAGAGTTCTAATGCAGTCTAGTGCAGGAACAGAAAACAGATCACATATACAACGAATTCGGTATCTCATAATAGGGGCCTTTTCTCTACTCGTTTTTGAAGATTTTTTTACATTCCTTACAGTTGATAATGTGAAAATATTTCATATTAAAACTTTACATATATTGCATTTTTAAGATATACAGGGAAGTCCCCTATTATGACACAGGCGTCTAATATGAGATAGCGGCGTTTTCGCTAAACTAATAAACACTATCTATTGGTTCCACCATGAATTTATTATTCTTAGATTGAAACCTATTTAGTGGTAAAATTGGTTAATGTTAAATGAACACTGAATATCTATGTAGAATTATCTAACGATTCTAACGGATACAATTCGCTTATTTCAAAAAAACGTTCAATATGTTTGTCAGAAATATCCACCAAAACAAATGAACAATATAATCATGTGAAATAGTATATTGGATCAGGGAGGGAAGGGGGCTGAGAGCCGAAAATAAGTCGTGCGCCCCAGAAGCAGGGGAAGGGGAGGGGTGAGAGTTAAAGGTGAGAATGGTACACCCCTGAAACAGGAGGAAAGAGAGGGTGAAAGTCGAAGATGAGAGTCGTGCGCCTCTTTGCAGGGGAATGAGGGAGGATGAGAATGAAAGGTGAAAGCCACCTAAAATCTGTTGGAGGTTGGAAGTCTTCCAAAGTCATAACCTTGACGACATATGTCAAAGTCGCAGTCGTCACAGCATCCCCTGCAGTGCACAATTATTAAACATATTTTAAAGTAGGTAATTTTCGTGTTATATAATTGAACTTCTTTTGTTAATAACTTGTTAACGAATAACGACTAAGACTTATTGGTCACTCAGAGTCATGACCTTGACAACATATATCAAAGTCAAGGTTATTAGAGCTGCTTCCATTATTATTAATATTTACCGGAAAATTTATTATTAGATCGTGCCTATAGTCGTTGCAAAAAAAATTTTAGAATTTGGATGTCTCCAAGTTTCGTTAAGATGAGCTTTTAAACTTTGTTTATTATTTAATAAATAAAAAATATTTGGCAATAAATTCTTCATGTAGTGATAAAGTAAGATTGTATTAATAAAAAAATACGTCATATGTTGAATTGCTTACAGAAGTTAGATTTGATGATCATGAAACCCTAAAGCGTGAAAATCGTAATACGAGATACCCAGGATTTCTAATATGAAATAATCTACGCTATATTATAGTGAAAATCGTTGCTGAAGTATAAATACTATTACATAAATATTAGTAATTAGTATTTTGTAATACTGATGTACTTTGCGTTTTATTATCGATTTCTCGGGACATCTCATATTAAGAGCACAATTTTTTGACGTTGCATCAATCACTTTTTGCATTTCTTTAATTTGTAAAAAAAATAAAATTTGATTTAAATTTTACACAACATTATCTTAAAGCTTATTAAATTCCTTTCAAAATGATTATTTTTTTTATTCTACTCATAGATTTCTAACATGTACCCAAAATAAACTCGGTATCTCATAATAGGGACTTTTCCTCTATAGGCGCATAATATTATTTAATATTTTAAACATATTCTCAGAATATTAGTAGATATACTAGGCGGGTTCTAAGCCATGGGGC